>JARHVA010002069.1:697500-900000 GCA_037957365.1 Torreya grandis
TATGAATGAAGGTGGATCTGTTTCTACTCATCTGAATGATTTCAATGGAATTGTTAATCAGTTAAGTTTTGTCAATATTGTATTTGAAGATGAAATAAAAGCTCTTTTGATATTATGTTCTTTGCCCGAAAGCTGGCATGGCTTAGTAATGGTAGTTTCTAATACTGCATCTGCATCAAATATTTTGAAAGTAGAAGATGTGGTTAGCGTTATCTTGAATGAGGAAATACGCAGGAAAAGCACAGAAGAGACATCTGGGAACACTTTAAATTTTGAGAGCAGGGGAAGGCAAAAAGAAAAGAGCAAGAGGAGATCAAGATCTAAGTCTAAGGTGAGAGGAAGATCCAAATCCAGGAATGGCAGGAAGCCACAATGCTGGAACTGTGGAAAGATGGGGCACATAAGCAGAGATTGTTGGTCAAAGCCCAAGGAGGACAACCAACACGAAGGAAAGGAAGAAGCCAAGGTTGCAGGTATTGCACAGGATGCTTTAATTTTCTCTTTGCATAATAACATAGAATCTTGGGTATTAGATTCTGGTGCTTCTTTCCATGCTACCCCTAACAGAGAGTATTTCAGTGACTATATCCATGGAGATTTTGGAATAGTATACTTAGGGGATGATGAGCCTTGTAAGATTATTGGCAAAGGTAAAGTGCAGCTGAAGATGCAGAATGGCAACACATGGGTGTTGAGAGAAGTGATGCATGTTCCTAGTTTGAAGAGAAATTTGATTTCTGCAGGTAAGCTAGGTGATGAGGGTTGTACAGTAACTCTCACAGCAGATTCTTGGAAGGTGACCAAGGGTGCACTAGTTATGGCCAGAGGTAAGAGAGAAGGTACTCTCTACTTGTGTAATTGTGTTACTAACAAATCTCCTTCAGTTTTATCTACTTCAGGTGTGGATTGTAAATTGTGGCACTCAAGGCTTGGCCACATGAGTGAGAAGGGGATGTCAATACTTAAGTCTAAAGGTATGCTTTCAGATTTGAAAAGTATGGATCTAGAGTTTTGTGAGCACTGTGTATTTGGGAAATAGAAAAGGGTTAGTTTTCTCAAGACCGGGTCTACTAAGAAAAGGCAGAAGTTGCAGCTTGTTCACACAGACGTGTGGGGACCGGCTCAGGTAGCCTCTATTGGCAGATCACGGTACTATGTTACATTCATAGATGACGCCACAAGAAAGGTATGGATCTACTGTATTAAAAAGAAATCTGATGTTTTTGAGACTTTTAAGTTTTGGAAAGCCATGGTTGAGAATGAAACAGGCAGAAAGTTAAAGTGCTTGAGATCTGATAATGGCGGTGAGTTCTGCAGTCTTAAGTTCAAATTGTATTGTTATACACAAGGAATCCATAGGCAAAGGACGGTTCCAAGGACACCTCAGCAAAATGGTATTGCTGAAAGGATGAACAGAACTATCATGGAGCATGCAAGATGTATGAGATTGCATGCAGGGTTGCCCTTAGAGTTTTGGGCAGAAGCAGTTGACACCGCAGTGTACCTGATTAACAGAGGACCTTCTATAGCTCTGGATGGTGGAATTCCAGAAGAGGCATGGACAGGTAAAAAGGTAGATCTTTCATATCTCAAAGTTTTTGGTAGTGAAGCCTTTGTGCATATAGATAAGGAAAATAGAAAGAAGCTTGATCCTAAGTCTATGAGGTGCACGTTTATAGGCTATGGCTCAGATGATTTTGGTTTCAGATTTTGGAATCTAGGAACTAACAAGGTAATCAGGAGCCGTGATGTTGTTTTCAATGAAAGAGTGATGTACAGTGATCAGATAAGGAAGCTGGATCAATCTGGGCAGAGCAATAGTGAATTGGACGAAGTTATGGTCCAAAATGAGCTCGCGGGAAAAAGAAATAATCACTTGCAGGAAAACACAGAGACCGACGTCGGCAGGGTTGTAACCGGCGTCGGCAGTACAGAAACCGATGTCGGTCATACAGAGACCGACGTCGGCAGACCAGGCACCGAGGTCGGTCAGGAAGAACCGACGACGGCGAGTGACAGGTCTACAGGTGGCCGAGGTCGGTCACTGTCAGAAAAATTGGGTGGACAGATTGTTGAAAACAAGTCCAAGACACCCACCAGGAGGTCTGAAAGGGTAAGTAAGCCTCCAATTAGATATTCTCCTTCCTTATATTATTTATTGCTAACCAATGGTGGAGAACCAGAAAGTTTTGAAGAAGCATTACAGGTGGAGTCCAGGAGTAAGTGGGAGCGTGGCATGGTTGAGGAGATGGAGTCCTTAAGAGAGAACCAAACATGGGATTTGGTTGAATTGCTAGCTGGTAAGAGAACACTGAAGAACAGATGGACCTACAGGTTGAAGGAAAGTGAGGATGGTCAGATGCGATATAAGGCCAGATTAGTGGTAAAAGGATTTACACAAAAGCCAGGTATTGACTTTGGTGAAATTTTTTCTCCTGTTGTTAAGATGACTTCAATAAGGGTTGTATTGTCTTTGGTTGCTTTTGAGGATTTGCATCTCGAGCAGCTAGATGTTAAGACAGCATTTCTTCATGGAGATTTGGATGAGGAAATTTATATGGAACAGCCAGAAGGTTTCGAGGTCAAGGGTAAGGAGAAATTTGTGTGCAGGTTAAAGAAAAGCTTGTATGGCCTCAAGCAAGCTCCAAGGCAATGGTATTTGAAATTTGACAGGTTTATGACTGAGCATGGCTACAGTAGGTGTCAATCAGACCATTGTGTATATTTCAAGAGATTTGATAACGGTAGATATATTATTCTATTGTTGTATGTAGATGACATGCTGGTTGCAGGGTCTCACATGCAGGATATCTCTGAGCTCAAGGAGAAGTTAGCTCAAAAGTTTGCCATGAAGGATTTGGGAGCAGCTAAGAAGATCCTTGGCATGAGCATTAGGAGAGACAGGAAAAATCACAGGTTGATATTGTCTCAAGAAGATTATGTGAACAAGGTGTTGGAGAGGTTTAATATGCAGGATGCAAAACCGGTGAGTACACCTATGGCTGGACATTTTAAGCTAAGCAAAGAACAATGTCCCAATTCAAATGATGAGGTAGAGTACATGAGTACAGTTCCATATTCTTCCGCAGTAGGGAGTTTGATGTATGCAATGGTATGTACTAGACCAGATATTGCCCAAGCAGTGGGAGTAGTAAGCAAGTATATGGCCAATCCAGGTAAGGAACATTGGAAAGCGGTTCAATGGATCCTTAGATATCTGAGAGGAACCAGCAGCAAGCACCTATGCTATGGAGGTTTAGATACTTCTCTACATGGCTATGTAGATTCAGATATGGCAGGGGATTTGGATGGCAGGAGGAGCACCACAGGTTATGTTTTTACTGTAGGTGGATCGGCAGTTAGTTGGATATCTAAGTTGCAGAAGGTTGTAGCCTTGTCAACTACAGAAGCAGAATACATTGCAGCTACAGAAGCTAGCAAGGAGATGATATGGATGACACGGTTCATGGAAGAGCTTGGAAGGGAGCATGGGAGTTGCAAATTGTACAGTGACAGTCAGAGTGCAATCCATTTGGCCAAGAACTCAGCGTTTCACTCTAGAACCAAGCACATACAGCTAAGGTACCACTTCATACGGCAGGTATTGGAAGATGGTGAGTTGAAGCTGGAGAAAATTCATACAGACAAGAATCCTGCTGATATGCTAACAAAGCCGGTTACGATGGAGAAGTTGAATCTTCATTCAACTTCTATTGGTCTTCATGATTGAGTTGAAGATGGAGGAGCAAGAAGATGATGCTGTACAGGTTGGTGCAGCTGGTTTATCTCCAAGTGGGAGATTGTTAGGGTGTGGAGCTAAAAGCTTCACCAAGGAGCATACTTAAACAGGTTCGGGTCTACACAGACGCCGGCGTCGGTCAGGAGCGACCGACGTCGGTTAGTAGCAGTTGCAGAGGCGCCGATGTCGGCGATATGGTCGACCGGCGACGGTCACAGGTGAACAGGCAGGAACCGATGTCGGTTACCTGCGTGTCCAGAAATCTATTTTCGTGGATGGCAGCGAGTGTTTGCATGATAAGTTTGAGTCGTGGACTCAAGCTTGCGTCTCTATTGTTAGCAATACTATTTTTAGAGCCCTTGTTCAAGAGGCTTAACTGTTTGTTGTAAGAGCATGCTCAAGTTTCCCTATTTCTATATGTAGGAAGATCTTCTTAGCTTAGAATTGTAGAGTGTGTGTAGAACTGTAAGAGTAGAACATTGTGAATATTTGAAGGACAGTATAGAGTTACATCAATCCAGGTTGTTGGATTTGAATGTACTTGAGAGTGAGCTCTTGAGGAATAGAGATCTAGTGAGAGATCTTGTGTGCATCTGAGAGAGGTGTGGAAGAACGAAGCTTCTTCATATTGTATTCCTATTGTAAAGAGTTTCAATACAAGTTTTCAGGGTGTTTTCTTGTATATCTTGTTCTGTGCTATTTATTATTTCAGTTACTTATCTATCTGATTTATTTCCGTGTTTATTGCTTTCACAAGTGTAATCTATTGTTGGTTTGATCCCCCAACATATTTTTGGTGTTGACTCTCAACAATCAGCATTTAAAGGCATCTATCAAAGCATCAATAGTGAATTCAAAGATACATTAGCTAGTCAAGCAACCCAAGTTTACTTTTGAAGATTGTTGGTAACATTTTTCTTTGTGTTATTTCTTTCAATGAGGTTTTATGACTAATTTTGGTGTTGAGATTTATCTTACACAATTTGGTGAGACATTTAAATCTTGTGTCATTCCCTATCAACAAGAGTAAGTTCTTAATCAACCTTGGTGTGATTCTTACTAGTCTTATAATGACCATTTACAACCCCACCATGATCTTTATCAACACTATATCCAACCTTGTCATAAGTTATATCAGTCTTATAGCCAACCTCCTCAATGTCTTGCTTCTCCAAGTCAACCTATCCACTTCTCAACTCTATCCATTTCCACCTTCAAGCAAACAATTTTGGGATATGAGAGGTACATGTTGGGGCTTGATAATCTAAGGTGATGTAGTCGAGAGGTTTATATTCATATTATTCATAAAGTGATAGATGCATTAGAGTTATTCAAAAGAGAGGGGGTACCTATTGAGAGAGCCAATTGGCAAAGGATTACAAGTGAGATGCTTGATGTGAGTGGCCTAGTCTCTTCCTTAGAGGATAGGCTAAGAGTTCATAAAATTCAACCTCACCAAATATATCAGCCTTCATATCTACTTCCCCAAGTTTCCTATCAACCATATTTGATCCTTACTCATGAGCCCAATCAAGGATATCAAAGTCATCCTTTTCCCAATTATTTAGAAGAGAGAGTTGAAAGGAGAATTATTTTTTTGAAGCTAACCTTAATAGGAAAATTGAGTTGGATAATATGTATATTTAGTAGTCCATGTTAGCATAAAAGGAATTGGAATTTAATCCCTAATTTCCCTCTCACATTTCAACCCCACTAACTCAAAAAGAGACTTCTAATCCTAACATTCTAAGTTGGAATAAGATAGTGGAGTCATAAGGAAATAAAGAGGAGAAAAGTCTTGACAAAGAGTGTGAAATTGAGAAGGAGATTGATCCTATACAAACCCATCCCATCCTTATTCAAGAAAAGACTTCTAATACTAACATCCTAAAATGGAGTAAGACAGTGGAATCATGGATAAAGAAAGAGGATATAACTTTGGTTGATAAGGAGTGTGAAGTTGTGAATAAAGTTGATCCTTTTCAACTTCATCCCACCCTTCCTTCGGAAACTTCTTATCTTCCATGTCAACCCTCTTGTACTCCTCCTTCTCATGAAAATTCCTATGAACTTCAATAATTTTTTTTCTAAAATAACCTAGCCAAGAAAATTTAAGAGTTAGAGACAAAGATGAATTTTCTAGGTCAAGGTGTGATGGAAGGTTTAGACCAAAAAGAAGATCCTATGCCTAAACACACCCCATCCACCCTTACTCAAGAGATTCATCAAGATAAATCAGATGTGAATGAAATTATTGTTAAGTGAAAGGAATAAAATCAAGTTATTTTATCCCAAGGTCTACCTCCCCTTCCTCAAGAGCTTCTAAAAAAATCCCCTACACTTCACTCTCAATCTGATTTTGAGTTCTATGTGCCACCTCCACCAACTAGTTCATCATGTCCTCACCCCATCAACCTTTAACTTGAATAACATATGGTATGGGATAATAAAGAGGAGTATTTGGTTGATAAAAAATCAGAACTCTTGCTTGAATAAAGTCTAGTTCCTTGGTAGCCTCATTGGAATAAGTCACATGACTTCAAAATGCATAGTTTTGGAATCACAAAGAAGGAGATGGAAGATATTTCAGCGCTTGATGACCAAATTAATATTTTATAAGTTGATATGCAACTTGAGATACCTCAAGAGATCATAAATGATGAATAAGAGGTGGTATCTTATGTTGAAATTTTTTATTGGGTTGATGAGGAAGAATGTTTTCTTTTTGCCAAAGAGGGAGAAATGGTCATTGATTCTTCCATCACTATGTAAGACATCATGGATGGGAAAGTAAAATTTATTAATAAACCTTTAGATTAATTATTTAAAATAATTATAGCAAGCTATACTCCTCTTCAAGGAGGCTATGATCTAGTCAAAGATGGAGAAGGTAGCTTTGGCACTCAAGTAAGTACGCAAAGGAAAAGCAACCTTTCAAATATATCCTTCCAAGAATAATATACATTTTATGATGACATTTTTTAAGTAATAAATATGGGATATCATCCTATAAATTAGTTGGGAGAAATACATCAGCTCTTGAAACATGACACAAGTTCCTATTGGCCTCAATCTTCTAAGAAACAAGAAACCAATCCTCTTGAAGTTATGCATACAAAGAAGATGAAAGGTTACCATGAGATGAAGAATGGGAATAAATATGAAGTATGTGAACATATTCAAGAGGAATATATCTATATTGGAGACCTATTTCAAGATGATCTACTTGAGAGTAGATCAAGTAAAGTGCTAAGGAATAGATCTAATTCATAAAGCATCTAATTCAAGAAAAAAACATATTTTGCACCATGATTCATCTCATGAAGAAGAATTTTCAATAAGTTTTCCTTTTGATATAAAAAATGAGGTATGATTAGTTGATAATTATGCATAATATTTGTTTTTTGATTCCCCTAAGTACCTTGAGCTCATGTGTGTGTGTGTCCTTGCTTTGAGTGGTTGAGGTAATCAAGTGGTCTTGTCTTTATCAAAGCCTATAGTTAAATCCCTTTTATTTTTATCAAATTTTATATGACTCCCTAAGCCCAATGGACTATTAAGGCTATTGGTTTAGTTAGTATAGCAGGCATACTGCCCCTATGAGTCACCAATTTTTTGATTGAATTTGACTTTTAGGTTAAACTATGGCACCCCTAGGTAAAAAATTGGTTTTTTGATGTTTTAAGGGTCTAATACATATTTCAAAAGGTGTTTTATATGTTAATTAATGTCATTTAATGCTATACTATGCTTGGTCTTTAGTCTTTTTAGACCCTTTAGTCATTTTGAGATTAAAAAGTGGGCATTTAATGAGTTATATAGATTTATTAAGAAGTTTGAAGGTCCTAAAATATTATGTCACATCACATATTGTACAAATAGGTCTTAATAAACTAACATAACTGAAAGGTGGTAGGTTCTTTAAAAGAGAGGTAGTTTTCTTGAGGAAAAAGGTTAGTTTGGTACTTTTACAACTCATAGGGAAGTGTGCCACATAATATAAGGTTGTAATATGAATATTAATCTTCCTTAGATCTGTATCAATGCTTTAATATATTTATAAGGTCCATTTTGGGCCTAAAACCATTCTACTCATTTTTCACCATTCTTGGCAAGCAAAAATAGTCTTCAAGTTTATACTTGGTACAGCTAGAAGAGGAGGTTTTAGACCAAAATCATTGGGAAGGTTATATTAAAATCATAAAAATTAATTTAAATATAAATATTTTGAATAATGGTGGCATTTTATTCATGAACCATCCTCATGAAGTTTATTGTACTTTTCTACTTGACAATCTATGCATCCTATAGGTTTTACTCCATTTTTGGCAAATCCATACAAACCAATTGGTGATGTTCGTTTTATATGATGTTAAATTAATCCTCAATTGTTAAAAATGATTTTTTTTCATGTTTAAATGTGTTTTTATTATTCAAGTATCTCAAAGTTGCAAGAAGATACACCTTTCTGAGTTGCAGGTAGTTTTCATCATTTCTAGATCTTCATACTTTACAAATGACTTTAGAGGGTTATGATATGTCCTTAACCATTATTTAAATGTATTAGTGGTTTTATAATAATTAAATTTAATCCTATAATTCAAAATATCCATGAGTTACAATCATATGCAACATTCACACATAAGTTTGCCATTAACACACAACTTACAGGTGCTCTCATGGACAAATTCAAGTTAAGAGGGAAGTGTTGATACTTGTTTCACATCCCTAATAGTTTTAAAATTATTTTGGATGTGTTAGGATAGGCATAAAATATTTTATATATCCAAACACAATGTATATTTCTTAATTTTTTGTTCATTACCTGTCCATGGAAACATCTAGCTACAAGTATCATTAGCAGAACATGAAGTACTTGTATAAAGAGGTTTAAACATGAGATGAAAGTCCTAATTTAAGTCTTAAAGTGATGTATATGGAATATAAGACATGTCAATATTTATACATTGGCATATTTATATAGGGATTAACTTAAAATGATGATGACTAAGTTTTGAGACCATTTCCCCTAAATTAAGAAAATAGAAATCCTGGAGTGTTTTGAGAATAACATATGACATGGTTACATGAGATTTTTAGGAATAATAATGGCTTTTTTTTTAACATATATCATGGATAATAAATTTTCAAAGTTGGAAAGGTAGATAGATAATGGAGGTTGGTTGTTTGGGGTCCTAAAATTGCCTATAAAACATTAAAATCCTACAATATCATCTACAAAATTTTGAGTTTGAGCAACCTTTGTTTGTAGGTTGATAATATAGACCACATATTCGTAATTAAATGGATATAATTGGTTATAAATAATAATATATGATCTAATTATCACCTAAGATGTTAGATTATTTTTTTTAGACCTCTATACATAACTACAGTCTGTACACAGGCTTGGTATGCCACCTATAACCAAGTGTTTGATTGAGACTGATAGTGAGCTAAAGGGAAATGGATCCTTTGTGGTTGGTATATTACAAAAAAATATTGAATAGGTAAAATTAATTTTATATGATATTATGAGGTTTTAAGAAGGCCATATACTATTTGCAAGCTCAATCCTTCCTAAATGTACACCTACAACAGTATAAGACAATACATAGTCCAAGATGGAGGTTTGAGATGGAATCACCAAAGCATACCTATATGATGGAATATGATTATTGATCCAAATTTAATGTTGATAAGGTTGTGATTATATACTCTATCTCTCATGACCATCTACAAGTATCCTAGCATAGAAACATCTGCCTACAGGTGCCCTTCTAAGGTATAAAACAATCAAGGTAACACTCAATTTGACAAGGTTGTAGTTTTATAATTTTTATTTATAATGAAAATGATTAAAATGAATCTAGACACCTAAAAATTAATATTTTAATATCTCAATAACTCCTGATCACTATTTTCAAGACACCTATAGGTAGGGAGACACAATTAGGCAGGGTTTCTCAATCAAAGGCAAGGAGAGCTTAGTTTGATGATTTTAAAGTGCATGTGAAGAGCACAAGTAAGGTTGGAATGATGAGATATATTTTTAAATACCTCCATTAATATAATTATCACATTCATGATCTCTTGTAAAAAATACTATGCACCTCCTTAGGACCCTATGAGCACCTACAACCAGTGTTTGACTATATGAAAACAATGAGTCAAAGAGTGAGGCATGAAAGTTGTCAAGGCATAGACATGACCCCAAATGTTTAAATACAATAATTAAATTATTATAATATACCATAAAATTATATATATACCTTGTATCAATCTTAAAGAGGAATCTATACATATAGGTATCATCTCAAAGGAAAAAAACATAGTCAAGGAAGTGTATCAGTCTTGACTAGGCAAAATGTATGGAAGGGAGAATAGAGTTTTAGAGTGATGATAAGGATAAAATAACATTATAATTATTTTAATATCATCATGGCACATTAATAAAATTTAAATCAATAAAATAAAGGACCCTTCTAAGTGAAAAAACATAGTCCACACCAACATAACCCTGCACAGTCTGCCTACAATAGTATTTTTGTGTTATGGAGAGTTTGGGAGGTCAAATCACATGGTAAGAAGATAATTTTTTATGTAATATTTATTAAAAACTATTATAATTCCCTAAATTATTCATTTTTTCTATAATAATAGGGGAATTACCCTCTATTTTGTCTTAAATAAAGGATACTTCCCCTCATGCATAAACTGGCAAGTTTGGGGAGAAAGTGATGAATTATAGACCAAGTGATGATTTAACCTCTCAAATAGTTGTGTGGAGTTTTATAGATACTAATAAAATGTATATAAAACCTCACATGATCATATAACCAAATAGGGAGGTCCAAAATGTTATAGTTGTAGTCAGGCTTAAGGGTAGGGTTTTGGCCTAGAGGCCAAATAGAAGGTCACTCTCACTTGAAACCTTAGAAGAGAATTATAATCCATTTGGGTATTCTCATAGTATAATAATATATGTTTTTTTTATCTAATTAAATTCAAATAAACTTAGTTGTATGGTCTACACCATAAGAGTGAAGGTAAGCCTACTAGGCAAGGATTAGGCCTAATGTCTAAAGAGGAGGTGTTTCACACTTTTAGACATAGATATGATTTGAAACATATTTAACCATTTTTTTATGGTGGATAAATAGGTGATAAATATTTTTATATGCAAATCAAACCAAAGAAATCCATTTTGGACCTTTAGACAACTCAGGCCTATAAGAAATGAAGGAAAAGGCTTGATATGTCATGTTTAAACACTCATATGTCTTTTGATTTTTTGCCTAGGATATAAAGAGGTTTATAATAGTTAGTAGAGGTATTTTAAATATTAATTTCTGGAATTTTTTCATAAGTTTAATTTCATATCTTTATGAACAAAGCTTAAGAGTTAAAATAGGCCTAAAACCCTTACAAACCCTCAGTCAAGACCCGATTAGATAAATGAAGATATAAATTGATTCCAATAGAATATTTTTATCATTAAAGTTACTAGGCCTTTTATATGAATCACTAAAGCTCCCTCCCATAATTTCTATCTATACAAACTTATACGGATAGGGTACAAAATAGGATTTTGTGGATAGTTTTGTGTATTATGTAGGCTATATGAAGAGTCTGAATATGGAATAAATTTTTGAGGGAAGATTTAGAATTTTTATAACTCCATATTATCATTAAATTCCAATAAAAAAATCCTAATTATCCAAGCTAGGTTCCTCATCTTGGCCAGTCAAAACTGGCCTAGTGGACAAGCTAGTGAAAAGTGGAAAACTTCATGTGAGATGATTTTAAAGCATTCTTAATGGCTATAAGACCATGGATAGTCTTTAAAGGTGTCATAAAATAACTTAAATTATTTAATGTAAAAATTAATCCAAATATAATGCCAAGTTTGAAAGGCACATGAAGGAGGAGTTTTTTGGACTGCAAATGATGATAGCTCCTTTCCAAATGATTCTAGATGACCAAGCCTACAACCAATGTATGGAGAGGAACTTATGAAACCATTACCATTTATCCCAATAATTATACCTATACATAATCATTTTTGGGAATTTCAAATAGGTATAATCATTAAGGCATTTTTTTGAGCTAGTTAAGTGAATTTCATGCCACTTTGCAAGAGTTTGATGACTTGGATGGACACTTGGGTTTCCTAAAATTTCATTGTTCATACAAAATCCTATCATAATTAATAATTAAGTTATTATATCATATTTAAAAGTGTATTTATGACCCTTTGACTTCTCTCTTCTCATCTCTCTCTCTCTCAAGTTATATAAGAACTAGCCATTTTGACCATTACAACTTATGCTCCACTTGAGTATGGCAAAGCCCTGATCACTTGCATAACATTTGATAAATAATACTATTTAGTCTTACCTATTCATTAGAATTTTTAGTGTGTTTTAATTTAATTTTTTATCTTTCTTAGTGAAGACTATGGATTTCTTAGCATGTTGTCTCATTCTTGCATCCTATTTGTAGTTAGAAAGCTTTTTATAGGATATGTGAAGTGTTCTAGGAAATGTCAAGGATTGAGTGAGTTAGTATATTAATTAGTGAAACTAAAGGCATATTTTATAGTCCTCATATCTTTGAAAATTAATCCATAACCTCATAGTGTAACATTGATGTGAGAAGATGTAGATTGGAGAAGTGTGTGTTGATTTTGTCCCTTGATTTCATGTGTAACATGGTACTAGTTGGAATTAATCATATATTTTGGTGTATCACATCCTTTATGTTAGTTTGATTTTAGTTATCTCTCTCCATTTTCACCCCATAAAGTTAAGTTTAGTTTTGATCCAAAGTGGTACATCAAGGGAGCTAGCCCTATCTAGATATTTACCTCATCCTTAGGCTACCAACAAGCCTAGAGGTGTTTACATTGTGCCACTTAATTGAGGAAAGATTTTCCATCTCCTCAAAGAGTGAAAATAAAAGTGAAAATAGTTAGAGTGGAGGGAATATTCTAATCGAATGTAGTTGTAATAGCCCAAAGTGGTCATCATGGTAAGAAGTGGGAGCCTTAATCTAATGAGAGGTAAGTCCCATTTTATATCTTGTATAAGGTGACATGTATTATTATTCTAGGGGAGGAGATGTCATGAACCAAAAATCTATAGAAATTATGACAAGCTCAATCCTCCTTTTTTCTTGTTTTGTTTTTGCTTGTGATTATCTGCTTGAAAGGCATAACTAAATGATTTTCCGATAAAATTAAATTGGATACCAAGCTAGTTCAAAATTATGTTGTTATTTATTAATGTCCGTTTATTGATGAAATATAGTTAATTAATGTTAATAATAAATTAAAATTCTTGTTTACTAATGAATATGTAATTAAATTATGTAATAGCTAGTCTATCTAGTTCTTAATTTTAGTTCTATTTAACTTAAAATTGTGTCAATCCAATTTATGTAGTAGTTACAAGAATTTAATATTAATTTGTTTAACATAATTTTAGATCAATATGTTTAGGTAATCCCTTAGGATGTTTCCCATTGATTTGCTTCTACTCATGTTATAGCTCGACCTAGTGCACAATGTTAGATTGTAATCAAGCATACTTTTAACTTTCAACATTAAATTTTTTGTTTCAATCAAGGAATTGTGATCATAGGAATTTTATTTATAGATGAGGTTAGTATTGTGTTAGAACATAAAACAATGAAATGAACACACTATCATGCTAACATCTCTAGCCTAGATCATAGGGGGAGCATAATAAACAAAAATAAATGAAAAACACAACTAAAATGTAAAGAACAAAAAGATCCTTACCTTCCTTGAATTATCCAAATGATTTATCATGTGGCTTGTTTAGATTGTGCTCAAAGAGTCTTTGTTAATGGATCTTGGCTATATCTTTCTCTCCTTGGCACCATGGCTTAGCTTGTTTGATATGGCTTATTGCTTATGATGGATTGGATTATGATTTTGGAATTATAGCACTATTGTTTCTAATCTTTCTATAAAACCATCATTATAACTTTACCCTATCCAAGATATCCAAATGAAGAGGTTTAGGCTTGTATTTATAGGTTTAGAAACTAACCCTAATCCAAGGTGAGTTAGAGTGTAGTTAGAGCTTGGATGGGTTCAAACCTAACCTAAGTGAGTTAATTAACCCTATTAGAGTTAAAATGTGTCAAAACCTCATGATTTGTAATGAATAGGTATGGGTGATATATTTTTAGATATTTTTAAAGGCTTGACAACTCATAAATGGTAATCATGGAAGCCTAGGATATTCTTGATTTTTGAATTTCTTTTTTAGAATTTCATTAATTACTCATGGATAATTCAATTAGGAATTTAAATAGGTTTATAAATTAATTAATTTTGATGAGGATTTTATCAATTTCAACATTTGATTTTATGTATGCACTTTCCCCATTTAATAGGTTTATAGGCCAAGTTGCATGTCATGATGTCGATGATGAATATAGATGAATCTATGTGATGTTTTTATTGTTTATGTTAGGATACCCCAATTAGGGATGTCTTAATGAGATTATGAGCTTTTATGGATGATGCACAAACAAATTTTGGATGTTTAGTGATTTTTAGGCTTAATTTTCAATGGTTGGTGAGAATCAGTCTAAAGTTTGGTATGAAGCCATTAGTGGATAGTTTTAGGTGTCTACAATTTGCCCCTATTTGGGAAGATGTTGCAAGATATAGGCATAGTAACATCTTATCAAAGAATGAAAAAGTATTGTATGCCTAAAAGAAAATGATGATGGCATAAAAAGCTCCAAATAATGTTTGGGAGGCCTCTAACGATGCCCCCTTGAGGAAGTGGCCATCATATGTTTGATGGATGGTCCCTAAAAAAGAAGCAAGAAGAAGAATGAAATTGACCCATGGGTGATATTAATACAAATAATAAAATGCTTGCATGCATTGATTTAAAAATTACTAATTTTCTTAAAGATGGTTATAATCAGTAACAAAGGTTGAGACACTAATTTTCAAAAAGGCAATTATAAGTAATGACAACAACATATGCCCCAATTAGAGCTGATGAGTCAAAATAATGATTTTTCCATAGGTGGTTATAATCATTAATATGAACAAGATATAAAGATGATATTTGATTATGCCCAATTAGAGTATATTATAAATCATAACTCAATGATATAACCTGTTACATAGAATAAACATGGGTGGGCACAAATGTAGATGTGATGGTCTAATGATGGAAGAAGCCACAAATAATTAGGCATACAATGATGCGCAAAGGGATCAAAGAGATGAATAGAATAATAAATGTTGATCAAAGTGAATGATTTGATTGTACCTACCAATGTAGATATGCCCATCTTTATTAGCATTGATATAACCAAAATGGTCAATGGGTTGCTTGGATCATGATGAGTGAAAGGATTTTCTAAGTGTACCAAGGAGAAATTTCTATGGATCTATTTCTTGTAAGACTTTCTAAGCTAATTTTTACTATAACATGTGATGTTATGCCTCATGATATAAAACACCATGAGAACTTTATCAAAATATTCATTACTGATTCCCAATCCAATAAAAAAGTGAAAATAATGCACTAATGATAAAAACCATATTGACAATGTTGATGTATGAATATGGATGGACTCAAGAATAATGCAAAAGGAATCCCCAATGAACACATATAGACTGAGTTGAGGCATAGTAATGAAAGATAATAAATATGCAAGTGAAAAAACAAATAGGAAATCAAGCAAGCAAACAAATAAACAAAAAATAAACACACAGAAAGCCTACAAATAAAATCAATAAAAAACATCCTAATAATGGATTTGCCCTAGTAAGGTGGATTGAGGATGACTAACTATGCTTAGACAAGATAAGAGTTTTTATATTTTGAAAATTTTATGAATGTGTTTGGAATTTTTGAGGTATCTTAACTCTTTATATATTGACAAGATACCACTCACAAAATGGAAAGAGTGTTAGCTTAGGTTGCTCATAAAATGTCAAGAGCGTATAAAAAAATTGCTCATAAAATGGTGAGAGTATTAGCTCAGGTTACTCACAAAATGGTGAGAGAGTATAGAAATAAGGGACTTAGCTAATTTCAATGTGAATCAATCATGGCCTATATAGTCCCAATAGACCTAAAGTCACTATAGTTCCATCCACACAAAATGGAGGGAGAACTGACTAAGTCACAACAAGTTCTCAAATTGAGGAAAATGGCCAATCAAATGAGAATAGTACTGACAAGGTGATGTGACAATGTATAGCAAAGGTTTTATTCCTAATTTTCCCATAGATAGTTATAATTAGGAAACAATGACATAGGTATATGATACTATTTTACCCATAGGCAGTTATAATCAATGACACCAATCAAAGGTAAATGAAAGATAACTTGCCAAATCCACTATCATACTACTTTCATAAACATGGAATTGTAAAAATATTGAAACTAGATCAGGATCCCCTCATGGAAGGTGTAGGAATAGCCAAAGGAACCAAGATCAAAATACACTTGGGTAGGATGGCTAAAATCATGTTTTGGTCTAATAGAGATTTCATGGTATGATGGTATATAGTATGGCAAGGAAGACGATAAAATAATTGGATAAAAAGGTAAGAGGGTTTCCCCAAAGTGATAAGGTAAGGTAAATGGTAGGGCATGAAACAATGGAAAGAGGAATGGAAAATTGAAATCGATAAGGTATATGGCAAATGAAAGTGGTATCATGTTGTTATTACTGATGTGGAGTGCACATCCTGATCAATAAATGATACAATTAAAATACTTAGTCATGTAAATATATAGCCCACACCTCTTTTGAATAGTTTTTTTGTCAAGAACTGGTTATATATTTTGACTTTAATAATGTTGTTATGATGTTCGTTGGTCATTGATATTGTTTCCTTCAAATATCAAGATAAGATATATTGGTAGCCTCTATAAAGTAAAGTACAGATAGGGATGGTAAATATGGATAATTAGTGAACAATAGGTTTAATTTGGTGATGTAAACATGGATGATAATGGAATGTATAATGGTTGGGAAACAAATGAAGATAAAAAATTTTAGGCACACATAATGTTTTTTATTCTACATTTGACATAAATTTGGTTATGGCAAGGTTGAAGACTTTTAAATATGATTTTGATAAGACCACAAGATTTTTCTAGTGTTTGGGCCTAAGAGTAGCTACCATTTGATTATGATGTAGATTAGAAGTTATACTAATTTGTTCTTTGATAATGTCTTCATCAAGTAGTGAAGGATTATTGTGCTCAGCTATTGGTGCCTCTATGAGGTTTTCACAAATGAATTTATCTCGATTGTCCCATAACACCTTCAAGAAGGTTTCACCAAGGAATGTTGATTTTTGACTTTGATTGTACTCTAGCACCTCCAAAAAGGTTTCACTATAAGATGTTGAGTTTGGACTTTGATTTTCTCCTAGCACCTCCAAAAAAATTTCATTAGAAGATTATTATTCTTCTATATGAATGTGGTCTTGGTCCCTCTGATATTATGTAACTGATCTGTCATCATGGATGCATTACAATAAGGTGTGATTCTATCAGTCCCAATCGACACTTGTGGGAGATGGAATGTCAATATAATGACTATGTTGGTTAGTGGTAATGGCATATAGAATAGTAATGGAATGGGGAGAGGTCACATAATCATCATAGAAGACACTAGGAGAGATTATGTTGAAGCTAAAGTAATCATCCTCAAATACTATAAAAGGATCATAAATGTATTCAAATTGATCTAGGAGGCATGTGTAACCAATGTTGTAAGAGCCAGTAACATAATCTAATTTTGAATCTAATTCTGACTCAAGGGACTCTAAATCCAATGTTGAGACTAACATTGATTTTTATTCTAATTCTAAATCTTATGTCAATTCAAAAATAGACCCTGACTCTAATTTTGATTCTTCATCTAGTGTAGACACTGTTATATTGATGTCTTGCTAAATGTTTGGTTTTGGATAAAAAATGACATGTGATGGCATAATGGGCTTCATAGATATTATTTTATCAGAGTCAGACTCCTCTATGATGGGAAATAGGTCAAGAGATAACTCTATAGAGACTAGGTTGTTAGAGGGAGGTTCTTAAAAAATAGGCATATGGTTGAGGCAATAATTTGCCCAAAGGTGATTATAATCATTAAGTAGTGACTTAGTAAAGGCTAGATTATCAGAGTAACAATATTTGACAATAGGTATAGGATCAGTAGGTGATTCATCATAGGTTGACTCATCATAAATGGTTGGTTCAAAAAAAACATCTTAGCTTGGTTGATTCTTTTGGCCTTATTTTACAAGTAGTTGTAATATACCAATTTTAAATATATCTTGGTCCTCAAATGATTGGCTTAGTTGGAGAGGTACATATTGGCTTGGTTGGGGCTAGATGATTGGTAGGTGTTTTCTAAAGTGGTGAATAGTTGACAATGGTTGAAGGATGATTGGTGGTTAGATAATGATAGGGTGTTGTGGAGCTTTATTTCTCACACAAGCCATAAGATGAGGTCTTAGAATGAAAATGGTAGGGCATGGTGGAGCTTGATTACTTACACAAGATAAAAGATGAGGTCCTAGAATGGTAATGGTTGGGCACTATGAAGTTTTGTTGATCACACAAGCCAAAGGTTGAGGTCTTGGAATAGAAATGGTAGGGTGTTGTGAAACTTGGTTGCTCACACAAGCCAAAGGATGAGGTCTTGAAATTTAAATGGTAGGGCATGGTGGAGCTTGGTTACTTGCACACGCTAAAGGATGAGGTCCCAATATGGTAATGGTATTATTTGAATGCATTGGAGCTTGGTGGCTCATGCAATCTAAAGGAGGGTTAATAGTATAGGCAAGGGATTGGGCATTATGATTGATGAGATGGTAAACACTTTATGTTGACTAACCAAAAGAAGGTACCACTAAACAATGTTCTTGATGATCTTGACGTTTCTTCCCAAATTGAGGATTGTATGAAGGATAAGAATCCATCTCATAAACCACTTCAACATATTTGTTGTGCTAATAAATTTATGTGACTATTATATCAAAGCTTAGATTTTACCTATTTCCACCATAAGTGTAATGAGACATATCGACATCCATGATAAATGTTTTGAAAAAAGGCCTAGAGTTCTATAAACTCTTAAAAATAATGTGCAAAGGAAAAAAGATTCAAACTTGGTCTAACTTGGTCTAGGGGAGTTGTATCACCAAAATGGTTAATGCTAAAACTTGGTATAAAACAATCTAACATCATATGTCTAATGTAAAATATCTCACACATAAAATGTCAAGTGTCTAAATAAAAACCAACATACCAAACTCTAGGTATAAGGTGTTCCAAATAGGCCTAATCTAGGAAAAATAAAAGTTGTTGGGTCTTTTGGCCTAATGTGGCATCAAAAACTAGGCTCAAATAAGGCATGTACTAGGACTTTTGGACAAATGTGGCATCAAAATCTAGACTTAAAACAAAGGTGAGACTTAATCTAACAAATTTGGAACACTTTGGCATAGACTAGGCATAAATACTTCAAATATAAACTTGGTCAATTGACATAATGCATAAGGCAAAATGCATATGGAGAGATAGGCTATTTTTTCCAAATAAAAGCATAAACAATAATGAAAACTAGGCTCCTTTAAATAAGCAAGCTAAATAAAGTTGATTGGCATGATGACACTAGGTAAAGATCCAATCAATAGTTTTCAAATTTGGGTAATAAATTAACCTAAGTTTTACAATCCAAAAGATAAAGATCAATGTCTAATCCCTAATTAAACAAGGCATTTATAGAAATCAACCAATGTTTGAATTTGAACTTGACAAGGTTAATTAAAAACTCAACTTAGGAAACTAGGCATATTCAAATAAATAATAGGCTAGATAAAATGGAATGACATATCGGCACAAGACAAATATTCAAAATACATACATGTCATACATGGCATTGGTTTTTAAAAATGACATTTGACACAAAGAAATCAAGTCTATGAAACAAATTTGATCAGCATAACGACATTATTATGCTCTAAATATGTAACAATGGTTTATTTCATAGACTTAAGTCATATACTTGAAATGATTTGGGTGGTGTAACATTACCCATTTCAATTACATAACACACACAAATAAGTTTGGTAATTTTTTTTAAGGCAAACATGTGTAACAAAATGGCCAACATAACGCCTCAAACAAAGGAGTGGTGTATAAATAGAACTCGGTATGATGTGGCATAAGAAAATAAAGCTTTAGACTCAAAGAACAATAAATAAAGGATGAAATGACATAACATTTAAATATAACATCCTAAATCTTGTAATTGATAAGGTTGGTCAAATGGGGTTGACAAAAACTATAGTTTTTGAATGTCTAGATTGATCCCAAGTGTGATTAACACTAGAGAAGCATCACACCAATTGAGTTCATACTGGTTAAATTACTATGAAAGGTTCTATTCTTTTACATAGTGATTCCATCCATGGATTGCTTAGTGGATTCCCTTAGTTAATTAGACTTAACTTGGGTTTTCATTATGAAATGAGAGGTTCGTCACTCAACCCCTAGATTTTGTAGTATGTATACCCTAATTTATAAAACCCTTCATGGAGTGGGGTTGAAACACTCTTAGGAGATGAAACCCCAGTTTAATGCTTCCCTAAATAACTCATGAAGAAGCTATGAAATTCCATTCACAAGCTAAATTTCATGAAAATAAAGCTAAGTGGAAAGACTTTAGAGGTTAATTTTAGATCACACAAATCATGCAGGTTTTGGGGAGAGCCTAGACAAAAATTTATACACCTTGGAATAGGCACAAATTTCAAATGAAAAGTCACTTTTGGTCACCCAAGTTCCTTATAGGGGTCAGGGGGAGAGTACACATGCACTCTTCATTTTTCTCAAAAAAACAAATAAGTTCAAACAAACATGGCATAAAATGAACACTTTTCAAAGCATAAACTTAGAGATTTAAAGTTCATTTTGAGGCACCAAAAATGAAATGTGTTGTGAAGTTTTTGACCCCCTTGGCATTATTTTAAACTTGAAAAAACTTTTAAAAACATCTAAGGCATAAACAATGAACTATGTTCTTTTAAACACCAAAATATGAAGTGATTAAGATTAAAAAAAAATCAAATTTGATTGTCCTTAGCCCCTTGGCTTAAATGTAAAACATGCAACAAATTTCACAAAAAAACTTCAACACAAATCACCTGGGTTCATTTTAAGCCCTAAAACTAAATGTGCAAGACTTAGCCAAATTCTTTTTAAACACCCAAATGAAGTGTTAAAAACCATTCAAACTTTAAAAAACATGTTTTAATCACACCTTAGACCTACAAGGGTTAGAGAGTCTCCTTCTTCTTTGAATCACTTTTAATGATGATCAAACAAACTTTCAAAACATAGCTCTTGATTTTCTATTTTAAAAACATAGAGACCAATATCAATCACCTATGACCAATATCGATTACTAGGGAATTAATATCAGTTGGTGATAACTGATATTGATTGATAAGGACTAAGATCAATTTCCTGTGAACCTAAAGTCAAAACCAAAACAAGTCAAAAATGTTAGTTAGCTAAAAAATTGGTATAAAACTTCCTAAAAGTTGTAAGGATATGATTAGATAGGGACTATAAACATCAATAAAACCAAAAAATAATTAGAAAAAAATCTAAAAATATTCAAAATCAAAGTTTTTAAAACCATATTTTACCTACATACTGACTGATGATGGTCATACAGAACTGAGATTAGTTAGGTAGAACTAATGAGGTTTTGGAAAAATTGATGTTGGTTATGCCTCATCGATGTCGATTTATATGTAGATCTAAGTTAGAAAAAAAATAAAAAATGGAAAAAACAAAGGTAAAAATTTAGTTTTGATGATATTCGAGCATTCATTTGATAATTTATGAGTTTTATATTATTCTCCTTGGTACGTGGGGTGATTAGTGTCCCATTGGGCATGCCATTTTTTATCATAAGAATTTCACGTAGAGAAGAGGTCAGTATTATGTTAAAACATAAAATAATGAAATGAACACACTAACATGCTAACATCTCTATCCTAGATCATAGGGGGATCATATTAAAAAAATAAATGAAGGATAATATGTGTGGTGATAAAAATTCATAAGGTGGTTGAGGTAGTGTTGAGTCACTTAGGGAGTTGGTACTTCCTTGCAAGTAGGTGCTTAACTGTATTAGGGTTAGTACTCAACAAAATATGAAAATTTGAAGGATATAAAATATCTATAAATAATCATGGACATGAAAAATTAGTCTCTATATTATTATCCCATCCATTTATTTATCTTGACCAAAGTAGCTTTTGAGAGCTATAATAACTTCTTGACAAATAAGGCTATATTTGTGTATTTTCTCTCTTATTTGACCAACCACCACCACCTGGATGTACCTGATAGAGTTGAATACATGATACAATAGTTCATCTATACATTTGAATCCATTTTGAGCTTATTTGAACAAGATATTTCACATCATGCCATTTTAGGGTTTTAGGGAGGTTTAACACATGTTTTGGTGTTAACAATTGTTCATAAAAGACTACCCCTTGAATCCAAAACCAATTCCTAGAGATCTTATTTAGGACCCTTCCCCATCTCTCATTAATATCTTAGGTTCCCATACATAGGTTACACATGCTAAGAAATGTCTAAAAGTGCTTCTCGGGTCTTAAAACCTCATTCTATGAACTTGAGAAGGCCTAAAACACTGATTCATGCAATTTCCTTCAAACCATGACCTCAAACTTTGTGAACATTCATAAAAAAAACTTATCTCAACTCTATCCATTCTCACATATGCATAATTTTCTTGAAATCTAATCTTCATACCTCATTAGGCCAGGTAGCATCTAAGAGAGGTCTAAGTGTAGGCTTAGTCTGAAGGTCCTACACCTATAGGTTCACCCTAAAACTCTCATGAATGATTCGATACATCACATACATGATCAAAAAAACCTAAAAAACCTTCACATGCCTATGTTCATTCATTTTCATGTGCATACCTCTTCATGTCATGACTAGGATTCTTATGCAACTTTAACATCAATGACTTGTACCTTCATACAAACATAAGACATTAGTTAATTTCAAATTCACTCTTTCTCTTTCTCTCATGATAATACTATTTCAATGTACCTTTTCACATCACTCAATAATAATAAGGTTTAGTCACTTTTGACATCAACCTTCATAAGATACACCTTTGACATCAATCATAATTCTCAACACAAGGTGTCACAATGAGCTTGAATTCCTCATAATTTTTCCTATAACTGAGCTTATGGGGTTTGAAAAGGTATTAAGACCATAAAATATAGGGGTTTGATCTTCAAACCAATGCCACTAATTTCAAGCCTACTAAGAATGTTACCTCTGGCCAAGAGCTTGGGCTATGAATCCTCCTATACAGACCATACCATCTCACTAAAACTAGCCCTTGTGAGCTTCTAAAGAGCTTAATAGAGATCTTGCTACCATTTCAACCTTTATATTACCTATATGAGCATGTGTTATTCTCTTTGATACCTGCAAGGTATCCCACATAAGATGTCTAACCTCCTCTAACTTTGACCTAACCATACAAGTCTGTACAAGTCTTGGAAACACCTGCAAAACATCATTTATCTACATTTTTTTAGGGTTGAGATCTTGATAAAACATTGGAAAATGATAGGAGGGAGATGAAAGGTCAAGTATGTTTTAAAATTAGAGGCTATGGATGGAGGGAAGCTGAAAATTCATTTTTTATAGAATGTGGTGTCTTTTTGGTGAATGAAAGGTGTTTGACTTCTACAAAATACCCCTTTTACATATAAAACCACCTCATAATGATACTATGATGGCCATGAAACCATTTTGGACATATTTTAACCCTTGGTGGTGACTTTAGTGGTATCTTAGGGGCCATATTATCGTTATTTACATGGTTTGAACACCTCTTAAAGGAAATATATACATGATCTCAAATGTAATATCAATTTAATAATTTACCTTAACATTTTCTAACTATAAAATATGCTAAAATATTTAATGAAAGTTACCCTTCTCTCCTCATACTAGCTCCAATTCCTTGAATTTTTCCACATTCTACAAGTTCTTGGCATGTTTAAATGGACATACATAATTGGCCATGGGCTGCAACATTATAGGTCATCTTATCATGTATGGTTTTAGATCATGAATGTCACACTATGACTTGGTGTGGATTCTCAAACATGATCAACACAAAATGAAATCTTGACTGTGTCCAAATAGGGTGAAATGGTGACTACCACAACACCTTATGACATAAACACACTACATGATCCTATTGCCTATGAACCTAAAAACAAATGACCCCCTATTATATTATCATGGAATCCCAAATACTTATGAAGATGATAAAGGACATAGTTCAAATGTTTTAAGCAAAATTTGATCCTCTCTAAGTCTAAGGGTAGAAAGATATCAACACTTATAATAGCCAAATGCAAATTCACCAAGTGAACAATGTGGAGTCTTCTCAAAAGGCTTCACAACAAATTTTATAAATCATGACACAACAAGATATTGTATATACCATGTTATCTATGTTACTTGAGCATAAAATGATTTATTTACCTTTTACCAAACACAGATCATGCTATAGACTTTTACCCATATAAGACATGACACCATACTGTAAATATCATCATCTCATTATAAATAATACCAATAAATATGAGACATTAAATAATGAAATTCAAAAATATAAGAATGAAATATGCATACACATTATGTCCAAAATGATAAAAAAATCAAAATCTTTCATATCTTTCGGAAGAGAATTATCTCTCAAAATGATCAAAGCATGAAGATTTAACTATTATTGTAAATATTGATGGGGTATATTTCCACTATATCTAGTTCTATATTAACAAGTGGGATATAAATTATGGTACCACATTTATCGCATAATTGGGACATACTATAGATGAAATAATATACTTTCCATTAATGCCACAATCTTGAGGATACATCTAGTTACCTGTAGCCTGTGACTCAAGAGTGGAATCTTCCACCATATGGATATTAGACCTGAATCAAATTTAAAACTAAAATTTAGATGAAATTGGCTAATTGAGTAGAATGTTAAGCTAAGCATTGAGAACATGTTTGTTAATTTTCTTGATATGGATATAGATATTTGCACATAGCATGATGGCCATGATTATTTTCCTGCACCATTGGATTTAGGTAAATCATTAAATGAAAACATTGAATTGGTGGTAGTGCAGAGATATAAATAAAGCTTGAGAAAAATTTTAGGGGGTATTACGCCTTTGATGATGAGGAATTCCTTGATTAGTCTCTTTTAACATTATAAAATTACCAAAATAAAAATATAATAAAAAATCATTCACAAATCCAAAACCACATTCGACCCTTACATATTCTATTGGATCTTTCGAATCTATGTGTTAGTTCCATGTTTATGTATGGTATATCAGTTACTACTACATACACATGTGTGTCATGCTTCTACTTGAGGGTGATATATGCATGCATATATACATGATTTATTCTTTTTTTTTTAATTTTGGTCCTTTTACTCATGTCATATGGACATTATGGGCATCCACCTCTATGATCATGATACTCATAGGTTTTATCATTATATGGTCACTCTACATTATCATGTTTTGAGCTCATATATGTACTTACACATGCATTTATCCATGATTATGTATTACATAGGATATTTGATATGCTATGCAATTAACATTTTTACTAGCATATATTATCCATGGGATATGAGGATATGATTATACTAGTTATTTATGCTTTCCTTTATGCACTTCCTTAAGTGCCTTGTCTTGTTATTGTCTTGCTTGTTTGAGAATTTGAATATGTTCCCTTGTTTACATCCTTCATGCCTATGTGTTCTATATTTGAATTTTGAATATGTCATTTATCATTCTATGGACATTTTAATATATCATCCTTGATTTTGGGGACATTTGACTAGGTCTTGTCCCTTTGATTTTATGACATTTGAACATGCCCCTTGTTTTTAGTATCATAAGACCATTATATCTTCACTTGATTTTAAGTGCTCTTGTATGTTTGCTTGATTTTTTTTGTTGAGATTATACTATTATTAGCTAAATGTTTCCATTATAATTATTATTCATCTTATGTATTCATGTGATAACATTATTCTATGCACTTTAATGATACATTTACCTAGACATGTTACTTTTATATGCTACATGGTTACATTCATAGATTATACAATTATCTTATCCTTTTGAGGTGAAGTAAGTATTAGTTTCTATTCTTCCCTCACCTCAAAATTGGGTTGGGGGGAGTATCATATGGGGCATGTCATAGAGACATGTTCTTCACATTTAGAACAATTTTAAATTCAGTGGGGACATGCTTTGGAAGCATGTTCTCCACATTTATTCAATATTTGGTACTTATATCCATTTTTAGATTCATTGGGGGCATGTCATATAGGCATTTATTTAACACATTCACATTTTTATATTCAATGGGGGAATGCAATATATTTATGGATTAAACACATTAATAATTTTTAGATTTAGTGGGGACATGCTTTGGAAGCATGTTCTCCACACTTGTTCTATATTCAACACACCTAGATTACAGTGGGGATATCTTTTTGAAAATATGTTATCCACATTGGTACTTATTAAAGTGTTATGTTTATCCATATATAGTGTGGGAATGTTTTGGAATCATGTTATCCACACTTACATAGTTTTTGAATTAGTTAAATCACATAGTTATATAAATTCATATTCATAGTTGTGGTAGAATTCTATACATTGATACTATTATTATAAACAATTTTAGAATGATACATATCTAAGGTGAAGATGTTATGTAATGTGTGCCCAATATTACAAAATTCAAATCAATTTTATATCTAAAAACTCTTATATAGAAGATTATCATATCATGGAATTTTACATATTGATACCTAGGGTAGACTTTTACTGATTATATTGAGCCAATTTACTGCAGTAGTTGGTTCACTTTTGGTATGTGTAGACACTAGAAAACCACATGCTATAGTTATATATGTCAAAATACCTATAGATTCAAAACCTACCATTCACCCCTTTCAAACACAAACCCGAATCAAAACACTCTTTGACCAAACTCACTTTATAACCCACCTTGACCAAACTTAACCCTTTGACCTTCAACCCTACAACCTCAACCCTCAACCACTGATGGTCAGTACTCTGAATAGTGAGGGTCAAAAATCTAGCTATCGATGGTTAGCACCTAAACTTACCAACTTGATTTGTGTGATAGCTAACACATCAAAATATTATCTAGATGTCCACCTTCTCCATTTGCTAATGCATCATAAGCCTCTAATCATCAACCAAACATCATAGGGAACCTTGTACCTCCATCTCTCTTTACATATAAAAGGAGGGGAGAAGGAAAACAAGTAGGTTTTCATTCTTCCAATAGCTACAACCAAGACCCAAACCTTTGACAAAATCATTCTTCAAGTAAAGTATCATTACTTTGCCCAAATCACTCCAGGATTCACCAACATCTTCCACCAACTTTAACAATATGAGCTAAGTATTTGTTTTCATGTATTAATTTACCTTGATCCTATTTCTAACCTGTTACCTTTGACCTCTTGACTAATTAACTAACCCCCAATAACTTACTATACATATCTACCATTTGCCCTCTATTCTCTAAACCTATAGATCCAACCCTTTAACTAAACTAGATCTATAAATAGTAACTACCAATGGTCATCCTGATAACTAATGGTCAATTGTCAAATTACTAATAGTCACCCTGGCTACTGATGGTTAGTTTTTAAACTATTTTTAGTCACCCAACCATTGATGGTTAATCTAATTTCTAATGGTCACCTTAATCATCGACAATCACTATGTGAACCCTTTTGACCAAAAACTAACAACCATCAACCACTAACCAAACCTTAACCAAATACTATTTGTTTGGCCCTTGTCACCTCATAGACCAAAAACAACAACTTAACCTGACCTAAACATTTCTTTAATAATATACCATTTACCTTAATGTTATCTTATTAGAACTAGCATTTCTTTTGTAAAGTATTTATTTATTTAGATTTAGTAATTTTTATGTTATGCAACCTTTCTTATCAAAATTGACTTATCTTATAATGTGTATTGATAGACTCCTAAATATTTCACACCTCTTAGATCTAGCTTGATATGTAATCCACCCATCTACCTAACTAATTGACCCTTTTCTAGTTCTCTCTTATTGGAGGTCATCTTCCCAAGATAGAAGAGTATCTTCAACTGTCTAGATTACGGAGCACACACCCATCCAAGTTATACCAACCTCTACCCCTCTTTTAGTTTTACCTTTTTTATATAAATAAAAAAAGAAAAATTTCAGTAAAACATTCTGGTATGCCCGATGTGACCTAGTTACATTTAGTCTTCTTTTCTTCTTTATTATATGCTCATACAATTAAATTAATTTTTTTGGGTATAAAATTAACTACATACATTGATTTATTGCATGTTTAGCTTAGATAAATTAAAATCAAATTAATCAATCATAGCTTCACCTCTTTATCACACACCATACCAAACCACTTATCAATATAACACATCTTAACACCTGACATAAGGCCCAACTAGGGTTTCATCACCTAGTGGTTCACCTTCACTCTTTAGCTATCTTACTTAGAGGTCATTACTAAGAAGAAAAACCAAAACTTAGCTCTTTATTTGAGTCTAAACTCTAGAAATTAGTATATAATGGCTAAGCACCAAACACCCTATCACTATGGTGTGTGAACTGAGGGGGTAGTCCCCAATATCAAACCATGTACTAACTTTCAATACATATTTTTTAGAGCCTTAACTAACCTAAAACCAACCATAGACTTATTTTATATTACCCTCTCTACAAACTAAGTCTTCACATTCTTTCTAACTTAAGGCATAAGCTAAAAGAGAGACTAAAAAAGAACCTTAGGATATAACATACTTTAGTGTGTGTTTTGGATTTTTGAATTTTTCTTGTCTTCTCTTTGTTTGATTTGTAAGAAATAAACCTTCCACCATTTTTCCTCCATTTCCTTGTCCAATGGGGAACCAACCTATATTCTCTCCTAGAGATCCTAACTTTGTTACGATCTTAGAGAAAAACCATCTTGCAATAAAGTGATACCTTATATCATGAGCCACTTATGCTCCTAACCTTATCTACAACCAACCTAACCTAACCTACAACCAATCTAACCTCGTGAAAACTAACCCAATCTCACATATAATCAATCAAACCTTACGTATCACCTAACAAACCTCAACTACAACAAACCAAAAAATTATCAACTACTACATGAGCTAGTTATAATGTTAATGGACCAAATAATCAAAGTAGAGTCATTTATTTCTGGTACCCATGACCAATCAACCCTCACCTAAAACCAATAAAATTTCAACTACAACCAACCAATAACCTATCAATAATAATTTAACCATTATCATACCCAACAATCAACCCATCAACACCAACTTAATAATTATCATAACCAACCCTAGCTTCAACCTATCCAATCTCATCAACCATTGGGTCACCTACCCCAACCATCATATCAACTACCCTAACCCAATTTGAGGCATCCTACTTTATCTCAACATCTATATTTGGTTTGTCCTATTTTCCATCCACCCAACAACTATCAAACCAACTTATCAACCTTACCTAACCTATCAAACCAACCCACCTTATCAACCTTACCCAAAAAATCAAATCCACCCAACCTATCAACTCAACCAAACCTATCAAACCAACTAAACTCATCAAACCAACCTATTAGCTCACCAACTCGATAGCAATCCATCATTGAATCTCTTTTTGTACCCATTATTATGCACACCAATAACCAAATCCCTCAACATAACGAGGTCCATCTATTAGATTTAGTTTTTAGTCAACCTATAACCAAGGAAACCATAATCCAACCTTTAACCAAACTACTTGTTAACCAAGTGAAACCTTCTCAAATTTCCTTCAAAATCACAATCAAGGAAACTAATCAACATTTTTCACTTACCCATGTGGAACCAATCAATCAACCTTTCCACTCACCCATGTGGAACCAACTAACCAAACTCTTCCACCTACTCATATGGAAGAAACCTACCAATCTCTTCCACTTATCCATGTATAACCAACAAACCAACCTCTTCCACTTACACATTTGGAACCAACCAACCAACTTCTTTCAATTACCCATGTGGAACCAACCAAACTACCTCTTCCACCTACCCATGTAGAACCAACCAATCAACCTATTCCACTCACCCATGTGAAACTAACCAATTAAACTTTTCCACTTACCCATGTGGGACCAACCAACCAAACTTTTCCACTTACCCATGTGGAATCAACCTACCAACCTCTTCCACTCACCCATATAGAACCAACTAGCTAACCTCTTCCACTAACCCATGTGGAATCAACCTACCAACATCTTCTACTTACCCATGTGGAACCAAGCAACCAACCTCTTCCACTTACCCATGTGGAACTAACCAATCAACCTCTTCCATTTACTCATGTGAAACTAACCAACCTACCTCTTCCACCTACCTATGTGGAACCAACCAACCTACCTATTTTACTTACTAATTTTGTGGAACCTATCATCAACCCTACCTTACTAACTATCAACCCAACCTTAACAACCATAAACTTTAACAAACTTACCATCAACCTAACCTTACTTATAACCATCCACCCAACCTTATCTCACCAACCAAACCAAACAATCAAACTAACCCAGCCAACTCAACCATTTGTCTTACCTCTCTCAACCAATCAAACCAACCTCTACACAAAGTGAATTAACCACAATCAACATAATTTTTAACTTAACCATAACCAACCTATCTAACAACCCAAACTAAAACCAACCCATCAAATCAAACAAATATTTCCAAACTACCAAAAACCTCACCCAAGCTCCCTCCCTGGGATAATTGGACACTTTTATCTAACCTACCTTTATTTTGGAATAGTGTTGTCAAACCTACCCTACCCTACCAAAATAAGGTCCAATAAAATTTTCCTAGCCTTGGTGTAATATAGGAAACCCCACCTGAACCACCACTTATAACTTGAACCAACTAATCACTAACCACTAACATCTAATGACTAACAACTAACAACCCCTTTTTGGAGGTGGATGAAGTCATCTTCACCCCTCCTAAACCCTCTTATTAACCAACACCTTCACCTTGGAATCATTTTCCCACCTCAACCATCCATGGAAAGAGTGAATTGGGGGAACTTTCCCTTCATATGGATTTGACCATTTATCAACCCAAACCATACTTTAACGATTAACCAAACTAACCTTTGGAAATTTTTTTTCTCAACCTATCAACCAACCATCCTTGAATTATTAGAGATTACCTTTATCCTTCACCCAACCAAATTTATTGGAGACTTACCTTCTCTCCTTACCTAGTGGAGTCACCTTCTCCACCAATCTACCTAATCTTTAGATATTACCCTTCTCCACCTCACCAACCAACTAACCAAATGACTTTAACCTTAGTCATTTTGGGCCACATTTTTTTATTTTTTTGCAATTTTTAACCATTTGGGATTCACCTCCTCCCCAAACCTTTAGAGAGTACCTTCTCCATCAACCCAACCTAAACCAAGGGGTATACCAAATTGGGAAAACCCATTTGGACACCATCAAACTTATTTGGGAGTCATCTTCTCCCCCAACCTTTAGAGAATACCTTCTCCATCAATCCAACTTGAACCAAGTGGTATACCAAATAAGAGCAACCCATTTGGACACTAACAAACCTATTTGGGAGTCACCTTCTCCCCCAAACTTTGGAGAGTACCTTATCTATCAACCCAACCTAAACTAAATAGTATGCCAAATTGGGGAAACCTATTTGAATACCACCCAACCTATTTGGGAGTCACCTTCTCCCCCAACCATTAGAGATCACCCTTCTCCACCAAAGTATCACCTAACCAACCTCACCCTTTTATCAATCCAAATATTTTACACATCTAATCAAGTGTCAAAAATTAATTGTGGGATATCTACTCTCATGATTGACATCAACCATTTATGTAAAGCATGGATCTAGGGCATATCAAGACCTTAACCTCCTCAAAAACATTTGCATTCATGCTTATTCTTTAGTTTAACCAAGTTTCTTGTCATCTTGTGTCTAACTTAAGATCCATTATTTTTAATCGCCTTCATCTCCTTATCTTTAAGGCCAAATGATTAAAAATAGGATCATGTGATTATCCATCACAAACTTAGCCTAATCCTAAGCATGGATACCATGGCTCTACCCATGACATGATACTCATGGTACTTTCCAAAAATTTTAGGACAGATTCCCATGGTCATTATCAATTAAACCACCTCTTTTACCCATCGTCAACCTTCTTGTGTTATGGCTTTGCCTCCATAAAGGAAAACCATACACCTATATAGACAGTCCATGTCTAAACCAACATATAAACAATTTGGGATACCAAACTATCGCTTGGGTCAAATATTTATAGAATGCAAACTACTCCCTCAAAGGATAGCTACCCAAAACCAATCAAATTTCTAAGCAAAAGGTAGACTACTCCCTTGAAAGATAGCTATCAAACATAAATAAATCTAAACTTAGACCACTCCCTTAAAGGATGGCTAAGTTAACTTTGTCAAAAATAATCATTTAAATCTTCTTGCATGGGTAAACTTCCCAAACATATCAAACTAAGTAATAACAGACCCTTTATCAAAATCAAACACTAAGAAATCCTAAGAAAGTTGTAATAAAATTTTACAATAGCAATAGTAGACTTCCCACATCGATCAATATACACCTAGAATACAACATGTACTTGTCTATTATGGTTATTAGGTCACCTATATAAGGGGCAAACTATCCCCAAAATAATGTTACCCTACCTATCACCCATTACCTATCATCTATCTCCCCTTTTTTCTTTCACAAATCAAAGAATTTTTTAGCTTACTTGACACCATGTGATCAAGCTACATTTTTTAACCATTAAAATAACAAAAAATTAAAATCATGATAAGGTTTTATGTTCATAAGCCCACCCATCTTGCCATCATGGGCTTTATCAATTGAAACATTTATCCTCATCCTTATACTTTCATGACCACTTAGCAAGATGTGTATTCCCCTTTGTGAGTTATTGAAACCAACCCATCAACCTAGCTAATCAATTAACCTATTTTAGATTTACATTCTCCACCCTTTTGGGAGAGCACACTCCTCCAACCTACCCTTACCTTAACCATCAAACCTTGGAGATTATCCTTCTCCACCAAAACAAACCCAACCTTTGGAGATTACCTTTCTCTATAAACCTTCAACTAAACCAAACCAAGTGGTAAACCAAATTGGGGAAACCCATTTGATCACCACTAACCAAAATTTGAAAAGTACTTATTCTCCACAAACCAACCATGAACCATTAGATAACACGTTCTACATCAACCCTAACCATTGGAGATTACCTTTATCCACCAAAACTTCAACCAAACCAAACTAAGTGATACATCAAATTAGGGTAACCCATTTGAACACCCCTAACCAACATTTGGAGAACACCCTCTCCAACCAACCAATAATCTAACCATGTCCACCTCAATATTGGCCATTTTTGACCTAAACTATTCAAATATTTTGTGATGACCTTTACTTGGTCCTTTTGATCACATCGATTACCTTTCCATGTTGAACATTTAAATTTGCATCACCCATTGCACAACCAACCATTTTGTTTCTTCCCAAGATCACTTCCTACCTTGGATACCTAAAAGACACTGACCTTGTCTAGGAGACTTATAGAGTAACCCAATCAACTATACCTAACACTAGGGCCTAGTTACCCTATCACTTATCTTTCTAGAACCAAATTCATTTTTACCATCATTGGTAACTTAGTTTATGCATGATCTTGACTATCACACTTAGTCATATTTTGAGCACATGTTTGTGCCTTAATGCCCAATCTCACCTACCACCCTTGTCACCTAACTTCCCATACACATAACCACTTATCAAACCCATACCCAATTATACTTTAGCTCATCAACTCTCAGTTTGAGGGGGATCACCTCCTCCCATACTCAGGGAAATCAAACCTTTGACCCATAATTTATTTTTGTTTTATAGATTGTTGATACAAACTACATAATAAAAGGGGACAAATGTAGACACTATAAAACTACACATTATAATTTTAAATGTCATAATACCCTTAGATTCCCAACCTACCATTCACCCACTTTTGATCATAAACCTGAGTTGAAACACTCTTTAACCAAACTCACTTTCTAACCCACCTTGACCAAACTTAACCTTTTGACCTTTAACCCTTGATAGCTGATGGTCATCACTCTGACCACTGAATGTTAGCACTTTAATCATTGATGGTCAGCACCTGAACTTACCAGCTTGATATATGTACAAGCTAACACATCAAAATATTATCTAGATGTCTACCTTCTCTATTTACTAATGCATAATAAGCCTCTAAATCACAAACCAAACCTCCTAGGAAACCTTTTACCTCCATCTCTCTTTGATTATAAAAGGAGGGGAGCAAGAGATGAAAAGGCATAAAAGAGGATCCATAAACAAGCCAGTTTTCATGCTTCTAATAGCTATAACCAAGACCCAAACCTCTAACAAAATAATTCTTTAGGTAAAGTACCATTACTATACCCAAATCACTCCAAACTTTACCAACATCTTCCACCAGATTCAACAACATGAGCTAAGTATTTATTTTCATGTATTCATTTACCTTGATTTTATTTCTAACCTACTACCTTTACCCTCTTAACCAACTAATTAACCCCCAACAACCTAATATACCTATCTACCATTTCCCCTCTGACCTTTAAACCTATAGATCCAACCCTTTACCTGAACTAGACCTATTAATAGTAATCACTAATGATCATCCTAACCACTGACGGTCAATTGTAAAACTATTAATAGTCACCCTGATTACCAATGGTCAACTATCAAACTATTTTTAGTCACCCAACTATTGATAGTTATTCTAACTACCAATGGTCACTCTAACTACCAATTCTCATTGTATGAACCCTTCTAACCAAAAACTATCAACCACTAACCAAACCTCAACCAAACCCTATTTTCTTGGCCCTTATCACCTCACAAACTAGAAACAACAACCTAACCTGACTTGAATGTTTCTTTAATAATTTAGCATTTACCTTAATGTTATCTTATTAGAACTAACATTTCTTTTGTAAAGTATTTATTTCTTTACATCTAGTAATTTGTATGTTATGTAACCTTTCTTATCAACATTGACTTATCTTATAAGGTGGATTAATATCATCCTAGATAACTCACACCTCTTGGATTTAGCTTGTGAGGCAATCCACCCATCTACCTAACTAACTAACCCTTTTTAGTTCTCTCTTATTATTGGTCATCTTCTGAAGCTAAAGAAGAGTATCTACAACCATCTAGATTACAGAGTACACACCCATATAGGTTTTACCAACCTCTACCCCTCTTTTAATTTTACCTTTATTTTATAAATATAAAAATCAAAATTTGAGTAAAACAGTATGGTTGAGGAGATTAAATCATTCAATCTTTCCAAGTTTTTAGGTTGTACTTAATTTTATCATCTAACTTTATTAAGTTATGAGTATCATCAAGTTACATTATTAAGATAATATTAACTACCAAGTGGAAACAAAACCTTTCTCTAAGGTTGGGGTCATGTGCCTTCCAATATCTCTCTATCTCCTTATATATATTCACTTTATATATATATATATATATATATATATATATATATATATATATATATCCTTTCAATGATATATCTTTCAAATCAAATTACCAATATGCAAGGTAATTACATTAACACATAGGTGTACTCCTAAACCTTACTCTTTCATGTTATATCTTACCCAAAATGTTTAAATTCTACTTATCTTCCACCTCTAATAGTTATGATTTTGTTCCTACCTTCATTCTTCATGGACACTAACATCTAGGATAGGCACCTTCATCGATGTTAGTATCTTGACTCAATGTATGTTTCCAATGCCTTAAATTCATATAATTTACAAATAAAATGTATCCTAATGGTTAGCCTAAGTGATTTAATGGGATTTAATTCTCTAAAGGGATTGATATAAATATAATATCACCCCTCATTCATTCTTCACCTATGAAACCTAGAATAGACCAAGGAAACCAATCAAAAGCATTTAATAAAGCACTCAATAAAGAAAAGATTTGATATTTTATCTTATTTTCATATCAGTCATAGGGATAACACATATATAGGTCTGAAGTAATAAAAGAGTATCCCAAGTTCCCAATTTTCTAAGTTATAATGTAGGTAATTATTGTATTTTTTTATCACACATTTCATGATTCACATATAAGCCAACATGTAGGGGATAACTACATCAGTCTAAGGTACTCTTAAAATTATTGGCTATGTAAGTAGTGCTCATTAATAAATGTATATTAGGGGTTAGATTGATAATGTGTGCCCACTAACCCATTTCCCCAAGGTCATTATGAAGATGGAATACTAGCATTTCACAAATTCATGAGGAATGATAGTACATGACCCAGATCTGAATGCACTAGAGTAAAGGTGATGTTAAACATAGAAGCATCTAGGTGGTCACATATTTTTTCAATAGGTATTCCATACATGATAGTTGTGTTGACTTCAAATAGTATCATTCACATAACCATCCTAGTGTGATATTAGTGTTTGTGGCTCTAGAAGCATCCAAATAAAAATCTGAAAACTATTTTAGAGCCATATTCTAGTATGTCTCCTACATGTTCTTAGTCTAGGACTACATTAACATTATAACAAGCTAATTACTTTATGTATTTATCATTTCTATACTTAGCATAATTTTACATAATATTTTTACCATAACTTATCATAAAACTAGAATCAAAGGGATTGTATGAAAATAATTGACTTCATGGAATGATTGAGTGAGTACCAAAATAAGATTAAAAATGGGGTATTTATGGAAAATACCTCTCACATACCTTTCATTATATTGTGACAAGTTTCATGATCATGTGAGGTGAGACAATAGTCAAAAACCCTAAGTAAACTTATCTTTAGTGTGAATAGACCTTGAGAGTGGAACCAGTTAGGGAACCAATCTTGTTCACACCTAACATTAGAACAAGATAAGGAAATAACCTTATTCACACCAATACCCCCCTAAGTGAAACTTATGAAGAATTCAAAATACAAATAATGTAAAACATAATAGATCCCAGTTATAAGTCCTGATGATGAACCCATGTACAAAATGATCCCCTCAAATATAAAAGAGAAGGAGAAAACCATAGGAGAAAATTCCCCCCATGAGAGGACAAAGGAACAAAGTCATGTGACTCCCCTTAAATAAGTGTGAAGACAAGTGTCCCTATGGATTCCAATCCATCTTACCAAAATACATAGATGTTGAGTCATTTTAACTATTAAGAAAAAGTAGGAATTGGTGTTGAATAAGAGGATCACTCAAATCAAACATTGATCTCCAAAATATTGGGTATAAGAATGAACCTAAAGAAGCATTACCTAAACACCCTATTGTGCCCGAACACACCCCATTATAAAAATTCAATTAGGGACCCATTATCATTAATACATTTTTATTTATGGTCCATACCAACCTTAGAAACTCTAATATTGATCAATGGTGCTCAAACCTAAGGTTCTTTCAAAATATATTTTTATTTCAAAAGTTTGAAAAGAGAGAAAATAAAAGATTGGACATCATTCATGAAGCCTATATCACCTTTGATCCTCTTATCTAATTTATAAATGTGTAATTAATATCATGTTTTGATTTAATGGACTAATGCAACTAATGAATATATTTAGCTTGTTTGATCTTTTAGGTGCAACATTCATTCCTTAGGTTTCAAATTTTCATCAAGTTACCTAGATCACAACATATGTTAGTATCCCATTTACCCATAACTATCTATAGTTATAACCAAAGTTATAAATATTTTTTAGCATCCACATTCATGAGATCATTCCATGTGGAAGCATCTTGTTCACTTATGTCATTTGGAATTCAAACTACATTCCAAGTTCTTGAGTCACCATGAGTTTTCCACATGTCAAAATATCATAAACATCAGACACAACTAGTTTTCATGAAATTTTGCAAGTCTTATGAGTTCTGTAATCTCAAGATTTCTCCATGTGGAGACATCTTGATGACCCAGAGTCTACGAGAATAAAATACACAATTTTTTCTAAAGGTTTTTAGACTCCCAAGATCATGCCAAGTGGCAAAATTTTATTTCCCTAGGACCTGGAAGATCAAAGTAGGTCCATTATATTCAAATCTCCCAAGTTCCCTATATCATTATGAGTGGTATAATCCCATTCACTTGGGCCTTATCATTTTTAAATACATTGTAAACTTTATAAGTCTCTAGATTAACAAGAGTAGTCCACATGTCATCATCTCAAAAGCTAGGTAGATGACAAGATAAAATACATTCCAAAATTTCCATGTCTCTGAATTAATGAGAACCACCCATGTGATGAGATCTCTTTAACCCAAAACTTTCTAGTTAAAATTACATAGCAATAAATCTACTTTTTATATATTCTTGAGATCCATTCATGTGTCATCATCAATAATAAACCCATAACATGTTAACAAGAAGATACAAAAGTGAAATATAGTAATTTTCCCTAATATCTTGAGATTTACCCACATGGAACCATCTCATACTATGGAACCTTCCAAAAATTTACATATTTTAAATTATAGAAGATCCATGAGTCTTCAAGATCATGACAAGTGGAAAAATATTATTAATTCAAAACTCATAGAGTATATAAAGATGAATTATAAAGATGAAGACCCTAGATAAATAAGATTGAAACAAGTGTCACAATCTCAGAGGCACATAAATAGAATATAAGCATGAGAATTTATAGCTAGGCAAAAATTAAATAAATGGGAAATGTACACATGTTGTAAAGTGATGATTAAACACTTAGAATTAATGAAAAGTCACCACATAATAGAAAAGACACCAACCAAAGCTGAGTTGTCGATTTAAAAATAAAATGGGAAATAGAGACAAAAACATTTGTTGCATTAAATTCACATGAATTGAGCATTCAATTCTCAATATTTGATAAATATATTCAAAATCCTAAGAACATTAAATCACTTTGCCATTAATCAATGAGCTATGAACTACAAATTCAATCCATCAAGCCTTCAAGAGACCTATGTTTTTTTTCTAGAGAATTTACAAATCAATCCATATAATATTCCTATAAATTATATGATACAATAGTGGCTTCTTCATCCCAAGTAGATAACCAACCTATTTCCCATTATTTTATTGTAGGGGAAACTAAGTACCTAGACAAATTTTTTGATAAGAGGTATTACCATTTACCTATTACTCATCTCTCTAGGATGAAATTGGTAGCATTAATCCATATTCAACCCAAGACCAACTAGATGAGGATAGGAAAATATATGTGGATGATTAGTTATTGGTTAAAATAATGGGTCTATATAACATGGTAGTGAAATCTGAGGTAATGCCATGTATTGAATTCCTTCATGATTTATTCTTCAATGGATCTATTGCTTGATATTTTTTGCACTTAAGAATTCATAAAAATGTGGTCATTTATATCTCTAGGGATTATTTTGAGAAGTATTTATGCCTACCAACACCTGAAATGACTTATAACTAGGTTGCATCCAATGCTTGGTTAGACCATAACATAGTCGAGGGCAATCATAAGGAATGGCTAGTGAAGGGTGAGAAATTGAACATTTGAGGCATTGTTTCTTTGATTACCATAGTCAAATTTAGGATAGTTATTAGGATATATATGGCCTTATTGAACAAGTTATACAAGTTTTATATAATTTCCTATATACACAAGGTATGGGTCCCTTTCTAGACATAATTCTAACTTTTGATAAAATCATGGCACTTGGAGAGGTTATCAATGTCTTGCTCAAGGCACAAATGTTTAAATTTAATGAAATATTATTTGATGGAAATTTTTACATGTCATATGTAGTAGATGAATTCATGGGGATAGTTCACATAACCTATGGTTAACCCTATGATCTATTCATATATTATGTGAACAACAGTGTCTATGATTACTTCTCCCTAGTCCATGTTTACTAGTTTAGGAGATAATTTAAGAATATTATTGATGAAGTATATCTATTGGTATACCAAGCCATTTATTGGTGCTCCATGCTTAGTATTTCTAATAACATAGGGAAATAATTGTAAAGATGGGATATTAGTGGTACTATCCTAGCTATGTTATAATTAGGATAGAGGGAACTAAGGTTGGCCCTTTGAATCTCCCTCATTTTGTTTTTCACAAAGTTACATATCAAAAAATATCTTTCCAAATTTATAACATTGTGGATGAGGATATAGATGCAAAACATTAATATTAATATCATAAGACCCCCTTGATTATCGACTAAATGATATATTCACTAAGGAGTCACCTCAACTCAATTGGGAAAACTAGAACCAACTATGGGCTAAGTCAAGCACAATTTATAGATTAGGATCCATAGAATAGAGTGAGGTAATACCTCAGTGACCTCATAAAAAATGGATTCTATATTCCTTATGGACATAGGAGCTATGAGCATGACTCAATTTTTATTAATGTTGCAAATGATTTTAAGGTTATACCAGAATGAATCATGATAGAATGCCTATGGTGGTAACCCAAACAAGTTAATATTATCCTTTGATTATAATATAAAATTCAAACAATATAGTGGATGAGGTAAACATAGATATAATCCATCAATTTCCCTATCCACATGCTCAATTATCACTTGAGGATGATCATCCTACTTCCCCACAACAAATAGAAGATGGTCTAAAGGAGGAAGGTGCCCCTTAATTTGTGGCAACAATGTATTCTCCTACAAAAAATATAAGAGATTTATCTCCTATAAGAGGACAAGTGGGAGAGTTTTATTTGGCACCTTTTCTCTCAATAACTAAAATTCAATAGGTGAGTCTCCCTACATTCTTATAAATTTATTTTTTATCAATGCCTTTTGCAATACTAGTCTCAACACTTCTATCCTCTCTACCTATGATTTCTACAATCCCAGTGGCTTCACCTCCTACTTCTCCTACTATATCTAATTCATTTCCACCTTCCACTATTGTATTATCTTCATCCCCCACTCCATCCACTTTAGGTAAAGTAGTTATAATTACTAATCCATCCATTCTCACTTATTAAATGAATCCCATGACTCCTCCAATTTCATCTCTAAATTTACAAATAGAATAAAGACCTACTAAATTCCCATTTTCAAAAGGGGGTCCTATATATGAGGAATTAGAGGAGGAAAAAGAGGAATTAAAAGTAGGATAAAACTAAATGGAACCTATCCAAGTTTTGTATAGTGATGAAGAAGATAAAATTTGGGAAACTAAAGAAGAGTGGGTTTTAGGAGAAGACACAGAGCCTAAATAAGAAATAGATTTCTCTAAGGAAATTGATGAAGAGGAATACAGAGATACAAATAAATTATAAGAGGAAGGAGGAGTGGAACAAGAGAAGTATGACTCAACATCCATCCAACTATTAGTGTAATATAGGGTGTTGGAGTTAGATGTAGAATTTATGTTGATAGAAACACCTACTTTGGGACTTATTAATGCACCTACAACAACATCTCCTAGTCCTTCTAAAACTTTTGTGCCAATATAATCTACTCTAGTGGAAGTACCAAATGCTAGCCAATGTACGTATATCCTTACTAATGAATAAATTTATCCTCTAAATAAGGTAGTTTTTTCCCTTGCTTCCTCTAGTATAGTACTAGATTCTCATGTGATTAATTTTTCATCTACTAGTTTAGTTTCTACCCCTCTCTCCGTATGAGTCACTACAAAAGTATTGTTCAAATGCAAAGTCATTATAACCTCATGCTTGTCATGAGGAAGTAAAGCAATGAGTTTATGATTCTTTAGATTGTTTTATTCATTCAACCACTATCAGGTGTAGAGTAGGGATAAAAAAATATAAAATTTAATTGATGGACACATGTGTGACTCACACTAATTTTATAATTTTTATATCTTTGTATATGTATTCAGTTCTTTAAAAGGATATCAATAGTCTATATAATGAGAAGATTCTTTCTTATGGATGTAGTGAAAGGTTGGAATATGAAATGATAGCACTTTGTAAAACTATTTTTATAACACTTAGTTATATTATAAAATGGTTCTGATCGATAGAGATTAATATAAAATTATAAAATGGACTCTCTTATATGTATTTTATGGTTATGTTATCAATGTTATAATGCACACTTGGATAAGTAGTTTTAAGAATTGTCTTTCCAATTGATACAATGGGATCACTCCAAGACCATGGGTGACCTATGGTAGGAGTGAACCTCTAGAGAGGGTTAGCTCCCTTGATGAATCACCTAAAAATAACACTAAACTATTTCAATTACAAGGAAAAGGGATAAATATAACATAAACAAAATAACTAAAAGCAAAAGAGGTGTTACACGAAAATGTAATTCACCCTCACTAGCTTGGAAATTTGCACAATAACACTAAAAAAGAACTGATATACCTACACAATTTTTGAATTTACATTTATTACATCAATTATTCATAGTAATGTCATAAAATAAAATTTAAATCATAAGGAAAGACACCTACTCAGCTGATTATTCACCCAAAATTGATGAAACACTACCTATGACCTATAAAATGAATCATATCTTGTAAATAGGTGAGAAAGTTGAACATTACCCAAGGAAGAAAAGATTTCAATCACTCGATTATATCAACAACATCATCATTTAATATATAAAAAAAGTGTAGGAGAATTTAAATTAATCTTTTATTGATCCAAGGGATTGAAATCCTATATTACAAATGGGCAAAGTCTTGTCATACCTAGTGAAGAGATACAATAATAGTCATTCTTATCCAAATTTATAATAAAAAGAGTACAAATTCACTACAAAGCTGCATAAATATAGTTTTTATAGTCATATTCATCCTTTTCATGAAATAAAGACAACTGAAAATCAATCCATAATGTCTTTTCCAATGCCCTCATACCTACCATGATGAATATTCCTTGAATAAAGTGGTGTAGGAGTGGAGGAGAGGCCTTGAATTTACCAAATTAATCCTTATTTGGTGGATATATGGAGAATAAGTTTGTACTAACTCCTAAAACTCATGCCTCCAGCTCTAACTCACCTTATTTCCACCTTTTTATGCATGCAAAAGTTAGTTACATGGTTGATTTACTATGATGACCACTTGACCCCATGGGAGTTACTTATTTTAAGGAGTTATTCAATTCCATTTTTAGGCCTAGATCATGGTTTATATGCATGGATAAGTATATAATTAACAATCACATGATGATCAAATCACCTTCTCAACACATTGACTCTTCATGGTGGTATTGAGTGGCCTTAAATCTTATACCATGGTCATGCTTGACCACTCTCCTTAGCATATTTCAAACTTAAAAATCACACACACACACACACACACACACACACACACACACACACACACACACACACACACACACACACACACACACACACACACACACACACACACACACACACACACACACATTTAAATGGCCTTGAATAAAGATAAAAGGTTGGTGCTAATCCTGAGGTTTTGATATTCATGTTTTCCAATACCTAGTATCCCTTTCAATGTGCCTTCATGTCTTGTCCAAGACATTAAAATGCTTTGATATTACCTTGCTCATCATCATGGCCTTTATAGGTTACTTGAGTCATCATCACCATGGAGCATTGTCAAGAACTTGTAGTCCTAACTCTTAGAATAGTCAATACTATTCAATACATCATAAGGGATATGATAATTCTCTTATTGCAACATCATAATCTTCCTATAACTATGGAAGGTTTCAATGTGTCATCAAATCTATAACCTACCCATAGACCTTCTCATTGTATCATCAAGACCTAAAAGTATATTATAGGCCTATAATCAGTTTCTAGCATTAGAAAACCTTTATGTCTTTCTTTGGATGACCTAAAATATTAGGTAAACTATATAAATCTACTTAGAACTACAACCTTAACTTGGATGCACTTAAAAATTTCATCTATTCCATATCAAGATCATTTGATAGCTCATTTAAGCTTGTTAGTGTCATCAAACTCTCTATCCTTAGTTTTGACTTGCTTGATAGGTTTTGAAGGTCCTCTACCATTATTTAGACCTTCCATCCTATTGTAGACCTTGATGGGGCATTTAATATCATTGAGACCTTCCTTTTGTCCTGAACATTTTCATAAAGCCTCTTATATGGTGCAATCTTGTATGCATCATTGGAAACCATCTAGGTTGACTTAGATAGCTTGTATCCTTAAATGACTTTTAGACTTGGGTGATACATCAAATTATATGTTAATTCCATGAAAAATTCACCTTGTATCTCATTCTCAAACTTTATTTCATTGTTTTCAAGCATGTAGGAGAGTCAAATCATGTTTGAACCATGGTTTCAATATTCATAACCTATAATTTGTAGGTTTTATGCCCCTTGGCCTTGTATAAAGATATATAATCTTCATACATGTCTTTATAATCTTTAGAAACACTAACACTTTTTAGGTTTAGGGCTTGTGAGAGGTTTATGGCTTGAATGCTATGCATCAAGAGAACCATAGAGATAAGACTAGTTCTTTGCAAGGAACCCTACAAATTTCATGTTGATCTAGGTAATTCTAATCCTCTTGATGAAATACAATATAAAAATTACCTACCTTTAAACCTATGAAAAATCATTTACAAGCCCTCTATCTACCATAAACTTTGTTAAAACAAGTTACAAACATCAAAAGATAAGTCTATGATTCAGGGGTTTTGTAAGGGTTTAAGGGTAGTTTACCCTCTTAATAATGATTCATGGCTTCCATTTTTTTCATTCCTATTTATAAAAGCTATATGATGCTATTATGGACCCTCTTCACCATCTCCAAGAACCACATCAGGTAATAAATTTGATAGACTATGTTTTAGTCATTTAACCTTTCCAATTCTACACATAGCCTAACCCTTTGTCACCTTATCAAGGATTATTTGTAAATTTGAGGATTTATTTTCACCTAAAACATTTTCTAATATGTCCTTGGAGACCCTCTCCACCTTATCTAATAATCACTTTGACCCATGTACATGTACAGTTGAGTTGGCACGTGCACACAATTTTTCACTCTCCTCTTTTTACTAAGCCCAATGATCCTTTGAAGTGCATGTATTAGGTTCAAATGGTTTATTCCACCTTAAAATAATTACCCAATGGATCTCATTTCCTCATGGAAACTATTAACCATGATAATCTCTTTAGACACATTACAAGGTGGATAGTTAGGGTTTTCACGCTTAATTTGAACAAATAAGACTCTCAATTGGGGTCAAGACTACGTGCTTGTCCCACAAACTTATTTTCAATGTTGTTATCAAGGAATTATCATGAATAAAATATTGTGAGAAGTGGATACAACACAATAATTACACTTTAAACTTTTTAGGGATACCTTAAACTCTACTAAATTACCTTAAACAATGCTAAGAAACCCTAGCCAATGCTAAGAATCAATCTAAACACCTGACTAAAGACTTTTGAACCATGATCAACCCTATGGGATCATCTTTTCACCCTTATATATGATGTTATAATATTTTTATAAGACTCCATAGCTATTTATTAATGGTATAACTCTCTTAAACTCTACATTAAGAGAACTCACTTTTGATTGTCCCAACATGCTTGACTTAAGACCAACCATGTAATCTCTAAGTTTGGTATCAAATCTACACTTCACTTATAGGAAACTATGATTATGACTCTCTATTCACTATCCATAAAATTTTAAAGACTCTTAATTATGGATCAAGCCTCCACATTGATTGTTATGGCATTAATTTTCAAAAATCCTAAGTCTACAACTTTGTTGAGGAGTTTTGAGACTTAAACATAACTTGTCCTCACCAATTGATTTTGATACATGCTTATCTTCCCTTTCATATCCCAAATCATGTTTCCAACTAAGGAAAAGATTTTAGATACCTTGAGGGAAATTCAATCATCCTTAACCTTGTACCTTCTTTATAAGCTTATGAATGATTTCATCATTCTCTTTCTTTACCTGGTGTTTTCCTTGACAAGATTGAATGGGTGAAAAGTATTTTGGCTGGTTCAGAAGTTTCATAATAATACATAAGTTTTTCAAGATATATGAACCTTCTCTTTATGCTTTAAATCCCTCTTATTCAAATTGTGAATAAATTTGACACTTTTATCTATATGAGGCTATAATTTTTAGACATTTGAAATACACTCTTGAAACCATTTCTCCATTGGTGAATTTACTCATTGGTTGTAATCTATAGGGCCTCCTAGTAGAGCTCAATGTTCATTTAAACTCTTTTCATGCTTGAGGTCAGTGTAAATGGTGATATGTGGGAGAGTTTTCCTTGAAACTTCAATGGGGATCCTAACACTAGGCTTGTAAACCTTCTTAAGCATCTCCTAGATTAAAATTTATTAAAAACCCTACCATTGAAGTCTTAAGGGTTTGTATGTATACTTGATGCTAGTTATCACCCTTGACAACCTTGTCTTTTTTATTTCATTTGCATGAAGTATCTCCCATTGTTAGACTTGGATTTTGACTCTCCTCCATCATTACTCAGAGCTAGACATGCCTTTTAAGGTTTTTAGAACATGATCCATTATTATAGAATCATTATAGATCTGCATGCCATTGAAAGTGACTTGGTCTTAGATGAAACCTTGTTACTCAAAGTTTTCATAATCTTCTAGACCATGATCTAAGCTAGGATATGCTGTTAGGAGAGGTAAGGAAACTATTTTAACTCTATACCCTCTCTCTATAGGTCTGTATATGACTTTTTAAATTTAATCTCTAAGCTGAGTAACCTACAAAATGAACCTTTATGAACTGGTAATTTGTGGGTTGAATGAACTTAACTCATATTGAATATCCTTTGAAGTTGATAGATCCCTGTGATTCCTTTCAACAAGGCTTTACTAACTAATCAAACCTCTTTTTCATGTTGTTAATAGGTCATTCTTAAGGTTGCTTAAAATACCTAAAACATGTTAACTTAATCACTGCTAAACTATCTCAACTAATGCCAAAACCATTCTAGTCATTAAGTAAGGGATATTGAATCATTATAAAACCTTGTGAGACATTATTAACACCTTTTTCACAAGCCATCACATGGTGTAATCATGACATAACACTCTTGTAAGCTCTCTAATGAAGACACAATTTCCTTGGGTTAGATAGATATTCTCTACATGCCTGAAATCATTCTAATATCTAATAATCTATGTTTGAGCTAATTATCCTGAGTCCATCTCTTCATTCAAGAGGAATGGAGAAATAGTAATAGGTATGGTCTTGGTTTGAGGTTCTTAACTTTAGGAAACATCTTGAAATTTATACAAACCCCATTAATACCTTGTGGACTTTTTTGATGATGTTCAAGACTCTAATCCTTCTAAGACACTATAGTTGGGTTTCCTCAAGAACATGCATCTTCCACTATGTTTGAAGGACTTTTAGAGTTATAATGTATGATTAAGAATTATTATTTAGGTAAATAACACCTCATGAAGCTTGAAAACTTTAATTTTATGAGTGTAGGCATGTGTCTTCGTTGAAAGTCTATAGCCTGATAAAAAACCATTACAACTTGGGATTTAATGACCTTAAAAGTGCATTGAAATAATATTGGGAGGTGAGGGAGTTATTTGATTGAAATGAAACGTGTTCATTCATGAAAGACTCCCTATAATACAATGAAGACATGGATATTTTCAAACCTGCAACTCTAACCCCATTAGCTTGATGGCATCTAATACCTTAGAGGATGGATTTTAAGGTTTCCAACTTATTTATATCATGCTTAGACACCATATTTGAACTCATATTTCACATACAATCCTTCATAATAGTTTGAGATAATTAAAAGATGAATCTACAAGTTCTTAAGGTTTTAGAGGCACTAATGAAGTTTTGAATGAACATACATATTTTGAAGCCTCTAAATCAGACTAAATACCCTCAAATTATATATAAAATACCCCCACACATTCCCTAATAATCATTTCTTGTCATGCAATGGTATAAGAGACTAATCCATAAATTTTGCTTCAAATGAGTTGCTCACAGGCCTATTTGGTCTTCTTAATAATTATTTATAGATTTTTATTATTATCTATACCTCTCAACACTTGGACAAGGATATTTAATACCCCCTCCTATTCCTCCAATAGATGCACACTTCCATGAATTTTCTCAAAAAAAGTAGCACATTAAGGAAAATAAGTTGTATAGGCTTGTAAGGAATTTTGTAATGATTATGATTCTATTTGAGCTCTCCTAGGCATAGATCCTATGTCTAAGACCTAAAATGGAATGGGAATGATGTTTTTTTAATCTTCAATGGCTCTACCTTTACCTATAATTATTTTTATAATTTTGTACAATTGAAATAAACTCATCAAAAACTTGTTTTGCTCATGGAAATTGATTTAACCTATTTTGGAATATTGGTGTATTATTCCTAATTTAAATAAAGGGTCTAAATAGTAAAATTAGTAAATAAATGGACAATAATTAAGCTACTAATTTGTATAAATTAATTACAATTTTGAATTTTCTAAAAATAGTAATAAGAGATAGAAAAGAAGACTTAGCTAGAAACCTACTAATACGGTTGAGGCAGGGCCTAATACTCATTGTGTAGGATTGGAACACTATCAAAAACTAAGATCTAAATTTCATTTTTTAATTAAATAGGAGCACTAAAATAGAAAAGAGTTGCATCAGAACTATAGTCCACCTTTGCAACTATTATCTTAAGGATATGATATTTTTGGCTTTTGTTTGTTATGTCTATGTGACCCTATCTATAAAGTTTTGGTAGCTATAAGTATATATATCTCCTTGTAGATTATATTTTCTCTTCAAACCATACATTACATTATGATTTGAAATTTTTTGAGAAACAGGGTGGGTTAGTGTGTGTACGATTAACTAGACATGGATCCACACCCCTTGTGTGGGCATGCTACCTACATACCAATACTCTAAAAAGGGATCAAGCCATATGTAGCTCTCCCACTTGATGTAATTTGTGAAATTATTATGAAGATGCATAATTATAAAATAGATGTGCATAAGGTGCGTAGGAACTGGTGTAAATATTTGAATTATCTTGTAAGTATATTGGCTAGTTGTATATAGAGAATAGGGAAGATTGCTTGAGTAGTCCTATTTACTAATGATATTTTCCAACCCTTTCCAAATGATATTTAAATGGGATTTTATATGGATTTATTGGTCATGGGCTGAATGTAATCATGTTAGGCTAAGCATGATAAGGGTGGGGAATTAGAAGAAATTAACTATTGGGGCCAAAAATGGACTTGGACAATATCATAAAAATCAAACAAGAGTGCCACCAATTTTATAGTCATAGTCTGGCACTATTGTCCTGAGTAGATGAGACCTAGGGGATGGATCTATCATGGAAAAAGGGGTCTGGATTAGCTAGGATCAAGTTTACAAGCTATAGATGACTAAGAATCAATGAAAAGATGCTTATGAGGGTTATGAGAGCAAGCAAGAGGGACCTAAGGGTTGGGTGTCATTAACCACACTCAAGTTACCAATTTTTTAATTCTATATGACGATATTCCCCCTACCTTTATTCTAGTGATGCAACAAAGTGAAATACTAAGGTAAAGGAAAAATAGAAAGCATACCTAAACTTACTTGTAAGGGTGAAGCTCATAAAGCTATGTGATATTAGGTGTACATAGAGAGAGCATGTTGTGAATTACAAATCTACAAGAGAAAATAAAAAGTAGATCAATTATTATTAGATACACTATATTTAAATAAGAATGTGCAAGGTTGGGTAAGAGAGAGAGGAAGAAAAAAGAACAAATACACCTCACTAGGTATGCAAACCAATATAAAACCTTTTGTGATGCTGAGTGATGACGAGTAACGATGGATGATATTGTACCAAGAGTAATATCATGAATGGAGTTGACTGATCAATTCCTTGAGAGTGGCTTGAAAATGTAAAATATGGCCCTTTGGATCCATCATCACCTACTAAGTGAATCTAAGTGATCATGTGTGTGTTAATCAATGTTTGGATTGTGAGTCCAATCCCTCTATATAGGTGGCTCAAGAATATAAAGGCTAGCTGGTCCTTTGGATCCATCATTACCTTATGAAGTGAAGCTATGAACTGATACCCATATGAAATGTATGTCATATGAGATGGATCTTGAATCCCATGAATGTATTATGATCTGATAATGTTGACATAAATAGTCAAATGTATATTAGAAACTAAAACACTCTTGGCCACTCTGAAAGATGGAGATTAGGCTTGTATGAAAGCCATTCTAAATTGGTGCACTAGGCTTATATGAAAGCCACTCAAGAACTTAAGAACTCAGGAATGTGGAAGTTAGGCTTGTATGAAAGCCATTCCAAAATTATTCCAACCACCTAAATATGGAATAAGGCATGTAACTACTAATAATGCTTAGGTAATACTGAACTCAGAAAGGAAAAGAAAACAAATGTGCCATGCACATTGCCCCCAATCACTAGTGTCTAGAACATGGATTCTAATCTAAAAGTTATACAAACTACCATTTCTAAAACTAAAAGTGAGAGGAATCATGTAGCACATGATGCCCTCTATATTTGGATTCTTGGAACAAAAGTGTACTGAAAACTACTGATTCTAAATTGGTCTAGTTGTGTAAAACTGTAGTTGAACCTACTTTTTTTCCTACTTCTAGAAAGTTTAGTTTTTTTGTTGTTTACATGGGAGCACCAAAAGTAGACACTAGTGGCACCAGTGATATAGTCCAAGTTAAGTGTTATTGTCCTATGTCAAATCTAGTAACTGTTATAATATTCTCACTATCTATCTAGTCTGTTCTAACTAGTTTGATGTCTGGTTGATGTTCTGGATGTTCAAAATGCTACTTTTTTTAATCGATAGGAGCTATGATATTTGTAATGAAACCCATGTTTGTTTCCCCCTCTTTTGAGGGTAATAATGAAGACCCTACAATGACTACCCTTAGAAGAAAGAGCCCTGTAAGTGTCTTATGTTGTAAAGATACATGATATAACAATGATAATTGACAAGATATCTCAAGATATAGCATGATTTTTATTGAGAGATTGATAGATCAGTAAGGGTATGCCTATATGGATATAATAATGTAATAAAATGTGAAATATACTAAATTAGAAATGAAATTTTGGTTATTTTTTAGTTGTTAGTTAGAGGGATAGAACATGATGTCCATTATGGAATCCAATAAAGTAAGATAAATGCATGATGTGGATCATGGCATTGCAAACAATGAGAAACAAAAAAAAACAAGCACACAAGGCAAGAAGTAAGAAGCATACAAGGGTGGCCAAGGGGCCACACAAACAAGGGACATGGGCACATGTCACTCATACTAGAAGGCAAGCATACAAGGCATGTTCAAATTCCATATACATATACAATTGAAATAAGCAAGGGTTGGTATGAGGGCCACAATCACATAGAAGAGTACAGACAAAGGACATTGAAAAATGTCCTAAGGCACACACAAGACATAGAAGCAAAGGACATTGACAAATGTCCTTAAGCATAAACAAGAGGCAATCTAGAACTAGAAAATGCAATCACATCAAGTTATGCTAAGCAAGAAAAGAAAGCATGTAATAATTGGAAATAAAATCACATGTAACTAATCAAAGAAAGAGGGAAAGTATGCAAGACATGTTAGTACAAAACTAGGTATATGCTAAGAAAGACATAAATGTCATGTACTAGTGAGATGTTGATATAATAATCTATGTAAGCTAGTAAATAATGTACATCAACATGATAACTAGAGTGTGTGGTGTATAAATGACATAACTTGGATGGTGTAATTATTTATAAGATACCCCCCATTAGGTATGTATACCAATGTGTGTCTTGATGTAGAAGTAGGATACCCCCTCAGTGGGTAAAGTGAAGCAATCAAAGATTTGGATGTCACTCCACACACTCAAAGAAGATCAAGTGAAGCATGGTAATGTAGATAAATCAACAAACAATATCATAGAATAATGAATTTAAGTCTAGCATGATAGTAGAAATGTAAAACATGGATAATACATACAATTGAAATATTTTTGGTATTTTTGAGTTATTTGCATGTTTTTGTATTTTAAAATATTTTATTGTCTTTGAAATTTTGATCCGTTTGAATGTTTTTGGTATTTTGGATATTCTATATTGTTTTTATATTTATTATATTTGAGCTATGTATAATCAATCACATGAAGATTATGTACAAGAAATTAAAAAGAAGCTATATACAAATATGCAAAAAGAAACTACATATAGGTAGTCATAAGAGAATTATATACAAGAATATGAATAAAAGGGTAGGTTAGAGGTGGTAAATGGTCCAAGAATGGATCTTGTTGGAGATAGAGAGGGAAGAACGGATCATGTTAGGTTCACCAAATGATTTAACAATTTTAGGAATATTGGTGTATTATTCCTAATTTAGTTAAAAGGGTATGAGTAGTAAAATTAGTAAATAAATAGACAATAATTAATCTACTAATTTGTATAAATTAATTTAAATTTTTATTTTAAAAAAAATAGTAATAAGAGATGAAAAGAAAACTTAGCTATAAATTGGTTGATATGACTTAGTAAGGGCTTGATACTCACTATGCAAGACTAGGACACTATCACAAACTAAGATCTAAACTTCATTTTATAGATTAGATAGGAGAATTAGAACTAGATAGGAGTGGCTTCGGCGCTATAGTCTACCTCTATCATTATTATCCTGAGGATCTAAGCTTTTTGGGTTTTGTTTGTTATGTCTATGTGACCCTGTCTATGAAGTTTCAGTGGTTGGAAGTCTATATAACTCCTTATAGAGTAGATTTTCTCTTCAAACCTTATGTTCCATTATGCTTTAACCAATTTCAAGAAAGAGGGGGGTTTATTGTGTGTAAGATTCACTAGACATGGATCCACACCCCTTGTGTGGGCATGCTACCTACATACTAATACTTCAAAGAGGCATCAAGCCATATGTAGTTATCCCACTTGATGTGATTTTTGAAATTATATGTATGAAGATGTATAATGATAAACTAAATGTGTTTGAGGTGGATAGGGATTGGTGTAAGGATTTGAATTAGCTTGTAAGTGTATAGTTGGTTGTATGTAGATAAGAGGGAAGATTACTTGAGTATTCTTGCTTGTATTCTTGCTTGTTAATGATATTTTCCTACCCTTTCCAAATGATCTTTGAATGGGCTTTTATAGGGATTTATTGGTCATGGTTTGAATGTAATAACATTAAGCCGACAAGGAGAAAGATGGGGAACTAGAATAAATTGACCATTGGGGATAGAAATGGACTTGGAAAACATCACTGAAAGTGGATAGGAGTGGCATCAGTGATATAGTCCTAGTGTAGGGTTATTATCCTGAGTAGACAAGACTTGAGGGGATGGATCTATCATGGAAAAAGGGGTCTAGCTAATTTAGGATAAAGTTTGAAAGGATGCAGATGATTGAGAATTAGTGAAAAGATACCTATGATGGTAATGAGAAAAAGCAAGAGGGACCTAAGGGTTGGGTGTCATTAGCCATGCTCAAGTTACCAATTTTCACATTTTATATGACTATAAAAATATCCATTTTAAAGGCTTTTTTTGCCTTGTTTCTTGATATTGGTGGTATATGTATCTAAATGGACATCCATGTCCCTAAAAAACTATGCAATTTTTTTTGAAAACCATGAAACTTAAATGTTTAAGATGGAAATGAAATGGTTTTGGTTTATTGTAGGCACTTTCCACACTGAAGGGGAAATAAAATATGTCAAACACAAAGAGACAAGGGAAAAATGAGATATTGAATTAACTTTGAATCTCTTTGGTATGGAATAATGGAGGTGATGGTGGTTAATTTAGTGTTATAGGTGTCTTTGAGACATTAAAAGAAGTCCCTTTTCCAAGAGTGACCTAAATAACTCAAATAACTTTATATTATGACCTTTTATACCTTCACATGCACTTATGATTCATTAGATGTTATGTTCATGGCCTGATTATGCCTTATAAAGACCCCTTTTACCCCTTTTATTCATGAATTACACCTTCTACAATAACCTTGTTGTTGCTCACATAATTACATAACTAAATTTATGACTAAGGAATGCATTGACTCAACTTTAATGCCTCTAAGCATGTAATGAAACCTCATTATATGGAGTAAGACTCAAATTCATGACACTAACTATGCATTAAAGGACCACATGGAAACTCATTCACCAACCATGATTCATGAAATAGACTAGATTACTCATTCAAGGTAGCTAGAAGTATAGTACTTAAGCATACCTAGTTTTGAACACATTTGACTTCATGAGATGCATGAAAGGGAAGACATTAAACTAATTTTGTGAAAAATTAATCTCCCATAGTAAGAAAATGTTCTAGGACCAGAGGTGGCTAGAAGAGCCAACATTATGGTGACCTCCTAGGGATGTTTATCTATCTAAACAATGAAGACCAGATATATTTTCCATTATATTATGGCCAACATGCACCCTTTTATCCAAAATGGGGGACCCCTATGAAAATTTCATGAACTAAAGATTTGGAGTTATTTTTGTTATTATCAATAAAACTTGATCAAAACTTCAAAATATATGCCACCTTGATTTCTTCAAGTAGTAACTACCCTCTTTTAATTTCTATAAAAACAACTAAGTAGTGTTTTTTCTCTTTTAGCATATCATGGTATTAACATTACATGTTGATTTTCACAAGGAGATATTCTCAGAGTCTAGTTCCTTTCTTAGAGAAATAGATTCATTATCCTTCATGGTAAATTTAGTTTCCCAAATATGATATGTAAGCTTAATGTATCATATTCTTTTTATCTTTCTTACTTATTCATTTTGTGAATTTTGTAGAGCCTGACTGAATGAGAAGCTACCACATCATTTGGAATTAGAAAGGCCAGTCCCTAGACTTGTTAAAGATGTCAAATCTTAGGAGAGCCTGACCAAATGGGAAGCTACCATGTCATTTAGAGTCTAAAAATATAGTCCCTAGACCTATCATAAGTGTTAGAGCTCAGGAGAGCCAAGCTAAATGGGAAGCTACCACATCATTTGGAGTCATAAAGGCTAGTCCCCCAAACTTGTCAAAGATTTTAGATCCCATGAGAGCCTGATCAAATGGGAAGATGTCACATCATTTGGAATAAAAAAGGTCAATACCCTAAAACTACCAGAGATGTAACAGCCCATGAGATCCTAAAATAATGGGAAGATACCACATCATTTAGATTCAAAAAGGCTAGTCACCTAAATCTATAACAAAATGTTAGAGCCTAGGAAGACTGACCCAAAGGGAAGCTACCACATCAATCAAAATCCTATACCCAAGATCTTAAAGATAATTTAGGACTCTATCACAACCATTAGGGACTACTAATTATATAAATATGATATAGTGATATGAGTTATAGGCTTCTTATAATACACCCTATGCCTACCATATTATGTGCTTGATATCTTAGTAGAATAGGAGACCACCTATAAACTAGTGAATGGCATCTTCAGCTTCTATGTATAACATCATTAGAAGGTGTGTCCTCTATTTATAATCACCATATGGAGACACATATATAAAAACTTCACTTTAATATAAAATATGGTGGTTAGGAGAGACTCCTTCACCCTTTTAAAATACAATATTCAATATTGGGACCCTAAACGGGTGATTCAAGACCATTTGGTTTAATACTCAACTCAACTCAACATCAACTATGGACATCCAGTTAATGATGATGATGACCTCTATCTAATCACCATTAATGAATAGGAGGTGTTATCTTGGATAGAATCTAAGAGGAAGAAGAAAGGGAAAAAGGATTAGGTAAGACCCTCAACAACTCCTCTAACTTTTGATTAGTTCATGGAGGACCTAACTCTAATAGCTCTAATCATCTCTAAGAGAATCTTCAAGGGCATCTTGTTACCTTTTCCTCCTTGAGATATATCCCTATATCCCACTCCAATTTTGATAGTGGCCCTAGATCCTTAAGTTATAGGTCTACCTCTACCTCCTCTAGTTGCTCCTTGATCTCTACCTCTACCTCATGTGGTATCACCAGTAACCAAAACTTGGTAGAGCCAATTTCAGACTACATAATACTAGACATCTCAAACATAGCTCACTCAACTATTAATGTCATAGACTCTAATTTTATCTATGGCTGGTAGTTTGAGATCAAGCCTTGAATGAGGTACCTAGTATGTGCCCATCTAGGTTCCCCTACTCACTCCCCCATCTCATCCTATTTCCCTTCCACCCATTGCTCCTACTGTAATATAACTCCCTTTTTTGGCACCCACTAATTTACCTCCATATCCCCTTATATTTACCATTATTTCCCCTCCATAATTTTCCCAAGTAATATTGGTCTCAATCCTTTCAATCATCTTCACTTCCCCATTCCATTTATTTCACCCATCTCACAGCTTGGAGTCCTCTCGATGCCTCCCTTGGGCATGCCCTCAATAAAAGGTGTGACTATAGCCTTTGGTAGACTATCAACTCTATTAGGGACCCTCATAGTCCCCACTCTATTCATATTATTACTCTCCTTCATGGAACCAAGTACTCTTCTATTAGCCCCTACATCCCCCACCATCATGGTCAGACCATCCACCACAATACTCAAAGCCAACTTGAGAAAGAGGATGAAGAAGAAACATAAGGTAACCCATACTTCATATCCAACCTAAATTCCTTTAGTTTAAACTCCACCTAATATATAGGTCTTGGAAACTCAACCATTCCTAGTAAAAATATATTAATGATTATCTCCCTTTCCCCCTCTCTCCCTTATCCAAGACCCCACTAGCTATGCCTTTAACTAGATTATCTCATCCTTATTGTTCCATGATATATTATTGGGGTAAATATTGCCTTAGGTGAACCTCACCTAGGAATAATGGTGAGCTCAAATATCCCATGGGCCTTCCCTTTCATTCTCCCTCCTTTTTCCCCCATGCCCCTATAGCATGGATTTCAAGGATGATCAATTCAAACATAAGTCATGAAAACTCACAAAAGAATGCATAAGAATTGACAATATAAGCTAAACTATTCATGAAGGGATTGCTAATGATAAAAAGATACAAATTAAATAAAAAAATCAACCATTACCTTCCCAAATGACTCCATTAATCAAAATCGGCTCCAAGCATGTTTTCCCCTTGATCTAGAGCTCTAGTCTTTGTAAATAATGGCTTCTTTTCTCCTCCACTGTCTCAAGAACTCTATACATAACCAAGGCTTAATAGAAAAAAATTATAATCTATCCTATAAAATAAATATTACCCAAATGAAAATAACATAATAATAAAAACATAAATGACTTGTGGAGATATTTTAACATTATAATTTTACACAATTTAGATTAAGAAATGGTGTGAGAGGCCTCCTATTTATAGATTTTTGTAATTGATCAGAATGAATTGTAACCATCCATCTTTAGATAAATATGTTTGGATAAGAATCCATTAAATTTTGGAGACTCAAATCATAAATGCCCTCATAATAATTTGGGGGCAAGGGGAATTAATTAGGTATAGGTGCCCATAATTTAGATATTTTATACATTTATGGCTTGTGGATGCCATCCCATAGATCATTTCATTATGATGATGCAGTTAATAAGAATCAATTTCCAAAAATAAATATTTAAAACCTCCATGGAAAATCCACTTAATCTCTTGATTTTAATTAATTAGCCTTAAACAAGTTTAATCAATATTTATGCATTTCTTTGGAAATTGGCCCTCAATTCATCAAAATGGTCAAAAAGTCATATTACTAGGTTGTAATTTGACTCGAGAAGAATTGGAAGGTGATGTTAGATGCATTGGAATTGTATTACAATTTAGGATGTTTCCAAAACAATATAACAAAGTTACATGGCATATACAAATGAATTAGAAGAAAAGAGTAATCTAGATCACAAAAAGGCAAAATCATCAATTTGACTTGAAATTAATTGATCAAAATTAGGAATCACATAAAATGCATTTCCCCATTTAGGGATACATTGGCCTAAATCAGAATTTTTATATGATAAGTTTGAACCATTCAACATGTTTTATGGATTTTGGCCTAAATTGGGTGTTTGAGTGCAATTAAAGTGAGATTAAAAATTTCAACACAAATGGTGTTAAGAACTAGATGTCTACATTTTTACCCTATTTGAGAAGGTGTGGAGAGACATTTAAGTGAAGAAACATATTTTCAAAGAAAAGAGTTGGAAATAATAAATGGAAATGATCCATGATGCCCCATCGAGAGGACATACTAGGATGAAAGAGAAGGATGGACTCTTTAAAAGAGAGATAAAGTGAGAGATTAACCCATGGAATAGATCACATCCAAATGGAATAATGCTTACACACATGGTTATCATCAATGATCAAAATATAATTAGAGACATAATAGGCCCTAAAGATAATGGGAATGAGAAGGATTCAATCTAAACATATAAGTGACACACTTTGAATGCACCTAGTTTGAGAGTGTAATCTATGTGCTTATGACATTAATCAATCTTGAGATAAGTTGTAAACTAAAATAGTGCCATCATGGGTATTAGTGTGGAGATATTATAATTAGAGGAAAATGATAATATAGTATCCAAAAAGATGATAATAAGAGGTGCCTCAGTAGGGTAGATATGATCATGATAAGATAGTTGTGCCCCCATAGATAGAATTTTGATCATTGATAAATAATAAAGAATGGATTTACCTTATAGATATGATGTAGATTTGTTAACTGATTCAAATGTTATGCCCTAGTATGGGTAAATTGGCAAGAAATGAGCTCAAAGATAAAACCCAAAACATAGGTTAAATAGAGTGGGTAAAAACATAGATATAATAGTGAAATGGATGTTAGAACCACAAAAAAACCATGTATATGAAGATGCACAAAGTGATGAAATAAATGAAAAGAATAATAAAGATGGTCGAGTTGACCTAGGATATGTCATGTATCCAATCTCTACCTACATAGTCTAAATGGACCTCAAGCCAATGTAGTTCACATAGAAATGGGAGAGAATGGAATCAGGGATAATGAACATTGATAAAATATTGATTAGACTCATGATGTTTGATAAGAGATGTATGTCTACACATAGAATTAGGTGATATACCTATTGAGCCTATTTTATGTATATTGTTCTTGAGACCTATTCATCAGAGCTATGTTGATGCTAAGACTTGAACTTATTCCACAAAGTGCTTGCTTTTGAAAAATAAATTAGGCATCATAAGTATGAATAACTTATGAAGACATGGCATTTCAAGTGTATGTATATAGTTCAAATATGAATACCTATAACTAAGGATAATGGTAGACAAAGACCAAAACTAGATTTACAACTATTTACATTTAAATAAAAAAACAAAGACAAAGAAAAAATAAACATAAAAGCAAGAACAAGTTGATAACATGAGATCAAGATGTGAATAATCAAGATTCATGTGGACCATCAAGATATACTTGAAACAACAAAAAAACCAAGACCAAATAATAACTCAAAAGACCAAATAAATAAACACACACAAAAAACAATTTTTTTTGAGTTTTGAATGCTTTATGAATGTTTTTAAAAAAAAGTATCTCAACTCGATTGAGAATTAAGAGATATAGAACATACAAGCTCATGAAATGGTGAGAGTTCAACAACCTTAAAATGCTTGCAAGATGGTGAGAGCATAATGAAAGGGTGACTAATTTACCTCAACTTGAATCAAGTACAACTTATGTAATCCTATTATGACCCCAAGTCACAGTAGTTATACCTACACAAAAGGTAATTAAAAACTAACTAGGTCATAATAAGTTTTCAAATAAAGGTGAATGGAAAGGTAAATGATAATAGTAATGACTAGATAATGGGGTAATGCATGATAAAAAGGCATAGTACCTAATTTTCCCATAGGTGGTTATAATTAGGAAACAAAGTCATAATTTTGATTTGCCTAAAGGAGGTTATAATTAGGGGTATAAAATACAATACTTATTTTCCCATATGTGGTTATAATAATTATACCAATCAATATGAAAGATTAAATATGAAAGATAACTTTCTAGATCATATGTCACACTACTCCCATAGACTGTCATTCAACATGGCATTCAAAAACTATTGGAAACATAAAAATCCCCCCATGGAAAGTGCAATAAGAACCAAATAAACCAAGATAAAAATGGGATAATTAGGATGGATAAAACAAGCCTTAGTATATAGTAAAGACATGGTACAATAAAAATGGTATAAGGAAAATGATCAAAGGATAATTGGCTAGAGTGGCAACAAAGCTTCCCTTAAGTGATGATTGGCTTAATTTTCTCACAAAATAGTGAGAGCATGGATTAAGTTACTCATAAAATGGTGAGAGTGTGGATTAAGTTTCTCACAAAATGGTGAGATCATGGGATAATATACTTGTAAAATGGAAAGAGTGTGAAGAAAGGGTGATCGAGCTGACCTTAATAGAAATTGAGTGTTGCCTACATAGTCTCAAAGGACCTCAAGTCAGTGTAGTTATAATAACATGATAAATGGAACATAATCATATAATATGCCTAAAAACGGTCTATAAGGTTACCTCCCAAGAGATGAGGCATGGTAATGGAAAATGGTAATTCAAAAAGTAAAAAATGGTTCTATTGCTCTTGCTGACAGGGAGATGCACGTCCTAGTCAATATGTGAGACAATAGAAATGATCAATTATAAAGTTACTATCCAACACCCATTCAAAAAATATGCTCTATCAATAACTATATACCTATCTATATTTTAATAATGTGTTTGTGATCTTTGTTGGTTGTTGAGTCTGTTTCCTTCAAACGTTGAGATAAGATATCCTTGTAGCCTCTAGAAAGGAAAGTATTGCCAATGATGGTAAATAATGTTAGGATAAATGATATAAGTGGGTAATGAATATGTGGAGGATAATTAAATGTATAATGAATGGGAAATAAATAAATATCAATACTTTTATTTGCATGTAATGTTGTTGATGTCGAATTCAACATAATTTTGGTTATGGTAGGGCTAAAGACCTTTGAACATTCTCTCGATAGGATCACTAGATTATTATATTATTTTATCTTGAGAGTAGCTACCATATGATTATGTTATATATTGGAAGCTATATTGATTATTTTTTAAGAACATCTTCAATAAGTAGTGATTAACTTTTATTCTTAGTTGTTGTTGGTACCTCGATGAGGTTTTCACTAATGAATTTATCTTGATTATCCCATAGTGCCTCTAATAAGGTTTCATGAAGATATGTTAACATTTGAATTTGATCATATTCTATCACCTTCAAAAAGGTTTCACTAAAATATGATGTGTTTGTTCTTTGATCATCCCCTAGTTCCTCTAAAAAGGTTTCACTAGGAGATTGTTCTTCTTCTACATGAATTTGGTCTTGACCCCCATGATATTATACAAATGGTACGTCACCATGGATGCAGTTCAACAAAGTGTGATTCTATTGGTCCCAATTGATGTTTTTGGTAGGTGGAATGTCAATATAATGGCTATGTTAGGTGGGAATAATGGAATGATTAATGACAACAAAATACTCATATAATATACTAGGAGAACACATGTTGATGCTAAAGTAATAATCCTCAAAAATTGTAAAAGGATCAAAAATATATTCAAATTGATCCACAAGGAAATTGTAACTAATGTTGTAACAACCAATACTACATTTTGTTTTTGAATCTTATTCTAATATAAGGGACTCTGAATCTGATGTCACAATTGATATTGATTCTATTTTTGATACTAAATCCAATGTTGGTTCAAAAATATAACCTAAATTTAATGTTGTTTCTTCATCTGATATGGTTGTTTCTTTAATGTTTTGTTGAATGATAAATTTTAGACAAGTAATGGCATATGATGGCATAATGGGCTCAATAAAAAATGAATCATTTAGAAAGGGTTCAACATCGACTAGCTCATCTAAGTGAATCCCTCAAAGAGAGGGCACCACTCAAGAGATGACATGATAAAATATTGTCTATCAAAAAGAGATGCCTTAATGAGTGGGAAAAGATGAAAAGACAACTTTACAAATATTGGCTTGTGAAGGAGATGAGGCTCTTTAAAAATAGGAAAATTTTGAATAGGTGATTCATCATAGGTTGACTCATCACAAATGAGTGTTTAAATAATAACATAATGATCTCGGTTCATAATTGATTGCAAAACATCAATTTTTAACACATTTTGGTCCTTGAAAGATGGTTGTTGAAGAGGTAATGGTTCTTGCTTTGGCTCAAAATTTCTAAAGTGGGGAAAATTTGGTTTAGCAGGAACAATGGTTTGTGGTTCAATAATGGGATCTCCAAAAATTAGACTATTGAAAAATGGATCAATAATAAATGGTTCATCAAATAGATGATCTTCAACAATAAGCTCACTAAATACAAGTGATGGATCTAGAATGGTAATAAATGGGCATTATGTAGTTTGGTTGTTTGCACAAACTAAAGGAGGAGGTCCTAAAAGGATAACCTTCATGCATTACAAATATTTATTATTCACACAAATTGAAGGAGAATAACCTAAAATGGTAACCTTCACATGTTATAGAGTCAGATCACTCTCATAAGCTGAAGGGGGATAACCTTGAATGGTAACCTTCAATCATGGTGTGTAAATCGAAGGAGAATATCCAAAAATAGTAACATTTGATCATGACATGCAAATCAAAGGGGAAGGATGAATATGACACATAAAAAACAAGCATGGAATGGAATGGAATTAAATAAATAGGATCAGATAGGGTGACATCCCCAAATAAGATGGAGTGTTCATGTCCATCATAATAATTCTCTACCTTGCGATTAGGGCTATAAGAGACCCTAATACAAGTGTACCTTTGAGTCATGTTTATAAAGGTTTGTTATCTATGTTTGTCAATATTTGGACTATGTTTTGCAAACATTTTAAACAAGGTATGTGTTTTAATCTTTCTTCCAAACAAATAACTAAGGCACCAAAGAGACTATGAAAGGAAGGTGGCATGGAACCACACATAATTAGAAGAATGATTTTCATTAATTTACTCAACCTTTGGTAAAGTTAAAAACATATGAATTGGAAGAGGGTATCATAACTCACTAGAGTGTCACTAGTACACTAAAATGTATACTTTTGAGATATGTCAATATCATAAAATCTAGTTTAACTTTGATGATTTGCTACTATAAAACTAGAAGAAATCACTTTAGATTAAGAAGGTGATAATATGAAATAAGAAACATGCAATAATTTTTAAGTATAAAACTATAACCAAATGGGTAGCACAATGTCACCACATGGTAATAATAATGGTAGTATAAAATGTGTTCTAAGACTCAAAGTGTGAGTGATATGTAAGATGACTTGAGTCCACCAAGATGAGGGTGTGATAATGAGTCTATAAATGTCCTCCAATTTAGATGGTAAACTGAACCCAAGTAAAAATAAGTCAAGTGTAAATGGTGAACCTAATTTAACACATCAACCTTTAGAACTTAGAAAGGTTTAATTTCAAATTTAAACCATCAATGAAGGACTTAAAAAAAATTGGCAAGTGGTCTAGACTCAAATGGGTAGCATGGTTGCACCAAGTAGATGATATGACACACAATGTTCAAGATGAAAAATTTTAAATAAGGAAAAGATTGATTTTCACTTGGATAATGTAACACCTCCTTTTTCAAGAAATAGGTGGATAATGTGTTTGGTTTTTGATGTTTGTCCACAAGTAAGTTTGATTCAAATTAAGACCAAGTAATCTAAGACCAAATTAGAAAAATACAACTAAGTAATCATCCTAAGCTCTATACTGATAAGTTGTGGCAAAGTGAAGTTGACTAAAACTAACAAGTTTTTCATATTTCTAGATGGATCCCATGTCTATCAACTTTCATGTCAACAAATAAGAGAAGCAACATGTCATTTGGGTCCACATCATATGGCTTATTGTAAAAAGGTCTAGCCCTTTTTACAACCACTACATCCATCACTCTCTTAGTGTAGTGCTATGTCTAACATACTCAAATGTCTTAAGCTTATCCTTTATTAATGGATATGGTTTAACTACTTAAACCATCATCTTAATGAGGGGATCCTAATTTATATACCCCCCATGGAGAGGGGTTGAAGATGATGTTGGGAGATGAAACCCCAGATTAAAGCTTCCCTATAGAACTTATGGGAGGTGATGAAATCTCCCTCACAATCCAAGATGCAATGAAATAAAAATTAAGTAAATGAGCTTTAAGGTTGTTTCTAGATCACTGAAGCTATGTATTTCTTTGTGAGAGCCTTCACAACATCTCTTTTATGTCTTTAGACTAAGGAAATTTTTAATGAAGATGGCGCTTTTGATCCCACAAGTTCCCTATAGGGGATGGGGGGAGAGAATACACACACAAGTTCATTTTTTCACAAATAAATATAACTATATAAATAATAAATGACTTGCATAAAACAAAAAATTGGAAGTGAGTTCTATTTTAAAGAACTAAAATGAAATATTTGATGGTGTTCTTTAGCCCCATGGCCTCAAGTTACAAAGCTTTGAAAGAAGAACTACCAAATGATTCAAGTAAACACCCTAAATTTTCCCTTAAGAACCAAATAGAAATTCCTCATTCTTTTTAAGCATACAAAATAGGTTTAAAAATACTTATTTAAGCATTATTTGATCACTTTCCAAGTAGTTCTTGCAAGAAAAATGTAAGAATGTTGTTTACATTTGAAGCTCTTTTGTGTTTGAGACAAATAACTTTAGAAAACAAACTCTCAAGTTTGTGTTTCACCTGTGAACCCGAAGGAAAAAATGTTATGCTCACAAATACTTGTTTGTTTAATAAAATAGAAAAACTAATATTAAACTTATGAAAACATGCAAGCAACAAGTTAGAAGGCTAAAAAAAAAAATTGAACACATAAAACATTAAAAAACTAATGTTAATATTTTGATCTTAAAATTTACATTATATATTAGTTTATCACAAAAGTTTTGAAAGTTGTTTATAGGTACAAGGATCACCTATATAAAAAAATTCAAGTTAAAATAGTGAATAACAAAAATGTTATTAGCTTTGTACTAGTCATTTTTACCCAAAAAATAGAAAACAAAAAGTGACAGTCACTAAAAGAGTCATAAATTCTAAACTACAAATCAGATTTTAATAAAACTTTGAGAGAATTAGGATGAAACCAATAAGAAAAAACTATCAAAAATTAACAAAAAACCTAATAAATGGATTAAAAATAAGAGCTATTGTAACATACATTTTTGTTCAAATATGTGAGGTATGCAATTGTGTCCCACTGGGCATGCCAAAATGTAGCATGGATTTCAAAGAGGATCAATTCAAACATTAGTCATAAAAAAACACATAAGAATTAAAAATCTAAGATAAACTATTCATACAGGGGTTGATAATGATAACAAGATACAAATGAAAGAAAACATTCAATCATTACCTTCCCAAATGACTCCACTCAAAAGTGGCTCCAAGCATGTTCTTCCCTTGATCTAGAGCTCTAATATTTGTCAACAATGGATTTTTTGATCCTCCATTATCTCAAGAACTCTATACATAACCAAATCTTAATAGAATAAATCTCTAATCTAGCCTATCAAATTAAGTTTACCCAAATGAAAATAACACAATAATCAAAACATAAATGACTTGTGGAGAGATTTTAGCATTATAAGTTTACATAATTAAGATTAATAAATGGTGTGATAGGCCTCCTATTTATAGATTTTTGTAATTGATAAAAATGAACTATAACCATCCATCTTGAGATCAATATGTGTGGCCAATAATCCATTCAATTTTGGAGACTGAAATCATAAATGCCCTCATAATAATTTGAGGGGAAGGGGAATTAATTAGGCATAGGTGCCCATAATTTAGATATTTTATACATTTATGGCTTGTGGATGCCACCCCATAGATCATGTCATTCTAATTATGTAGTTAATAAGAATCAATTTCCAAAAAAAAAAGTCAATAACCTCCATGGAAAATCCACTTAATCTCTTGAAATGAATTAATTAGCCTTAAATAATTTTAATCAATATTTGTGTATTTCTTTGGAAATTGGTCCTCAATTCATCAAAATGGTCAAAAATTCATATTACTAGGTTACAATTTGACTCATGAAGAATTGGAAGGTGATGCTAAATGTGTTAAAACTATATTCCCTTTTAAGATGTTACCAACATAAAATAATAAAGGTGCATGATGTACACTAACAAATTAAAAGAAAAGAGTGATCCAGAGCACAAAAATGCAAAATCATCATTTTGACTCAAAATGAATTGATCAAAATTAGGAATCACATAGAATGCATTTCCCCATTTAGGGATACATTAGCCTAAATTCGCACTTTTATATGACAAGTTCAAACCATTTAGCATGTTTTATGGATTTTGGCCTAAATTGGGTATTTGAGTGTAATTCAAGTAAGATTGACAATTTCAACACAAATGGTGTTAGGAATTGGATGTATATATCCCCCTTTACCACCAATATTTTCCTCTTTCACTCCTTCCACTTCCTGTATTTCCCCTCCATCTCCTCCTCTACCCTTCACCACCATCTCAGCCATACCTCCCACACTCCCAACAACCTAAGGGATGGTCCTGACATCATATGCACCATAGATGGATGTATTGGGCACCCTAAACATATAATGGAGTTTTGACAAAGCCTTCTAGAGAATGAAGAGTAAACTTACTTAGAGATTCATCTAGGAGGGGAACTTGGTGATATGGTAGACCCATCAAGATTTGTTTTCCCTCACCAAGGTGAGGATTGCTACTAAAAAAATAAGATGGCTAAATACCCACTATTTGTCCTCTGGTTTACCCATGTCATGTTTGAGAATATCATTACAGACATGCAGAGCCCAATCTATACTCTTGAGGACCGAGTGAAAAGTATGTTCTTGGTTAGACTAATTAGGTAGGTAAAATATTCCCTTTTACTACTTTTATTAATCCTTGGAAAATTAGTGGGGACTCAGGTTGAGACTAATGCAAATATAAAGTGGGTGCAAGCTTACATGGGTAGGATAACAAAAATTAATGAAAAATGCTGGAAGTTGTAAGTAGTGATCAACAAGGGGATGTTCCCAAATCTCAAATTAATGCCAACCTTAGATTTTGGTTTGTACCAAACTTATACCAAGAATATGATAGTAATGGAGGAGTGGTTAGCCTTGGCTTGCACTATAACAAAACCTTTAGAAGAGGGTGAGAATGAGATATTGACCTAATTCAATATTGATAATATATCTGTGTTATTCCACTCATATGGAACTCTACTTGGACAAGGTGATTCAAAGTCTACCTAAGTCAATGCAATGAGGTTATAAGGGAGAAAGTGGCCAAGGTGAACTAGGATGGAGCCCAAGAGGTGTTGGATCTATCAACTCAATCTAGTATGAGCATTTACCAAGTATTTGGAATCTAATCCCTAATTGAATCTTCTATCCAAATATTCTAGAGACTGGTAGCTCAGGCCAAGGTAATCTTTAGGGAGCCTCCAATGAACTTGACCAAGATAAATAAGGATTTCAACCTCATGTAAGTTGTGTTGGAAGTTAGGAATACCCAAATGAAGTAGTTAGGAGATGACCCCTCTTAGACACATCCATGTGTTAACTAATGGTCCCCCACAAAATTTTTTTCAGTTTATTGGGATTCATTATGGTTCAAATTTTGATATATGGTTGTAACTAGAATGAGTGGCCATCATGGCCTAGGATGGGATCCTCATGTTTTTTGGAGGTGATCCCAAATCCTGATCTATTCATTTAAGATTAATATTATATTTTTGAGTCAACTAAAACTTGGTTAAAATTGTTGTTGGATTATTTCTAAGATCTCACCTATGTTTCCTTTACCACTCTAAATTATAATATCTGACCATATCAATTATTTTAGATTTTTTTTTATTATTTTAATGAATACACTTTCTATTTCTACAAAAGGGTCTATTTTATGTTTAATTTTATTTCATCTTAATGTTTAACTGATCAACAGTTTTGGGTTAATTAGATTAACACTTTTTCATTTCATGTATGTCATGGTTATGATGTGCTTAGATATTATATTCTCTATATGAGTTTATTCATTTCTCTTTTGGTAAGCAGTGATAATTTGTGTGCCTAGCTATAAATTTTCATATGGCATTAATGTGTCTTTGACAATAAACCTATAGTACTAATATTTAGTAGGAAATCACATTGAAGTCATACTCCTAGTTCCCTCAAACTTCCCCACTGTATGTTCTTGGAGGTATAACTTTAGTGAAACTCATTCTACAGTGGTATAACTATGGTAGAGTCACTTGGTTCAATGACCAGTGCATTGATCTCATTTTAGACATGGAGGATTTCTTTCTCTACCTTACCCTTATCTCTCTTTTGTGTTTATTTAGTGGTTTTTAAGTGCCCTTTTCCCCCTTATGTTTAAAAATAACAATCTAGACACTCAATTTAATCATAATTGTATTTAACCTATGTGAAGTCTAGTGTATTGAACTTCTGTTGGTAATAGTGCATCTCTCAAAGACTATTAATGTAGACTTCATTTGTTAAGTTCAATACCCATAGTAATGCCTTGGGTTAATCCCATATTAGTCCTAAAATGGAAGATGAAAGTCTATAGTTATCCCCACCTTTCCCTTTTAAAGGAAAACCCAATCTTATGGGAATTTTGTGGTAAGGAGTAGATTAGAGTGAAAAATAGTTGGAGCTAGGAGGGATAGATACTTCATTCTTATTTTAATTTCAATTAATTCTAGGAGTATGTTGAGTTTGGTTTACTGGTAATAACATGCTAACTATTGTTTGATTGTATAACATCCTAGAGACTAGTTCACCCATTACTATGGATAGGTCTCATCGAGGTAGATTGGTAATTTACCCCTTACTTTTCCATATAAAATGTAGGTTCAATCAACCTAGACCTATAGTTATTCCAATCATCTCCTCTCTGCAACCTATCTCAAATATGTATCCCAAACTAGCTTGGTTAGCCGAGTCAGTCATTAATGTCCTAGGAGTCATCCATGATCTACCCATGAACCCTGAGAGGTATCTTCATCATTTCACCCCTAGTGTAGGATGAACCACAAAAGAACACATAACCTCCTATAAAACCATCCTAAGACTCTTGAATGTATAACATGAATTTATGACATGCAGGTTATTCCATTTTACTATAATGGACTTAACTAATGATTGGTTCTTAAACCTTCCTGAAGACTCTATACTAAGTTAAGACCACTTTAATTTTACTTTCCTCACCTAATTTGTCCAAGTAATAAACCCTAGTGTCATGTACTAGTAGTTCACTTGTATCAAAAGGGAGCTCAATTAGCCCATTAGAAATTTCAATGTTAGGTTCCAAAAGATTTACAACTAGGTAACCACACTTTACCAACCCAATCCTCATCTAGCATTTGAAATGTATAAGAATACCCTAGACCCTTGGATGGACATGTTCTTGAGAAAATAAACATCTATAATAGACCTATCCTAAGCATATGTAGGGTCCATAAAATTGGATAGGCAACTAAACCCTCAAGGCTACACCATGACCCCCATTCCCAATATGCTACCACAAATATCTACCTTGAACTTCTAACCTAGTTTTAACCATAACACACCTATACCCTAGCCCTCCCTACAATGATTCAACTCCTACTAGTTCATCCCACTTCAAACCAACCATTAGGTTTCCTAAACACATGGGGTATATATTTGATTCCTCAAACTCAACATCAATTAATATTAGCTATGGTTAACAACACCTAGACCTTACCTCAAGAGTATAAAAATTGAGCTAGATGCCATATAGAAAATGGTAAAAAAAGCTTAGCAATGACTTTCTAGGGTTATAAATATAGATGGTAATGCTAACATAGAAGGATCCAACTATAATTTCACATATTAAAGGCCAAAAAGGAGATACATCTACCCTCACAACCACCCAAAACCTTCACCTAATAAACTCCCTAAGATTAATATATTCAAGATAGCCTTACCCCACTAGTGTTGAGTGCACAACCTAATAACACATGGAGAGTTAGACTACGTAGAGTTCAATTATATGTTTGTGATATTATAGAATGAAATGTAATAATAAGTAGTTACCAATCATCCAGAATCCTCCAACTCAGGTAAAGCCCCTATTACTACTATGGTATTAGAAACCTTAGATTTCCTTATCCAAGAATAAAATGATCCAAATTAAGGCATTAGTTGGGTACACTCATTTCAACCATTCCAATGGAGAAATTATGCCTTTAGGAGTAGGTAGAAACAATATCCCCTTACTAAATCAACCCCCACAACCCCCCCCCCCCCCCAAATAATAGTGTAATCCCATTAGAACAAAATGATAGGAATGATAATCCACCTCTAAGACCTCAAGATCCCAAGATGATTATGAAAAACCCCACCATTTTATAGAAAAGGGAGTTACAACATAGTCAAGGACATGAAAAAAATAAAGTCTAACATTATTTTTGACCAATTTTTGGTCTTGTAGGCCAAAACTGGGCACCCCATCCTTTTTATTTGCAAGATTCATTCAATCCATGTTCTAGCTAGTTCATCCCTCAGCTACCTTGTGAAAAATGTTCTCTATTAGACCATTTCCCATGAAAAAACCAAGTGTTTTCCTCTTTTGCTTGCCAGGTGGATTTCAGGTTTGTTGAGTGACTTTACTTGTGAAAGGTTTATAAGCTAATCTACTTGCAAAACATGATTTGGTCTTGACAGACCAAATCAGGTTTTCCAAACAAATTTACTTGTTAAAACTTCATAAGTAAAGCTACTAGACAAAGATTGGGTCTCCATAGTACATTCTAGGTTTTGTAGACCACTTATAAAAATTCATAAGTAAAACCACTTGTAAACCCTGATTCGGTCTTGCTAGATCAAATCAAGTTTTCCAAATGGCTTTACTCATTTGTCTTATAAGTAAGAGTCGATGTGAAACTTGAAGTAGAAGATTGCATGAAGTGAATCGATCTATCAAGAAGGAATTGGGTTTATAAAGTGACTTGATTGGAAAACTTTATGAGTTGACAACCCAAAAGAACCCTATTTGGTCTTGGATGCTTTGAAAGCCAAGTGAATCACTTTGGAGGGATTTTCATTGATAAAATGGACCAAGTGGAAAAGTTGAAGGATCATTGCAAAAATTTTGAAGGGTAGGTCTCTTTTCTGAGGCCACTTAGGTAAAGAAAGAGGACTTCTTCACTTTTTTGAAGGGTCATTTATGGGATTCTCAAAGGGTATGTGCCCTTTAAAATGGCACTTAGGTGGTGAACAGGACCTTAGTAATTCTTTCAAAAGGTAACTTTAGACTCAAAGTGTCCTTGCAGATGGCACCTAGGTAGGAAATAGGACCCTTTTAACTTCCTCAAAGGGAAATTTGGAGGCTAAAGAGCCCTTGTGGGGGGTAAGTGATGAATAAAGTAGACCTTTTTCAAAAGTCTAAAGGGAAAATTTAGAGCTTAGATGGCCCTTACGAAGGGCACTAGGAGGAATTAAGAGATGAAGATAAAAATTCTGAAGGGTACTTGCCCTTTGAAAAAAGCCAATGCTAAAAGATATATCCTTAGAATAAAATGTTAGAAGGATATCCTTTGAATATTTTGTCTAAAGGAAAGAAGGCCCTTTAGGAAAAAAGGCTGATGCAAAGGAAGAATTCCTTTAGATAAATGTCTGAAGGAATTGATGGTTTCCAAATCTTGAACAAAGCCAAATAAAGAAGCAAACCAAGAAGGCAAGGAACAAAGCCAAAGAGATTTCCCTTTGATAAAATGTCCAAAGAAATTCCTTCAAACATTTTTTCTAAAGGAAATGTTGAATAAAAGCCCACTACAAGCAAAGAGTGAGTAACGAAAAGGTAAGGAGGAAAGAAAGAAAGAGACAAAACATGGGCAAAGACAAAGCAAAAAAGACAAAACTTGAAATAGTTCCAGCTATCAACAAAGTCAAAGGGCAGAATCAAAGACCACTTAGACCAAGACAAGTGGCATAAAAAAATTAGCAGGAGTTAATACATTTAGGTAGAATATATCTAACCAAAACCAATAAATAGATTGTTTTTCAAACTATAGAGGAGAGTAGCCCATGTTTTCATACTTCACCATTAATACACATCCAGTTGCACCCAACATTGAAGAGAGCATGGTCTAGCCACAATAACTTGGGGATGGCTTTGTCAGTTGCTAGAAAAAGTATCACATGCTTTTATAGGCCCAAGATAGTAGAAAAAGTGGTTTGGATAGCTGACAACATGACTCCCATAATTAGTTTAAAGAAAGTGATAGTAACATGGTCTTTTGGTCTCTACAAAAGTGTTTAACTCAGTATGGGTTTTCATTTCTTGATTTTTTAGCTATATTGTTTCTAGTTATCTATATAATTATAACTTCTCATAATGAGAAAAAATCTCTTAGCTTGTATGATGAAGCCCTGCAAGAATTTACCTTGAATCAAGAAAAAGCAATTTTAACTCCATTTAGGTCTACACTTTTGCATATGTCTATGGTTTTGATCTTGTGTCAAGTCATTTTATTTCATGCTTTCAAAATTTGAATCCAACATATCTAGTGTATTTTGAGCTCTTTCTTACATGTCAACAAGAAGTGTCCATAGCAAAGTATAGGTACATGTGAAAAAGATACTATAGTGTGTCTGAGAACAACTCTGGTAGTCCTTCCTCCTTATATCTCCATAGGGCCCCTATTGAAATACTGATGTAGGAGAGTTTCTCATCTTGAATGATAGTGTATGCTTGCTTGTCTCTAGTGTAAAGTGTATGTCAAAGCTGAGTAGACCAAAAATTTTGGTGTATCACCACTTTATCATAGGTTTTGATTTTATTATTTCTCTCCCTTTTCATCTCCCCTATTATTAGTAGTAATAACTCCAGGGCCTCAAGGTACATCAAGGGGAGCTAGCCCCTAATCTAAAGATTCATCCCTCATGTTCGTAACCCACAACAAGACGGATGTCTCCATTATATCACACGGATGAAGAGAGTTTAACCTCCCTTCAATGGGTGTAATCCATCATGTCAATGGTTTTTGGCATGCTTGATGGGAGTTAATTTGTCCAAGGAGTTAAAGTATTTTCTGCTGTGTTCTTCAACCAATCAACCTTTAGAGGCATTTCAACCAACATAAATGGTGGATTTGAGTTAAATCACCTGGTTAAGTAGTCTTGGTACCATCAATAAATCACATTTTGGTATTTATAATCCCATTGCTCAGCAGTATGGGCCTTGTGTTCTTTCATATAACTTTGATCAAGATTTGTTTATTCATGGAATCACCTTAAGTAGCTCTCCTAGTTAGCCTTTACCTAGTGTAAAGAAAATAATGCTAGAGTTTGAGAAGCAAGTGATGGAGATAAATAGATTGGAGGAGAATAATAGATATCATCAAGAGCTTATGTACAAAGAGGAGTGATTTTTTAGGCAAGCTCAAGGCTTGCAATCCATGAAGGAGGAAGTAGCAAAATGGAAGAGTCCATTCATTCAAGGTAGTCAACCTTGTGTGCCTTCTCCCATTCCAAAGCATCCCCCTCCTACTCAAAATAATGTTCCCTCTTATATACCAAATTCTTTCTACCAAATATCCCTTGCTCACCAAATCCAATCTTCTAGCTCATCTGATGCATTAACTACTCATGTTCTTAATCCTTTGCATCAAGATTTCCAACACCAAAGGGCATTAAAGCAACCTCCCATGGAAGCTACCCTCCTCAATTCATTAGATTGTGAAGCCTCCTTTGAAATAATTCACCCTATGTCTCTTAGAAAGTAACACACTTCTCTTCAAGCAACTCTTCTTATGCATGAATAGATCCTTTTTGGTCTTCCTCAACCTCCTCAATTCTTTCAACATGATGCCAATATTCCAAGTTGGAGAAATGTCTATCATGAGCCAACCTAGCAACTTGAGGAGAATAAAGTTTCCCCCAAGAGAAGAGTTCCATCCCCAAGGTTATGAGTTAGAAAGAGATAATGAAATCATGGGGTAGGAAAAAATAAGAGAAAGGTTTTGCTCAAAGCCTTGAAGAAGATGAATCTTCTCCTACTCATCATGATGATGCTTGTGACCTCCAAGAAAGGCTCTTAAAAGAGAATATAGCCAAGCAAATTATAGCTTTGGAGTCTAGAATGAAGTCCCTTAGCCAAGGTGTGATGGATGGTTTAGACCAAATAGAATATCTTACATCTGAACACACCCCATCTATCCCCCTTTAAGAGAGTCATCAAGCCATATCTAACGTAGATGAAAAGATAACCAAATGGAAGGAAGAAAATCATTCAATTATAGCTTAAGGATTACATCCTCTTCCACATGAGTTTATCCATCAGCCCTCTACTTCACTCCTACTCAAGGAGGAACCTATTTTGAAAGAGGCAATTGAAGAAGAGAGGATCTAATTTGTAGTTGTTTAAGAGGCTCTCATGAGTGACAATGAGGAGGAAATCATCATGGATACTTCCTTTGAGGACATAACCAATAATGGAAAATACTTAGGTCATGCATACATGTAGATGTTCCATCATTATGAAGAAGAGGTTGATAAGCTTTATTTGTCAACAATGGATGATGAGGAATGTAAACATGGTGAGCTCTTTCCCCTTTTGTTTGATGAACATATTTATTGTGTTGATGAGGAGAATGACCATGCCATGGGACCTAAGTTAGAGGAGGATCAAGAGCATGTCTTTAAGCATCTAGAGACTCTTTTTATTGAGAAAGCAAAGGAGAGGCCTATGCATTTTGATGGTAGCTTTGAAGAAGAAAGCTTTCAGCAAGAAGGTGATGTTCCCTGGGAAGAGGAAGTAGTTTGTGATCTCATTCTAGACATCACAATAGTCACCCTTCTTCAAAAGAGCCAAGATGATGAAGTAAAAGATCAGTTTGATAGGATCCTTAATGAAGCCAAAGGGAACAAGTTATGCCATGATGCATATCAAGGGAGCTATGAGCTGGATGAGGCCTATGGTGATGAGCTAGCAGCCATTATTTCTTTATGAAGTACACCAGCATGAAGGGCCATCATACGGTAGCCTTCAAAGAGAAATATGAATACATATATGTTGGTGGTATGTTTGACCCTGATCCACTTGGATACAAGCCAATTAAGGTGGCAGGCAAGAAGATCAAGTCACCAAGATTTTATTCCAATCAACCACTTGTATAGCACCATAAGTTTTCTTGCCATGAAGGCAACTTAAGAAGGTTTCCCTTTGATCTAAGAGGGAGGAAAATGTATCTAGTTAGTTACATGTAGTAGTTTGCTTTCAGTTGTGTTGTCTTTGTTTTCCCTAAGTGCTATTACACACGTGTGTTGTTGTTTTGCCTTGTTGTGTGTTGTTTTCCTTATTATTTGAGGTAGATTATTTTTGTTTCATAGGTCCTCATACGGGTGTTGTTAACTTCTCCAAGATGCATCCTTACTCCATGCCCAATGGACTTAGAGGCTACCAATCTTCCCAAACATAACAGGCATGCTTCTCCTATGAGTCACCAAATGGGTTGACCAATTTTGGTCATGTAGGCTAAAATTGGGCACCCCCTCCTTTTTATTTTCAAGAGTCATTCAATCTATGTTCTAGATAGTTCATACCTCAACTACCCTATGCAAAATGTTCTCTATCAGACCATTTCCCATGAAAAAACCAAGTGTTTTCCTCTTTTGCTTGCCAAGTGCATTTCGAGTTTGTTGAGTGACTTTACTTTTGAAAGGTTTATAAGCTAAGTTACTTATAAAACCTGATTTGGTCTTGATAGACCAAATCGGGTTTTCCAAATAACTTTACTTGTAAAAACCTCATAAGGCAAGTTGCAGGATAAACTCGATCAGGTCTCTGTGGTGCATTATGGGTTTTATAGACCACTTTACTTGTAAAAATTCATAATTAAAGCCACTATCAAACCTTGATTTGGTCTTACTAGACCAAATCAAGTTTTTTAAATGGATTTAATCATTTATTTTATGATAAAGAGTCAATGTGAATCCTAAATTAGAAGGTTATAGGAAGTTTGAATTGGTCTATCAAGAAGGAATCGGGTTTACAAAGTGCGTTGACTGGAAAACTTTATGAGTTGACAACCTAGAAGAACTTGATTTGGTCTTGGATGCTTTGAAAGGCAAGTGAATCACTTTGGAGGGATTTTCATCAGCAAAATGGACTAAGTGGAAAAGATGAAGGGTCATTGCAAAAGTTTTGAAGGGTAGGTGTCTTTTTAGAGGGCACTCAGGTAAAGAAAGAGGACTTCACTTTTTTGAAGGGTCATTTGTGAGACTCCCAAAGGGTTTGTTCCCTTGTGAAAGGTACTTAGGTGGCAAATGATACCTTTACAATTCTTTTGAGAGGCAACTTTAGACTCAAAGTGTCTTTGCGGAGGGCACCTAGGTAAGAAATGGAACCCTTTCACCTTCCCTGAAGGGCAATTTGGAGACCAAGGAACCCTTATAGGGAAAAGTGATGAACAAAGTGAAACTTTTTCAAAATTCTAAAGGGTAACTTTAGACCTCAGATGGTGCTTATAGAGGGTACCAAGAGGAAGAAAGAGATGAAGATAAAAATCCTAAATGGCACTTGCCCTTCAAGAAAAGACAGTGCCAAAAAAGATATCCTTTGGATAAAATGTTTAAAGGATTTCCTTCAAATATTTTGTCTAAAAGAAAGAAGGCCCTTTGGGAAAAAAGGCTGATGTAAAGGAAGAATTCCTTTACACAAATGTCTGAAGGAATTTATAGTTACCAAAAGTTTGAATGAAGCCAAACAAAGAAGCAAGCCAAGAAGGCAATGAATAAAGCCAAGGAGATTTCCTTTAGACAAAATGTCTGAAGGAATTCCTTCAAAAAATTTGTCTGAAGTACATGTCAAAGAAAATTATGCCATAAGTAAAGAGTGAGCAAAGAAAAGGAAAGGAGGAAATAAATAAAGAAAGAGATAAAACATGAGCAAAGACAAAGAAGAAAAGATAAAACTCAGAATAGTTCTAGCTACTAACAAATTCAAAGGGTAGAATCAAAGACCACTCAGACCAAGACAAGTAGTATAGACAACTCCTCAGAAGGATTTAATACATTTAGGTAGAATATATATATCAAAAACTAATAAATAGATTGGTTTTTGAACTATAGAGGAGAGTAGCCCAAATTTTCATGTTTCACCATTAATACATAGCTAATTGCACCCAAAATTGAAGAGATCATGGTCTAGCCACAACTTGGGGATGGCTTTGTCAATTGATAAAAGGAGTATCCCATGCTTTTTTAGGCCTAAGACAATAGAAATGGTAGTTTGGATAGCCTTAAACATGGCTCCCATAGGTAGTTCAAATAAAGTGATAACAACATGGTCTTTTGGTCTCTACAAAAGTGTTTAACTTAACATGGGTTTCCATTCCTTGATTTGCTAGCTATCTTGTTTCTAGTTCTCTATATAATTATAACTTCTCATTTTGAGAAAAAATATCTCAACCTGTATGGCAAAGCCCAATAGGAATTTACTTTAAATCAAGAAAAAACATTTTTTCCTCCATTTGGGTTTACACTTTTGCATATGTCTATGGTTTTGATCTTGTCTTAAGTCATTTTCTTTCATGATTTCATAGTTTGAATCCCTCATATCTTGTGTATTGTGAGCTCTTTCTTGTAGGTCAACAAGAAGTGTCTAAGTAGAGTATAGGTGCATGTGAACAAGCTACCATAGTGTGTCTTAGAACACCTTTGGTAGTCCTTCTTGTATCTCCATAGGGATCCGTATTTAAATACTAATGCAGGAGAGTTTCTCATCTTGAATGATAGTGTATTCTTGCTTGTCTCTAGTGTAAAGTGCATGTCAAATCTAAATAGACCAAACATTTTGATGCATCACCACTTTAGCATAGGTTATGATTTCAGTATTTCTCTCCCTTTTCATCCCCTTATTTTTAGTAGTAGGAAATCTAGGGTCTCAAAGTGCATCAAGGGGAGCTATCCCCTAACCTAGAGACTCATCCCTCACATTTGTAACCCAAAATAGGAGGGATGTCTCCATTGTGTCATTTGGATGAAGAGAGTTGAGCTTCCCTTGATAGGGTACAATCCACCACATTAATAATTACCCTTCATGAGCTTTCCCAAATCACAAAGTAGTAGGACCTTTTTCTAACTTCTTTGACTCAAAATCCAACCCCACAAGCCCAGCTAAAATTTAGAGCAACACAAACCAATGTGCTTATCCATAAAAATAAGATGGAGGTTCCCTTATTCCTTTTGCCCATCTAGTTGTTTGGCAATAGTCTACATAATTTTTTAGTAGATTCTGGGGCCTCAATCAATGTGATGTCGATGGCATATATGAGAAACTTAGTCCATCCCTCATAAAATTAGATAAAGTAGTTGTAAAGTTGGATAAATCAAAGGTTAAAGTGATAGGCAAGTTTTCAAATTCACATCTAGTTGTAATCTAAACCTAGGATTTAACACTTTATACACATTCAAGTGGTTGACATCGTAGAAACCTATGGTATGCTCCTCAACAAAGATTGGTCCAAAGCCTTGAATGGCTATATGGCCATAGATTTATCATATATATGGTTGTCATAGAGAGGAGTATCCAACCAAATATGAGTGGACAAGGAACCATGCATGAAACACATGATCACCAAGTACAAAACTCTTAATAAGAAGATAAACCTATTTTCCTTAGACTTAAGGATCTACATGGTAATCACTAATCCTCTAAAAAAACAAACTAGTCACATCCCAGGTCTGCTTGGTTTGTGGTCCCTTTATGTCAACAAAAATCTCTCCAAATAAGGAAGTAGAGCCAATGTTTTTATTATATATCCTTTAGGGAGGAAACATATAGCAGCTTATAGGTTATAGTTTGTTTATATGAATAACTTGGTAGAATATAAAGCTCTAATCCTAGGATTATAATTTGTATTGAGACATGAGGTAAACAAACTAATAGTATTTAGTGACTCTGAACTGGTAGTCAACTAGATAAAAACTAAGTTTCAATGTAAACTATCATACCTAAAAAGGTATAAACATAGAGCTTGGGACCTAATTGAAATTCTCAATCTATTCAATATCATCCCTATTCCATGAGAGGAAAACTAGGTAACAAACTCATTGGCTTTAGCTACAAAAAACTTAAACCCTCTAGATGACACTGGGCTACAATATTTCTCTATGGAACTCATCCCTTATCATTTTTCCTTAGACAATGTGACTAACTTCTAAGTCTTTAAATACAACTAACAAATCATCTAGTTCTTTAGCAATGATGGGATATTTGAGGCCCAGATAATAGATGAAAAGGATAGAGATAACATGGGACTAAGTTGGATAAGGATGGAATCTTGAACATTCATGGGAAATAGATCCCTAAGGGGATTATTTCACTTGAAAGAGAATTAGATACATTAGACCCAACCTTCTAGGCTAAAAGGCATAAGTTCTAAGACCAAAAGTGTCGACTCATTAATCTCAGCCCTACTGAGATCCCCTAAATAGTTAACATGGGTATGGATTGGATAGACCATGAACTGGAACAATTACTAAGATTTTTTTAAAATTACAAGGACATAATTAGCTAGGCCTATGGATACCTTAATTTCTTTGACCTGAGAGTATTTACTCACACCATCCCCTTAGAATCTAACAAAAAATCCTTCAAACAAAGGCAAAGGCTAGTAACCTAATATTGAAGCCCTTAGTTTAGAAGGAGGTTCATAAATTACTCTCTGTAGGGATAATTATCCTAGTCTACCACTCCATCTAAATGGCTAACTTGGTCTTGATGTGAAAGAAAAATGGTGAAATCTACCTTTATGTGGACTTATGGAGTTTGAACTAGGCCTCAAATAAAGATAATTACCCATTACCCTCACAAGATGAGGCCATCCAAATGGTGAGCAGGTCCTATATGATGTCTTTTTTGGATGGATTCTCAAGCTATTACTACGTCCTATTCAATGTATGAGATAGAACTAATACCACTTTCACCACTAAGTGGGGCACATTCACTTATAGATGGATTCTTTTTGGGCTAATCAATGCTGATACAACATTTCAAAGGGAAATTGACTTCAACTTTAAGGTCTTGATAGTTAATTTCATAATAATATTTATGGAAGACCTAATTATTTTCTTTAAATATATGTCATATCATGTACACCACTTGGAGAGAATATTTGAAAGATGCAGAAGGTATGGCATCTCTATAAACCTAAAAAAGAGTGTGTTTGGTGTCATCAAAGGTAAACTTCTTAGTCACATTATCACAAAGGAAGGTGTTGTTATCATCCCTAAAAGAGTGGATGTAATATATAAACTACCTTTACCTAGCAACAAGAAATAACTAAAATCTTTATTTGGTAATATCAACTTTGTACGTAAGTTTATTTCTAGACTTTTAAAATAGTGAAGCCCTTGAATACAATGTTGAAATAGGATGCTAAAGTGGAATGGAAAGTAGAATCAAGGAAATATTTATAGGCTATCAAAGACATTATCATGTAATCCCTAGTCCTTATCATCCAAGACTATACGTAGGAATTTTATGTTTACCATTTCACTTCAGATCACACAATACCACCTACCTCACCCAAAGGTTAGAAGGAGAAGAACACCTGATGGATTTTATGAGCACTAATATTAAATATATCAAGCTCTTCTATTATACTCTAGACAAGGATGCCTATACCCTAGTCAAGGTAGTGAATGAGTTCAAGCATTATATCCCAAACCTGGCTAAAACATAAATGTTAGGACATAATGAGCTAGGTGAGAGGAGAGGCTGATGGATGACAAAATTACAAGAGTATGACTTGGAAATAAAGCTAACCAAGATGGTTAGGGGACAAGGACTCACCTAAATAATCATAGAGACAAACCCAAGAATCATGATACACTAAGTGGATTAGCGAAGGGTACAACACTCATACTAATACACCCCATTTATGTACTTTCTAATTTATGTAAATGTACCCTCAAGACTTAACCATACATAGACAAGAACCTTCCAATTGAAATCCACCCATTATATGATGAAGAAATAAATTCTCTTCAGAAGAAAATATGAAGGGATCTACCTTTAATGTGTATCAAAAAAATAGGCCAAGGACATAATAGAAAGTTTCCATGAAAAACTAGGATCTGACCATCCCATGGCAAATTCCATGGCTCATAAATTTCTCTAAGTAGGTTACTGTTGGCCCATGTTATTCAGATATGTTCATACTCATGTTCACTTCTATCACCGATTCCAAATCCTTATAAAATAGAAATGCATACCGTAATGTTGTTACATCCTATTATATATTATGTGTCATTCACATAATGGGGGATAGATTTCATGGGGGTGATTAACCCCACTTCATCAATTGGTCATAAATTCATTCTCACAGGCATAGACTACTACACTAGATATTCTAAGGTAGTTTCAACCAAAAGGAGCACCACTATTGAAGTCATCAATTTCTTGGAAACTACCATAGTCACCCATTTTAGAGTATCCATTTCTTTAGTATGTGATAATGGCCCCACCTTTCAATCCACATAATGTATAGAGTAGGCCTATGATAATGGGATCACATTGAAGTTCTCCTCCAATCACTACCTACAAGTGAATAGATTGGGGGAATCTATAAACAAAAAATTAATCAACACCATCAAGAAATTAATTAGAGATCATTCTTAAGAATGGCACTCATTACTAAAATTTGCCTTATGGGAATACTGCACCAAGTATAAATAAGCCCTCAAAATCTCTCCTTTCCTTCTCATCTATATATTGGAGCCAATCATGTTAGTCACTCTCAAAATTCATACTTATAAGTTCATGTAATAGTTCATGAAACCAGATGACAAAATGAACTCTATACTCCTAGAACTGAGTCAGTTGGGGGAAGCTCAAGATAAAGCTTTGTTGAGCTTTAGCAAGCATCAAGGCACAATAAAATGTGGTTTGATAAGAGGGTGAAGGTCAAGACCTTTAAAATATTAGAGCTGGTTGTGATATGGTACAAATTCCATGAAAATAATGGCCATCATTCAAAATTCAATCCCCTCTAGATTGGCCCATACTAGATAGTCAAAATTCATGAACCATAGCATTGGAGTTCTTCCCTTTGTTCTTGTCATCAAAACCTACTAAAACATTTAGAATATACACTACCTTGATTTATTCAATTAGTATCAGACCTCTTTTAATTTCTCTAAAAACAACTAAGTATTATTTCTATTTTAGCAAATCATGGCACTAACATTGTAAGTTGATTTTCACAAGGAAATGTTCTCAGAGTCTAGTTCTCTTATCAAAGTAAAAAACTCATTATCCTTCATGAAAAATCATATTCCCTATATTTGATAGGTAAATATAATGTATCATATTATTTTTTATCTTTCTTACTTATTCATTTCATAGATTTCACAAATCTTGACTGAATGGGAAGTCACTATATCATTTAGAGTCATAAAGGCTAGTCACTAGACCTGTTAGAGATGTCAAAACTTAGGAGAGCCCATTTGAATGAGAAGTTGCCACATCATTTGGAGTTATAAAGGCTAGTGCCTATACGTATTAGATATTGGGATATCTTAGATGAAAATAAATCTACCACATCATTTGGAGTCAAAAAGGCATTCCACCAGACCTATCAGAGATGTCAAAGCCTAGGAGAGCCCAACCAAATGGGAAGCTGCTACATTATTTGGAGTTAGAAAGGTTAGTCTTCTAGATTTGTCATAGATGTCATAGCCTAGGAGATCCTAAACCAATGGGAAGCTTCTACATCATTTAGAGTTAGAAAGGATAGTCTCCCAAACCTATTATATATTTCAAAGCCTAGAGGTCCTAGCCTAATGGGAAGCTACCACATCATTTGGAGTCAAAAATGCTAGTCCTCCAAACCTATTAGAGATGTTAGATCCTAGGAGAGACCATCATAATGGGAAGTTTCCACATCATTTAGAGTTATAAATTCTAGTCCTCTATACTTTTTAGATGTGTTAGTGCCTAGGAGATCCTGACCAAATTGGAAGCTACCACATCATCTAGTGTGAAGATGAACTAGTTTCCACTTATGACTCCAGAAGCTTAGATTGAAGTATGAGAAGTTAGCCAAGGCCAATTAAGGTGTTCCACATGTCCTTGGGTGACATGTCACCTATTTTATTGGAATGGCATAGAGTAAAGAACAATTATTAGGTTCTAACTATTGATGGGAGGACTAATAGATAGATGACACATGTCAAAAGCCAAGAGTTGGGTGAGGGGCCTCTAAGAGATGTGACTATGTAACTACCATGAATTGGTAATTAATAGAATGAGAAGTTGGACTTGATTAGATAGCTTTGAAAACATCCCATCACCATTTCTATATCTAGTTGGTGGTGGAGGATCATGGGCTCTAAATTTAATTCTATATTTAGGAATAAAGGGAGAATATCCAGCCACCAATTCAATTTCAAAGTTATAACAAGTAATCCACCAAATGCCATTAATGAAAGGAGATGTGTGAATATGCTTATAAAGCTCAAAGGAGATCCATTAATGGTTAGCATTATTGCCTTATAATAAATTTCAAACTCTTTGCTTTCAAATTTACATAGAACCCTTGTATCCCATACCTCTAACATGCAAAGCTTCCTAATTTCCCCTCTATCCTAATCCAATGGCCACTACATCCTCATACCCAAAGGCCAATCCCAAGTATTAGGACACCACTTTCCCTACTATTTTAACCATGTACAAATATTATAATGATAATTTTAAAGTAATTAAACAAGTCCCTAAGGATTTTGCCAATGCTGACAATCAGTTAGCCAAGTACGATGATGTCCTTTGGTCTTATAAAAGTTTTAGACTTCATAAATCCACAACTAAAATAGAGGTGTTTCACTGCATTGAATAGTTAGGAAAATCCTCCATAGGATATCCATGTACAAGACACTATCAATTATTAGGTGTGTTCACCCACCTCTAAACATGAAATTGCTGATATATTTGGGAATGCCTTCAAGGCATACTTATCCCTTCTATACTTTTCATTCTCATATGATTCAATGGTAATATTATTCTAGATGAATGATCACCAGATTTATTATATCCTCCATGACTAGGCTAAGAACCCAAATCCAAGTGGGTCAACAAAAAAAATATCAATGCCTACACAATTCATACCTTCTATGAGGAAGCATAACTAGGCATGATCTTACTAAATCAGTTGTTCTTGGACTACCAGCATGTCAATGATCTATGGGTTCCCCTTATACACATGATCATGACTCACTTTAACATCTTAGACATTGGAGGCTTGATCAACTTAAAGTTGGTAAACACCATTATAGATGCCTAAAATGTGGGAAACTTCTACATGATGAGATACATGCTCAATGTCATCTATGGGATGCTCTCATTCAATCCATTAGCCTTTCCTACATGGGTTACTAGTAACCCAAATGTCTACATGGTCTTATACAAGATCTATGGCCACCAGTTCCACTAACATGTTGGTTATGTCTATGACCAATTTTACCTAGTGGTGTACTAGGTGGTTAATGAAGCTCATATGTTTTATATCTCAAAGATAATTTGGGACTCTATCATAGCCATTGGTGAATACTAGTTATATAAATATGACATAGTGATCCAAGTCATGAGATTAAAAAAGACTCCCTATGCCTATCATATTATGTGCTTGACTACTTAGTAAAATAAGAAATCACCTATCAACTGGTAAATGACATCTTCAGCTTCTATATACAACATCAATAAAAGGTGTGTCTTTTTCTCTTGATCACCATATAAGGCCATATATATAGGACTTCCCTTCAATACAAAATATAGCAGCTAGGTAAGACTCTTTCACCATCACAAAATGCATGATTTGGTAGTGGGACCCAAAAAGAGTGATTCAAGTCTATTTGTTGCAATACTCAACTCGGCTCAACATCAACTATGACCATTAAGCTAAGGAAGATAATTATCTATATCTAAACATCATAGATGACCATGAGGTTCTATCTTAAATAGTATCTAAGAGGAAGAATAAATGGAATAAATCTTAGATAGGCCCCTCAATAACTCATATAGCTCTTACTCAGTCTATGGAAGCCCCAAATCTAATGGCTCCAATCATATCTAAAATAATCTTGTAGGTCATCCCTCTTCCTTTTCCTCCTCAATATCTAACCCCATCTCTTTGTCCACTTCTACCAGTGGCCCTAAAACCTCAAGTTATAGCTCTATCTTTGACTCCTCTAATTGCTCCTTGAGATCTACCTCTTCCTCCTTCAGTAACACCAATAACTAGGCCTTAGAAGAGTTAATCTCTAACTACATGATGCCAAGTATCCCAAATGTAACCTAATCAACCATCAGCACTATATTATATAAGATTTGATATGGTTGGTAGATAGAGAGTGAACCTTGAATGAGGTACTTAACAAGCACTAATCTAGGTTCTCCTACTCACTCTTCTATCTTCTCTCATTTCCCTTCCACCCCTTGTTCTCGTCACATTACAAATCCCTATTCCATCAGCCACTAGTTCACCTCCATCTCCCCCTTTATTTCCCATTGTTTCCCCTCCATATTTTTCCTAATTTTACTTGGAATTTATACTTTTGATCATCCTCACTTTCCTAAAACCTTCCAATCTACCCATCTCATAGCTTGAGGTGATCTTGGTGCCTCCTTTGTGCATGCCCTTAATAATAGGTGTAACTATAGCCTTTAGGATCCTGTCACCTTTATTAGGGACCTTATTGATCCCCACATCAATCATCCTAGCGATATCCTCCATTGCTTTAAGTCCACCATCATCCCATGCAATCCCCACCATCATGGCCAAATCATCCACCAGAACACCTAGATCTAACCTAAAAAAGAGGTTTAATAAGAAAGAAAAGGTAACCCATCCTTCAAATTGATCCAAAATACCTTCATGTCAAGATCCAACTCCTCTATAGGTCTTGATAACTCATCCAACCCTAGTATAATTAGCTTAATAATTACATCCCCATCCCCCTCTCTCTCTCTCTCTTACCCAAGGCCCCACTAGCTTTACCTTTAAGCAACCTGTCTCATCTCTATTATTATATGATCCATTCTTAGGGGAAATTCTACCTCAAGTGAACCTCACCCAATAAAAATGGTGAGCTCAAATATTCCCATGGGCCTCCCTTTTGTGCTCCTTCCTTTCACGCCCATACCCCCTTCATCTCCATTACTTTCCTCTTTCACTCCTACTTCCTCCATATCCCCTCCATTTCATCCTCCAACCTTCACCACCATATCAACCACACCTCCTACATCCCTAGAACCTGATGGATGGTCTTGGGGTCACATGCACCAAAAATTGATATCCAACATGACCTAAATATATAGTGGAGTTTTGATAGATCCTCTATGAGCATGAAGAGGATGCTTACTTAAAGATTAATATAAAAGGGGACCTTAGTGATATGGTAGACCCATCAAGTTCTATTTTCCCTCACCAAGGTGAGAATTACTACTTTAGAAGAGAAAATGGCCAAGGACATAATGTTTTTCCTATAATATACCCATGACATATCTAAGAAGCTCCTTAAAGACATGAAAATCCAAGTCTATATTCTAAAGATCCAAGTGAAGAGTGTAGTCCTAATTGGACTAATTGGGAAAGTCAAGGATTCCCTCCTACTACTTTTCTCAATCCTTTGGAAAGTAATGGTAACTTGGGCTAAGACTAATGCAATTATACAATAGATACATTCCCACATGGGGAGGATCACAAAAATCAATGGAAAATGTTAGAAGATGTAGGTAGTGGTCAATAAAGGGATCTTTTTAGAGTTCAAACTAATGCCAACCTCAAATTTGGGATTATACCAAACTTATGTTAGGAACATGAAAGTAGAAATGGAGGAGTGTTTAGCCTTAGCCTATACTAAAATAGAACCCTTGGAAGTGGGTGAGAAGAAGATATTGAACTACTTCAAAGAGGTCAATATCTATATGTTATTCCACCTAGATGGAACTTTACTCGACCAAGAGGAATTTGAAGTCCACTTGGGTCAATTTAACTAGGTTATGAGGGAGAAAGTGTCTAAGGTAAACTAGGAAAGAGTTTGACTGTTGCTAGATTTGTCAACTCAATCCACTGTGAGCATCAACTAAGTCTCTATATTATATGACTTAATGTAAGTTGCTTTCCAAATCTCTTAGAGATTGGTAACTTAGGTCAAGGTGATATTCATGAGTCCTCTAATTAACTTTTCCAAGATGGATAAGGAGTTTAAACTCATGGTAACCACGCTAGAATCTAGGAGTGCCTAGTCAAAGTAGTTGGGAGTAGACCCCTCTTAACCACCTCCACATGTTATCTAGTGGTCCCCCATATATTTTTTATTGGTTTGCTTAGATTTATTTTGGTTCAAATTTTGAAATATGATTGTAGCTACAATGAGTGGCCATCATGGCCCAAAATAAGATTCTCATACTTTTTGAAGGTGAGCTCTAATCCTTTTCTATTTATAGAAGAGTTGTATTGTATTTTAGGGTCAACCAAAAATTATTCAAAAGTGTTTCTAGATTATTTCCAAGATATCTCCTACATTTCATTTACAACTCTAGACTATAATAGCGACCCAAATCAATTATTGTAGTATTTTGTTACTCTTTTAATGAATACAATTTTTGTTTCTACAAAAAAGGTCTCTTATGTGTTTAATTTTATTTCATCTTTATGTTTAAATGATCAAAAGTTCTAGGCTAATTAGATCAACACTTTGTCACTTTATGTATGTCATGATTATGATGTGCCTAGATATTATATTTTTTATGTGAGTTTATTTGTTTCTATTTTGGTAAGTGTTGATAATTTATGTGCTAAGATATAAATGGTGTTTATGTGTATCCAATAATAAAAATATAGTACTAATCTTTGATAAGAATTCACATTTAAGTCATACTCCTAGTTCCCTCAAACTCTCCCCACTATATGTTCTTGGAATAGAAATTTAGTGAAACTTGGTATACAATTATATAACTATGGCAAATTCACTTGGTTCAATGACCATTGCATTGATCTCATTTTAGACCTAGAGAATTCCCTTCTCTAGCTTACCTTTCCCTCTTCTTTGTGTTTATTTAATGGTTATGAATTAGCCTTTGCCCTTATGTTTATAAATAACAAGCCCAACATTCAAATCATTCATAATTGTATTTAACTTGTGTGAAGTATAGTTTATTAAACTTTCAGTGGTAATAGTTCATCTCTTGGATGCAATTCATATAGACTCCATTTTTGAATTCCAATACTCATATCCATTCATTGGGACAATCCAAAATTAGTCCTAAAATAGAAGAAAAAAGTATACAAATGTCCCCACCTTCCCCTTTTCAAGGAATGCCCAATCTCATCAGCATTTTGTGGTAAGGAGTATATTAGAGCGAACAACACATTCCATTAGACATGGAGTTAAGAGAGACTAATTATGAACCAAATATCCTATTATATTATCTTTAAGAGGACTAAAATTTCAAATTTAAATAAAAAATAGGGAAAGGAGAATAATCATAAAGTGTGATATAGAACTTAAAAGGAAAACACAACTAAACTATTATAACATTGTGTTAACAACACTTGGAGAAAGAAAATACATTTACCTACTTATGTATAAATTTATAAAAATAAACTTCAAGTATAGTTATAAAAATGAATCCCATTGAGTTGTATTAGAAGTTTTTATCCATGTAACTTTGATATCTTGAAGGCATTTGATGAATTACCATTGTTTATAACATAAGGGCCACTTCATATAGAATTAAATTTGGTGTGTATCCCATCTTTGGCCCTATCTTCATCCCATTTTAATATTAACTCCTCCTCAAGGAAGACTCTATCATCTTCTCTCTTATTAAATGTATTGAGCTTGATAGATCTCCAATGTGTGCATATCTTAATCTCTAACTTCTTGTGACTCCATCAATTATGCAAATCTTACTTCCATGGCATCTTATTCCATCTTTTCTAATTGATGTGTAATCTCTAAGGCTAGTAGTTTAAGTGATATATGTAGCCTTTCTTCCCTACCATACACAAGAATATAAGGTTAGTTACCTATACCTCTTTTTTTAGTTATTTTATCACCTCATAAGGATGCCTTCAGCTTTGTATGCCATGTTCTTTGATTATCTTCCATAGTCATTTTCACGATTCTAATCAAATTATTGGTTGTGGACTCTACCAAGGCATTTCCTTAGGGATATTAGTTAGATGAAGTGATCAAGTAAATTCCATGTTTGACTTCCTAATAATTTATATTTGTTCCAATAATTTCAATTTCAATATAATAAATGATTTTATAAGTCACTCCAAACCTAGTGATTATGCCTTCATAAAAGTCTAACACATTGGTCTCATTTAATTCCTTGAGATATACTACTTATACCGACCTTATAAATTAATAAATGGATATCAAAAATAACTTATGGAATGCACTTTAAGGTAGGTTAATCATGCCTATGAAATCCTAACCCCATTATATGAAAGGTTTTTGTACTTAGATGGGGTGGAGAGGTAGGGTTGCCAATTTCTATTTTCCAATGAAAAAAGCACATTTTTTACACCTTTGAACCCATACATATGAATATATAAATATTTTGGGCCAATATTATCATGATTTCATTATATTTAAGGCTATAAATTTTGGATCAAAATGTCCACCTGATAATCCATCATGAAATTCTTCCAAAATCTTATAAAATTGATTTGCTTCAACACACCTCAACAAAACACCATTTACATCCTTCCTAAACAATAAACCATCTACAAGGACATAAATAATTGATTAAAATATATATACCTTATTTTGACCTTGTTTAAGCCTTGAGTCTATTCACCTATTTGAAGTAGGTAGCTCATGTCTTGAGTCCAACTAGTGGGTAGTGAAGGTGCAGTTAATTCTTGGCCATTTTGAAACACTAGGAAAACTTCTTTATCATCTTGAAAACCTATATCTAGTTGATCACACAAGAATTTTAAAATCACCATCTTTTTGATCTTGATGTCCATGTCATATTGCATCACCTTTATGATCCAACCCTAATCTTTTCTCACTTTAGTCCTTGCTTAAGAGGAATTATTTAACACTTAGATGAGAGACCAATTAATGGACCTTATTATTAGACACCAAATGCCTAAACTTTTTGAGACATCATATTCCTCCAAACATTCATTAAAGAAGGATATTATCTACTCTAACCCTTCATCATTTTACTTCACCAACATGGATGGGATAGTATCCATGCTTCCAAAGGCATATAAGGTGAAGTCCTTGGCGATTCAAGATTTATAAGTGTAAGATCTTGGATTATGGCTACTTTATTGCCTCGAAATTTCTCCTTCATTTTCTATTCAAACTAAAAGTCATATTCCTATTCAACATAGAGGTTAATTATCTCACAAGATTTTAAAAAAATGGTATAAACCTCTTAACGAAGTTAATTATCCCTAAGAAACTTTGAATTCCTTTATTATGATTAGGCAAGAATAATAATATAATGACACTTACCCTTTTAGGATCAATTTCAAGCCCTCTCTTCAAGACAATGTGTCCTAGGATATTGATTTCATGGACTAAAAATATGCACTTTTGGGGGTTAAGACCCCAAACTACCTACACCTCTCAAAGACTTTCCTAAGATGAAAATAAATGATTAATAGAATACTTGGAAAAAATAGTAATATCATCAAGAGAGATAAACACAATATCATTAATTAGTCCTTGAAATGCCATATACATAGTTCTCTAAAAGGTCTCTCTAGAATTAGATAGTATAAAAGGCATCTTTATATCAGCATAGGTCCCCCACTTTATGGTGAAGTATGTCTTGAACTAGTCCTCTTCCTTAACCAAAATAAAATTGTATCTAGAATAGCCATCCAAGAGATATAAATGTTCTGAACCTATGAACATTTTCAATATTTTCTCTATCGAAGGAAATGGGTAGTGATCTTATAAATAATCCTTGTTTAAACCCTAAAATAGACACATAACCTTATATCTCTATTCTTCTTTCTTATAGGAACAAAGTTTTCAACCCAATATGAATGCTTGATCGGAATGATAATCCTGGCCTCTATCAACTTGGTCAACTCTTTCCTCATGAGAGGATCTATCTTTAGGTTTATAGGCCTCTATTTCTACCTAACTAGTTTGGAATCGAAATTTAACTCTATAGTGTGTTGTGCTAAACTATGATCAAACCCTTTGAGATAAATACATTCCCATGAAAAAGTATTATAAATTTTTTGGCTAAGTTTAATAAAATCATGTCTTTATTCTTTAGTACATACCTTACCAAGATGAAGAAGCTTATCCTTGAAGATGACAACTATTTCACAATGTTATTGATTGATCTTTATGTTTAATTTTTGTCTTCTAACCTGATCATCTATACTAAAAATGTTCTCAAGTTTAGTCATCCCTTTTATAATATTTTTAAACCTTAATTGAATGACTTGATCATCATATTGTTGTTGTAACTTATTTTGATTTCTTTCAAAAAACTCACGTTTTTATTTATGAGAGGACTATTTTTTTATCATTATGAAAAACTTACTAATTAGTGGTGTTATTAGGTATGCAAGGCTTAAAAATCACCATCATATGTTGATTTAACTTGTCTCTTTTTATGTAATTAGAAATGTCAAATTGAGCACCAATAGAATCCATCATATAAAAATGTTTATTATCCTCTCTTGAGACTACTTACACATTGAAAGCTTCAAAGTCATCTATAAGATCCCAAACTCTATATTTATAGGATTTAAACAACTAATTTTTAGTCACATTCTACCATCTTACATATTTTAAAACCAAATCACTATCCTCAACGACCTGTAGATGATTTAACCCTCTCTTCCTATCCCATTAGAGATCATGAATGAAGGCTTCATACTTAGCTAAGATGTTTGTACAAATAAAATGGAACCTAATGGTATAATAATACCTCTCTTTATTGGGATTCACTAACATCACACTAGATCCTACTTCAGTCTTGATTCTAGATCCATCAAAGAACATTTTCCACACTCCATCAGCATTCTTATTAGGGTTGACTAGGTTTGGAATTATATCATCTTCCTCATGCAATTAATAAGTACCAAGACTAGTTTGATCAAATAGCTTATAGAGTTTATATTCATGGTGTTTATTACCCCACTCATCAATAAAAATATTAGGAAAACCTTCAATGAGTGTATATGGTTCATGATTAACCACACCTTTTTATTAGTCTAGAATGGTTTAACTAACATTAGAAACATTAGGTGTGTAAGGTTCCATGTGATTCTTTGAAATAGGCTCATATTGGATAGTGACCTTAGTCACATACCTAGTACTAAAAAACATATGATACCAATTTCATGATATATATCCTCTCATTTTAGCAATGAAGTCTCTGGAATATCATAATACAAAGTAAGGTGTAAGATATATGATGATGTCTTGAGGAATTGAGAAGTTGGGACAAACATGGAAGGTGAGGATTAATCCTTTGATAACTCTAAATATTTCTATGGTTATACCATTAAACTAAACTACACCTTTGGATAAAGGCTCATATTCCAAACGTAGCTTATCAAAAAAATTCTTGGGCATTACTGAGCTACTTGCACCACTATCAATAATAAAATTATGCACCAAATGATCACCTATGATAATATATATATAAAGGTGGAGTTTTAAAATTTATTATTATTTTTATTTATTAATCTAAGTCAAGTTGGTTATGACAAACCTTGTATATTTGGATGATTCACCCATAAGGTTGAGATTATATAAGGCTACTCGCAATACATATTTTTGTCTATGGATAGACAAACTTTTTCTTAGTGAAATACTAACATTGGTCTTCTTAATCTAATCCAAGACATTGAAATAAGTGTTTCTCATATTTAACTAAGTTTTAGGAATAGAAATAGGATCTTTAACTTACTTGTGTTATATGTGCTCATTGTGTTGAACTTATCTAATTATGAGTTGTTTCAACACTTGTTCTTGAAATTAGAATTGAAACAATCCTAATAGCCCTTTGGAGGGTTATGATGAGTTGTAGGACCTTTATTAGTTATTGGATCCACCTTAACATCCCTCTTCTTTGCTCTTGTGTTGGTTGTTATGGATTTAGAAGCCATGTTTTAATTCTCTACCTAATTTACCCCACATTACTCACCTTATTACCAATTTTTGAGTGTAGAATCAACTTTTCCTTGACTTTGAGAAGTTTCTTCTTGATGTGGAACTTCATATTGTGTCTCTTGAGGGGGTAGTATATTTTGCACCATAAATTCATAATTAAGGACAACATTAGGAAAAATTATTTGATTATGTGGTTGGTCACAAGGATAACACCACTCATAGTCTTGGAGAAGGTTAATTTTAGATAGGCATAACGGTCTTTGAAGTTATAGGAGAAATGGTATTTTGGTTGTTATAAGGTCTAACATGAGTATTAGGACATTGTACTTGAGAATTTACATGAAAGGGATGAATATTTGGTTGAAAAGATTGGTTTTAGGGATGATAAGGTTTGTTTTTATGCACTTATTCCCTCTTCAAGGCAAACAAATCATTGCCAAAATTATGAAGTAAACTCTTCATGAAGCTCTCTAGGATGAGTTGGTGTTTAGTTTGTTGGATAACTTGTAGTCATAAGAATATGATCCAAAGTTGGTTGGGTAGGTGGTGTAGCTTTTAATTCAATAAAATTAGGCATTGGAGGCCTTTGTGATATTTTTCCAGCTTGTATGAGGCTATTCTAAACTCGAACTACTATATCATAAGTATATTGAAGTGTTCCATCAACCATGGATTGTATTATATATAAACCATAATTATTAAATCCTCTAAGATAGTACATAAAATCATAATTAGGTGTAGGCCCTACTAACTATGGGATTATATCCCATGTCCTTTAAATCTAAATTTGAAATCAGACATATACTCATGTAGTGCCCTCTTGATGTATTTCAATTGATCAACTAGGGATAGATGACTTGATTTATCCTCAAAATACTTATACAAGGATTTTCCAAGCTCATCCCATGTATTGATGGAACTCAACCTCAAACCTCTCTACCATTGCAATGCATTTCCCTTGAAGGAGGTAACCAAAAATCTAATAGTCACATAATCTTGGACAACATGATGCACTAAGAAAATATTTTCAACATCTTTGATATGTTCAATGGGGGTAGTTATGTCCTATATAATTAAAAATGGAACACTTTTGAGGGTAACTACAGGTATGTCATCATGTTGGCATGGGTTTAAAGAAATTCCCCCATTAAAGGTGATAAAATCTTGATTTCTAAAAACCATATGAAAAGTTTATAAGGGTAATGGGTTATGTTGAGGGGAATTAGTAGAATAAAAAGGTCTATAATATGGATCAGTCCTAGGGTATCACTTATTCCTTATTGAATCAAAGGTTAATTCAACAAAATTAGGACTTTTACCTCTTAAAAATGACCTTGTTGTTACTTTTGGCATGAAATTTTAAGAACTAGCTTAAAAAAAGGATCCTTGTTATCCTTTTGGAGTTACTACATGATAGATATATGTATCTAAACACTAAAAATTTATAATAATATCACCCTCATTAGTAAATATTCTAAATTATTTGAGCATTAGTCCCACCGAGTATGCTATAAATTGATATCATTGTTGGAATGCACCCATGGAGAAGTAGTTTGAAGAGTTCTCCTTCCAATTGATACAATGGGATCAGTCTAAGGATATGGGTGACCTATGGTTGGAGTGAAACTATAGAAAGGGTTGGGTCTCTTGATGAATCACCTTTAATTAGCAATAAACTAGTACAATTTCAAGGAAAAGGGAGAAAGAGAACATCAAGAAAAGAACTAGAAGCCAAAGAGGTGATATACCAAAATGTAATTTGTGTCCACTAGCTTGGAAATTTTCATAATGAAACCTTAAAAAGAGATGATATACATACATAACTCCTAAATTTAACTCTCTTGCATAAGTTATTCATATTAATGTTAGAGACTAAAGGTTAAATTAGAAGGAAAGACACCTATTCATAGTTGGTTGTTCACCCATAGTTGATTGAACACTACGTATGACCTACAAAATGAAACCTATCTTGTAAAGAGGTGAGAGATTTGGATAATAACCAAGGAATAAAATATTTCAATCACTAGATTATAGAAACAACTTCAATGTTTCACATAGAAAAAAAGTATAAGAGAAGGTAAATCAGTCTTTTATTAATTTAAGGGATTGAAATCCAGTATTACAAATGGGTAGAGTCTTTTCATACCTAGTATAAGGATATAATAATAGGTATTCTTAGACAAATTTATAATAAATAAAGGATTAAATCACTACCAATCCACATAAATTTATTTATTATAGTCATATTCAGCCTATTCATCAAATAAAGACAACTGAAAATCGAGTCATATTATCTTTTTCAATGCCCTCATACCTACCATGATGAATATCCCTTGAAAAATTTGGCATAAGAGTGGATGAGAGGCCTTGAATTTGTAAAATTTGTCCATATTTTGTGTATTTAGTGAGAATAAGTGTTCACTAACTCTTAAAACTCTTGCCTCCATCTCTAACTTGCCCTATTTCCACCTTATACATGAAAAAGTAAATTACATGGTTGACTTGGGTTGACCACCAAGTAACCCCATGGGAATTAATTCTTTCAAGGAGTCTTTCAACACCATTTTTAGACCTATATTATGGTTTATATATATAGGTAATCATATAATGAGAAACCACATGATGATCATATCACCTTCTCAATGCATTAACTCTTCATGGTGGTTCTAATGGCCTTAAATATTACACCATGCTCATGCCTGACCACTCTCATTAGCATATTTCAAACTAAATATCATACATATATAAACACACACAAACACACACACACACACACACACACACACACACACACACACACACACACACACACACACACACACACACACACACACACACACACACACACACACACACACACACACACACACACACACACACACACAACACACACACACACACACACACACACACACACACACACACACACACACACACACACACACACACACACACACACACACACACACACACACACACACACACACACACACACACACCTTCAAGGGACCTTGAAGAAAGATAGAAGGTTGTTGTTGGTACTTGAGGTTTTGATCTTCATGTTTTTCAATGCATATTATCCCTTCTAATGTGGATTCATGTCTTATGTAGGACTTGAGAACCCTCTTCTACTACCTTGGTCATCATCATGGTGTTTCTAGGTTGCTTGAGTCATCATCACCATGGAACATTGCCAAGAATTTCTAGTCCTAACTCTTGGAATAGTCAATATTATTCAATGCATCATAAGGGATATGAGAATTATCTTATTTCATAATTCATCATCTTCCTCTGACTATGGAAGGTTTTAATGTGTCATCAAACGTATAACCTTCCCATAGACTTTCTCATTACATCATCAAGACCTAAAAGTATATTATAGGCCTATCATTAGGATCTAGTATTAGAAAACATCTTTGTATTAATTTGGAAGACAATAAATATTAGGTAAACTATGGAACTCTACTTGGACCTACAACCTTAACTTGGAGGTACTTGAAACTGTCATATATTCCATATCAAGCCCATTTTATATCTCATTTAGGCCTAATAGAGTTATCAAACTATGTATCCTTAGTTTTGACTTGATTGAGAGGTTTGAAAGTACCATACCATTATGAATACCTCCCATCCTATTATATATATTTATGGTTAATTTAAGATCATTGAGACCTACCTTTTATTATGAACATTTACATAAAGCCTCTTATATGGTACAAACCTTTATGCTTCATTGGAGATGATCTAGGCTGACTTGGATAGCTTTTCATCCTTAATCAACTTGTAGACTTGGGTGATACATCACATTATAATTTATTTTCATGATATATTCACCTTGTACCTTATTCTCAAACTTTATTTCAATGTTTGTAGACTTGCAAGAGAGACAAATTATGTTTGAACCTTGGTTTCAATCTTCATAACCTCTAATTTTTAGGTTTTATGCCCCTTGACCTTATCTATAGATATTCTACCTTCATACATGTCTTTAAAATATTTATAAACACTAAAAATTTATAGGCTTAGGGTTAATTATATTTTTATGACTTGAATGTTATGCATCAAGAGAACCATAGAGACAATACTAGTTATTTTCAAGGAAACTTACAACTTTCATGTTGATATAGGTGATTATGATCCTCTCAATACACTAAAATATCACCATGACCTGACTTTAACCCTAAAAAAATCATTTACAATCCCTTTATTCCCCATACACTTCATTGAAACAAGTTATAAACATCAATAGACAAGTCTACAATTTTAGGGTTTCATAAGGGTTTAGGGGTAGTTTACCCTCTTAATAATGATTCATGCATTCCATGATTTTATTCATATTTATAATACTTTTATTATATTATTAATGACCCTATTCACCATATATAATAACCATATGATTCAATACATCTGATAGACTAAGTTTTAGTCATTTAACCTTTAAAATTTTGCACATCACCTAACCTTCTTTCACCTTCTTAAGGGTTGTTCATAAATTTGAGGGTTTATTTTCACCTAAAACCATTTATAATATTTCCTTAGAGACCCTATAAACCTTATATAATCATCACTCTAACCCATGTACATGCACAACTTTGTTGACACGTGCCCAATGTCTATCACTCTCGTCTTGTACATAAGATCGATGTTCCTTCTAAGTGCATGTCTTAGATTCAAATGGTTTACTTAACCTTCAACTCATTACACAATGTCTCCCATGGACTAATGGAACCTATTAACCTTTAAAAACTCCTTAGACAACTTAAAAGATGGACAATTAGGGTTTTCACACATAGTTTGAGAAAATAAGACTCTCAATTAGGGTCTACACTACTTAATATCCCCCACCCCTTAAAAATACTTGGATGACTATCCCACACACTTATTTTCCATGTTTTTATCAAGGAAATATTTAAACTAAAATATTTTTAAAATAGGATACAAAAAAATAATTACACTTTCTCCTTGTTATGGATAGCTTAAACTCTACTAAATTACCTCAAACAATGCTAAGAAACCCTAAATATTGCTAAGAATCAATCTACACACATGAATAAAGAATATTAAACCATGATCAATCCTATGGTACCCTCTTATCACCCTTATATATCATTTTACAATAGTTTTAAATACATCCATAGGTCTTGAGGAATGGTATAACTCTCCTAAACTCTTCCTTAAAAGAACTCAGTTTTGTTTGTTCCAACATGCTTGACTTAAGACCAGACCTATAATCTTTGATGTTTATATCAATTCTTCTCTTCAATTATAAGAAACCATGCCTAGGAATATCTATTAATTATACCAAATATTTAGAAAACTCTTAATTATGGCTCAAGACTCCACATTGACTGTTATGGCATCGATTTTCAAAAAACCTAGGTTTACAACTTTGTTGAGGAGTCTTGAGACTTGGGCATAAATTATCCTCACCAATTAATTTTGAGACATGATTATCTTCCCTTTAATATCCCAAATCATTATCAAACTAAGGAAATTATTTTAGTGTCCTTGATAACAATGCAATCCTCTTGAACCTTACACCTTCTTAACATGATTATGAATGATTTCATCATTATCTTTCTTGACCAAGTGCTTGCCTTAATAGGAGAATGGGTGAAGAGTTATTTGGCTAGTTTATAAGTTATGTACCAAGAAATAAGTTTATTAATAAATATTAACCTTATCATTATTATTTAAATCCATCTTATTCAATCCTTGAAGAAATTTGAAATTATTCTCTATATGAGGCTGTTATTTCTAGATGTTTGGAGCACATTCTTGAGACCATTTATCCATTGATGAATATACTCATTGTTTTTAGTCTACAGGCCCTCCTAAAAAAATTCAATTCTCATTAAAACTCTTTTCATGTTTGATTTTAGTGATGATAGGATCTATGGGAGAGGTTTTCTTGAAACTTACTTAGGGATCCTAACATTGTGCTTGCAAACCTTCTTAAGCATCTCCCAAATTGAAATTTACTCAAAACCCTACTACTAAAGTCTTATAGGTTTAGATGTATCCTTAATGCTATTTCTCACCCTTTATAACCTTGTCTTATTTATTTCATCTTCATTAACTCTCTCTCATTCTTTGAATTAGATTTGGAATCTCATTCATCATTATTTAGAGCTAGGCATGCCTTTAAAGGTTTTGAGAACATGATGTATTCTTGGAGAATAATTATAGGCCTAAAATTCATTGAAAGTGTGTTAGCATAGGTTAATGAAGCATCAAAACATGATAATTATGAGGATATATAGGTTATACTTCAGTACATAGGATAGTGCATTGTATTCATATAAAAGGCTGGATAATAGAAGCATACCAAGGATGAATTATTGTGCACTAAGTAGGAAGTAGGAATAGCTAGTAATTCATTGAAATTTATAGAGTATTAAAAATAATTTAGATAGAAATAAATCAAACATTATACATGAAAACACACATAAATAACAAATTAAGAAACACAATAGGTAACCATAACCAAATAGTCTCTATTGATCTCTTCAAAAGTGGAACTCTATTCTTCTTACAAATATACGTATATATATAGTCATTTGTGTTATATGAATATTCATATTATTATCATACTTGGTACCAAAATTATATTATATTAGTATTATAACCTATTAAAATTTTTGGAGATAGGATAAAATAGACATAATGAGTACATAACACATAAATATTGGGTAAATATCCTATGCATCTTTACAATTTGATTTCTTCTCCAAACACTTTCCCAGACTTAAAATTTTGTCTCATCCCAAGAAAACATGATAAGATCTTCAAAAATTACACAAGTGAGTAGAGGTCTGAAGAAGTGGTTAGACTAGTAAGAGTCACAATAATTGCTCAAATTACCATTTCTAGTCTTCACCTCTTATACACTACTTAGCTACTATTTTGGGTTTTCAACTAAGTAACATAACAACCTATCACACTTTTAGGATTTTAATAGGATATCATAAATATGTAGCCATTATTTACTATTTTTCAACCAACCTAGTTGTGCTTGTCTTACAAGGTCATCTCTAATACAAAATGCTTACAAAATTTGACAAATTTTGTATGTTGTATAGTACTTAACTTGATGGAGGTGGGATGGATGTAGATAATGACTAGATATAAGATTACTTAGAATTGTAATCAATAAAATTTCACTAAGTGATGATATTTTGGGGCTCTGATAGTGGCTTGTAAATAGGTGTGTTGAAAATCTAGGAAACATCACTATAACAAGGAGATAGAATGATCTTGTAAGCATGCCAGTTGAGAATGACTTCTTAGATCATGTGAAATAGGGTGTGTAATGGTGCATGATATCCAATTATCTAATTGATATCCATGTCATTAGTGATGCTCATGGTGACCATAGTCTGTATCTTCACTTAATTACTTTAGTTTGTCTATGTGATGTTAGGTTTGGAGACTGGAAAAAGAACTACGCAAAAATTGACTCTACTAATTGAAAATGTTGTTATGCACATTGTCCTTGGAATTGATCAAGTATTAAATTTATTTATCATTCTTATCTTTAGATTTAGTTTGGCTTCCCATATTTATCTTGGCAGTTGTAGCCATGGTGAATTTTGTACTAAAAATAGCTAAAGAATCATCCAGTTACTACTTTTAATCCAGTAATTTGTGTATGATCTATTATGATTTTAGTGTAGAAATGTTTAGCATACCCTAGTACTCATCCAACAAATTTATAAGCATCATAGCCTCAATATTCACATCATGGCCCAATGTGTCAAATACATAGAGTTTTTGGGCTGTGCACTAGTCCTTGGTTAACTTAGAGACCAAAGTATTGAGTCTACATTAGTGGAACATGACTTGGTTCCTAATTGATCAAGTGACCAAATATAGGAAAGCATCTTGGATGAGTTTGGTAGCTTCATGGAGATGAGCCTTTAGCTTGACATTCTCTACTTTAAATTGATCCACCTCCATTTCTAAAGATGTGGCCTTCTACATAATTAACTCCTAAAATGTTGATGTGACCTCTAGTTATTTCTTCAGTGAGATGTTGGAGATGTCCAATGAGGCTTCCTACTTGAATGGAAGTGCAGCCAATGTGATTTTAGTTGTTGAAGGGTCCAATCATGGAATTATTTTAAGTGGGAGAGAAAAATTCATTCACCAAACACCAACACTTAAGACATCCCAAAGGCAAACTCCTCCCAATGGAAATGCATGGAGGTAAGGACTTGTTTTAGCCACATCTATTGTTTCTTCTTGTTTTGGTTGCATTGCTTCTACTTATGGTTTCTCAGGTGCCTATTGCTACTATGTCATGACCTCTGCTACTAGTTTTATTTTATGCATAATGTCTTTAGAATATTTTATTTTTAATTCCTCCTCTTTTTGTACATTCTTATTTAATTCTACTTATGCAGCTTGATTTTTAGCTTGTGATTATTTTGCCTACAACTTTTGTGCACTTTCTTCTTCTTTTTTATTCTATTCTACTGGGGTCATAGCCTTGGATTCTTCCTCCATAGCCTACGTGTATGCCTATGTGTGTGATTGTGATTGTGCCTAATATTAGTATAGGGATTCATCTTTTTCTTCTTTATTCTTCTTTGTCACTTCCTCTACTTATTGGTGTACATGCATGGCATCTTCATTGGCCTACTTTGCCTATGTCATTGCATCTTGTTTATATATTTCTTCTTTTTCCTTAGCCTTGGTAGTAATCTCATCTTCTTTTTCTTTAGGTTCTTAAACCTCCTAGGCTTACTTGGATACATCAATAACTTCTTGTAACTATGATGACACACATGAATTCTTTTATACATGGTTGGCACATGTTATACATGGTATATTAGTTCTCTAATGGTAGTGAAGATATAATATATAAATACACATAGATAGAAAAAGAAACACACAAAAATATGTAAAAATGAGAAATCCTAATCTACTTGATGCTACTCAGCACTCACTTAGTAGAATGAGATCAATTAAGACTATTTGTGGTAGGGATTAAGCCTATATCCATTCACCTAACCTATAAAAATAGTTCCCTAAATATATCTCAAAATAATAATTCCTTGTTGTTATAGTTCATATATAACATAATCCCCTTTCCATCTAATCTATAATTTTCATGGGAATGCTCTGAAATGACTATCATATAAGAAAATTGGTTGATCTTTATAAAATTCTTTATGGCATAGATTCATATCATGACATGATATATGAATTTTATTATGAACTTTCTATGTCTAAGATGTTCTACATCTATACTCATCCATCCTATTCAGTTCTAGAACTTTGTTAGTGAGAGACTCATGATCCCCTAGTTGCATGACTATTGCAATGCATAGAATGGGTACCAAATATTTCATTGGCATAGAATTTTCAAGCCCATAGATCAACTAGAATGGAGTAAAATATGTAACTCTCTTATAGTGCATGTGATATGCTTGCTAAATTATAGGAATAGAATCTTCCCAATCATCTCTTTTGACATCATAGAACTTTGTCAACATTTTTCCCAACACCTTGTTAGAAGCCTCAGCTTGGCTATTAGATTTTGGATCGTATGCGATAGTTTTATGATAATAAATCATGAATTCCTTAGTAAGAGCCTTGATGGTGTTGTTTAGGAAGTACATCTCTCAATCATTGATGAGCTTGATGAGGCACATGAACTTTTTAATAGTGTTCTCATAGAGAAACTTTGTTTCTTCCTTCACACCATAGTTGGGTATCATAGTAACTTCAACCCATTTGGTAAATTAGGTTGTCATAGTGATAATATACCTTATTTTACTACATTTACTTGGTGGATTGATAGGTCTATCAAAGTCAATGCCCCATTATTCAAAAGGTTATTTAGATAAAAAAGAATGTAAAGGCATTTCATCTTTTTGTAGTGGTTTACCCATGCGTTGACATACATCATAGTACTATGCTACTCTATGTGCATCCTGAAAAAGACTTGGCCACCATAACCCACTCTATAATAAGTTCTTGGTAGTAACTTCTTAGAAAACTATTCTCTTATGATTCTTTGGTGTGCCTCCTATAAAAGATGTAGTTGTTCATTTTCTATAACTACCCTCTGTAGTACTTCATCCTTCACCAAATGATACAAAAGCCTATTAATGATGGTATATAGTAATGCTCTGGTGACAAACTACTTATTATCTATTTGTTTATAGTGTGTAGTGAATAATCCTTATTCAAGAAAGTTGGTGATTTCTTTGAGATTTTTAGGGATTACAAAAACATGAAATAGATGAGCATCAAGAGAGTCTTCCTATAATTATTCTAGTTCTTCACCATTGGGAATGCGATTGAGATGATCCATCCCCATGTTTTATCTTCCTATATTAAAGTTAATGAGAAATTGGAATTCTTAAAATAACATCAACCATATATAAATATGTCCTCCTAGCATTGATTTATTGACTAGGTAGTGTAGAGCTTGATGATCCATGAAAAATTAAAATGGTGTTGCAATAAGATAGTGTCAAAATTTTTGTAGTGATAAGACTATATCCAACACTTATCTTTTAGTTGTCATGTAGTTCTTTTCTATGTCAAATAACTTTTGACTTACAAAATGAATGGGGTGGTCCAATCCACCATATCTTAGTTGCACAAATACAACACCAACTACGATACCTGAAGCATCAAATTGCAAGTTAAAGGACTTGATCCAATATGGAAAGACAAGGATAGGCATAATGATGAATCTCTATTTTGGCTCTATGAAGGTTGCTTAACACTCAAAATTCTAGACAAACTTTGCACCTTTACATAGTAAGGATTAAAATGGAGATGAAATGGTTGCATATCCCTTGATAAAATTATGGTAATACCATGTATGGACAAGAAAATATTACACTTCCATGGATTTTAATGGTAGAGGCATATAAATAATGACTATAATTTTGCCCTGGTCAACCAAAATATCTTCAATGCACACTACATGACCTAGAAGAACACCAAAAGGTGTGAAAAATAAACGTTTATTTAAATTTAGAGTAATGCATAGAGCTCAAAAATGTTCTAACATAAGATGTAGTTTAGACAAATTTTATTTAAATAAATAAAATACTACCCAATCATCTAAATATATTTCCAAAAAATCATGAATGAAACATTTGAACACAGTCACCACTATGTGAGAAAAACCATAGGTGTTTTCTTAAGCTTAAAAGGTATTACCTTGTATACAAAGGGTCGCCATTTTGTGCAAATTTTCATTTTAGCTTTGTCTTCTCTATGATGGGTATTTGATGATAGCCACTAAATCCATCTGTGAAATATTAGGCTTCATGTCCTTCGATAGATTCCAAAACTTCATCTGTGAATAGAATTAGGAATGGATCATTCACACATGCATCATTAATAATGTAATAATACCCACATAATATAATCTCTCTTATTTTATTAGGATGGAATACCATTGGACTAACCCAATCTACCTTTTCTATAGGATAGATTATCCCTGCATCTTGCATTCTATCAAGTTCAACCTTAACTTTCAACTTCATGTTTGGATTCAACTTGTATGGCCATTTCTTTATAGGTCATGCACACTCCTTGAGTTTGATATTATTTTCACTTAAAAATGGATCAACTCTTTGTACCTATGAAAATTTAGTGGGAAAGACATATTGATAATCTCACAAGAGTTTCATAGCTTCAAAAAAAATGGCTTTTGTCAAGTAATCACTTATATGCACCAATTTAGGAATATCCTCAGTTTTGATGTTTGTTACTTGATTTTTAATGATTTGTTGGTAAATATTATACTTTTCATCATAAATAGATTCATGTATCATTCATTTCCATTCCTATTTGGTAATTTATATACTCTCCATCTTATCTTCTTTAGTAGGTTTTGTGTGAGGGTCCTTTATTGGCTCTACTATCCATTGAGGTTCAAATAAATCAATCAAATAATATCATCATCAGTATCTAAATATTCAATGTCATCTTATTCATTTTGTATTTAATGGCATGGCTGCATAAGAAGTTATTCTTTTTTCTTGGTAGCTTTATATCTTTGTCATTTTGGATTTAGATCATAAGTTAAATTTTTATACATAGTGGATTATATTGTAGTGATTAAATATTTTGTGCACACATGACATAGAAAATGTTTGATTTTTATTAGTGAATTATGAACCAAAGGGTTTTTATCTTTAAAAACAAACCTTTGTATAAATTTTCTTTTCATCTGCACCCAATGCTTTATCTCCCTCCTACATTCTTAATGCATATACCATGTGATGGTAAAGGGGAAAGTGTATAATGAAATATGTGAACCCAATACTTCAGATCCACATGTTCGTTAGTCCATACTTCAATATATTTATGAATATGGATTTTAAGACACTCCCTTTATTATAATAGAGGAAAATTGCTTTTGATGAGCTATGATAGCTGGAACCTGCTAATCATAAGCTCACACGCATCATCCCACTTGAGCTAATCATTTCTATGAATTTCCCACCATGTCACTGTAACTCCATTCAAAGCATAGTTCAAAGAAATAACCTATTGATAGATGGTGGGTACATGAAATTTTAGGCACATAATAAAATGATTGATATCCTCAATCATATAGTATATAAGAAATTGTCTCTCATATGCAAAGACCATTATCATAGGTCAAAGTTCATGATCATCATAAGCCCAATTGAGTGTGTGTCTGAGTCTCCAATAATAGAAAAACTATTTTCCAAGTCAAAGTTCCTTCTTTAGTTAGATATATATAATCCTTAATATGATCATATTATTGATAGAGAAAGTTAACTTTTGAATGAGTAGGGGATTTAGCAAACATAGACGCACAATCCTCTATGAAAAACTAGGTTTCCAATGGCTGAGTAGCTACTAGTTTAGTCCAACATTGTTAAGATTTATTCAACGAGTAAATATTTTACCTAAGTTTTAGTATGCTCATACAATAAGTTTCACTCAACTGTACATAGAGCTTTTGGGTTCTCTTCAGAGTTTACCTTCATCCAGCTAGTTTCTTGTGTGAAATATGGGGATTTTAGTTTAGTCAGAATGATGTAAGGTTTGTGAATTTTTTTCAAAGGAATTCCACCAACCTTATCTCTTTGATGCACTTCTAGTTTATTTTTAAGAATATTGATAGTCATCTAATCATCATACACCTATTTCTTGCCAATCAGTAGAGGGTAATGTGTTGATGTTATCTTCATATCGATGACTTAAAATTCACCTCTTAGGGTCAATTTTATGACTTTGATCTCAACATATTCTAATAGTCTAATAGGATCCACTCTTTCATAATTGGCTAAGCTAAGATTTAGTAGTATATAACTTAGAATTAGTCATCTAATAGCCTCCCATGTAAACCTAGGGATCATATTGACTGTGCTACCAAAATCAAAGATAATATTTAGAATTTCATATCATGTAACATTAATGTTGATTTTTTCATCTACATCCCATGGATTATTTTTTTGATGTACCAAACAATCTTTTCTATCTTTTATTGCCCTCATTACACATTCTCTAGTAGATTATGTATCAAGTTTGTGATATTTTGAGAGATATATTCATTATGTAGTGTGCTTAAAAGTGTAATTAGATCTATTAGCATAGTAACAACTCCATCCTGATACATAATGTCCATAATCTATCCATACATTAGGGCATCTATTTTTGTAATTTTTGCACAGCTTCATACATTAGCTCCTTTTCTATAGTTAGGTCTAGGAATTTGTCCTATTTTAATTTTCAAATTACCTAATCCTTAGGAATTTCAAGAAGGGGAAAACCTTTTTCTACATGATGATGTCATGTAACAATGTTTAGGAATGCATCCTCTTTATACTATGAATTCACCATATTCACATTCTTGATGGTCTTATCCTTTCTTTGATTTTCCAAGATAGGATAGTCTTATATCTCGTACTAGTCATATATTTTGTATTATGTATAGTAAGACTATCTTTGATGATTCAAATGTTAATTGCATTACACATGATTATACTCTCCACATAGATATCACTGTAAAAGAGGTTGTTGATAGTTATTTCCTCTACCACCTTAGTAACCTCCTCTTTATATGTCCCTAGATCTTCCTTTGTTCAATTTATAACCTCCTCTATACCCTCCTTATTTTTATGTTATGTTATAATGTTGATGTTGATGGGTATTATCTCTAATTATAAATTATTGTTGCAAAAAAGGTGGGTTCCAACTCATTTGTTGTTTTTGCATCATTACTAGGCTCCAGGGTGTTGCATATTGGTATTGTAGTGATGGCAGCATCCAACTCAATGAAAGAGGGGTCCAATTGGTGAGACCTTGAGGCTGGTAATATGGTGAACTAGGAATCCATTATGGACTTACTTATGCCACACAACATTATCAACCTATGGGCTTGAAATCATCTACTCTTTTGAGGACACTTGTGTAGTGACTATGAATACATTTTTGGTGATGTCTTCTTTGAGCTCCAACAAAGTCCTACAATTATTTTCATCATGATTATGTGACTTAAAAAATTTACAATATAAATTCTATGGGTTATTGACATACCATTGTATAAGATGGTACTGTGTTGTTGTGCGCTTGACTACTCAACAGATTTCACAAAACTCTATCTTGATTTTAAGATAATTATTCATGTGATGTCCTTCTTTTCCTTACTTTATACACCATAGATATAGCTTAGGTTTATCTACGTCATGATATTACTCCATATCTTCATAACATCTTGCAATGTATTTTCAATCTTAAAATTTACAATAGGAGCTTTGCCATAATCTTCAATTTGATCTACTTATAGGGAAGTAGCTCTAGCATCTATTTTTATAGCATATTGAGTCTACACAATGGAAAATCTAATTTTAGAGTGCAGTCATTCAAAAAATCACATAGTTTTATCTTTATCTATTAAGGCAAATTCCACCTTATTCATAACATTAAATAATCTATGATCATAGTCACATACTAATTCTCTTTACTTCTACCTTATCTCCTTCAAGTATTTAATAGTCTGAATTGTACATTTCTTTATCTTGAACTCTACAATAAGCCATTATTTAAACTATTGTAGACTTGCCTATTGAATTTAAGTATGGTATATAAACTCCAATGATATTCTAGTTAGTTCCCCTACTAACTCACACTTTTGGATTGATTCATTAGTAATGCCCTTAGCTTTCCATCTCATTTCATAGGTTAGTAAATAATGTTGGGTTCATAGACCCATCATACATTTCCAGATTTATAAATGATCATAAATGACCTATTGTATAAACTAGTATTAATAGGATCTGATGTGTAGTTGTTATAAGAGGAGGTTGTATTCTATGCAATCTTACTTGCGTACTATGAAGATTTATTTATGCATGAAGAGATCAGTCAACTTGCACACTCTATTTTTTTGTGTTTCCTTCTTTTATTTTCTTGGTTTCAATAATTCCTATGGCCTTTAAAGCCATTTAAATTAATGTTGTTTCAATTTCAGTTCCCCAATGATGCACTTTTTCTAAAAATGGGCCTTCCCAAATACTATCTTCCCATCTGCCTAGTTGAAAACTTATATTGGAATATAAAAAATTGGGTTGTAGGGATGTGTGCTCTTCTAATAAATGACTCTTTTCTATAACTTCTTATTCTTCTATGCTTGAACCTATGATTGATCTATGACTATTTTCTAATTCTTTTCTTAATTATTCATGTCCTTCTTTTGATAATAGCCACTCTTATAGATATGAACTACATCTATCATCTAACAGCTCTACTTCTACACTATTCTCACCTTCTTCTTTGAACATCTCTTTTTTGTCTCATTATTTGTCACTTCTTTCTGTCTACTGGCATTCATCATCTTCTTTATTCATCTTTAGTTATTCATATATTTCATAGTGTTCATCACATATTCTTACTCATTCATCATCTATTTTACTACTACTCTTACCTCTACTCATAGCTACCTAGGTATTCTTCTATTTATTCCATCTATTTTATTGTCACAGCTCACATTTTGAATCTAGAATTTTCTTCTAACTCTTCTTTCCTCGTGTCTCCATTATAAATTCAGGTTCAATCCCTATTTTCTCATCTAATCATCATTCACTATCATGTTGCACACACCCCTATATGACTGAAGTGACTACTCCATATTGGCTGGAGTAGGCATCATGGCCTTGTCCACAACCAACATCTTAGTAAGGATAGGTAGTCACTATAAAAAAAATCCTTTAATTCCTCTAAAACAAGTCATACTTATCTTTGAAATCTATGTATCCTTTTATTGTAAACTTGGTTATGTATCTATCTATAGTGGTAGCAACCCAATAATCTATTGTTCTTATCTAATTAGTTTCTAATTTATACAACTAGTCTATCTTTTATTTAGTGTAGATGATTGTTTCTTCCATTTTTGGGTTAAAACAATAGTATTCTAACCATGCTAACCAATTAACTAGAAATTTAGGTAACTTACACGAAATGATTTCTTAAATCTCTCCATAGATATGCTCTTGAATGATTTATTGTATGATAAAACCAAACTATTTTAATTCTTCTTCTATAATATTACATACTCTTTGGTTTAACCATGTCTCAATATCTCTTTTCCCCTATAACCATCTTAAAATTCTTTCCTCTAGAAGGAGTGTTTCCATGCTCACTGCACCATTGTTAGTAGAGGTTCCTGAAGCATCATAACACACTAAAGATGAGGATAACTAGGTTATACTTTAGTGAGTAGGATAGTACATCATATTCATATAGAAGGTTGGATAACAAAATCATACCAAGAATGAATTATTTGTGCATTAAGTAGGAAGTAGGAACAAGTAGTAATTCATTAACATTTATAGAGTATTCATATTAATTTATATAAAAACTAAGCAAATATTATACATGAAAACACACATAAGGAAAATAATAATAAACACAATAGGTAACCAGAACCAAATAGTCTCTATTGATCTCTTTAAAATTGGAACTCTATTCTTCTTATAAATATATGTATATATAGTTGTTTGCAGTCTATGACTATTCATATTCTTCTCGTACTTGGCACTAAAAGTAGAGTCTATTCATATTCTAACCTATTACAAGTCATGGAAATAGGACAAAATTGACATATATATGACATAATGAGTACATAATGCACAAATATCAAGAAAATATCCTATGCATATTTATAATCTGATTTATTCTCCCAATAAAGTGATTTTGGCTTAGATGAAACCTTGCTACTCAAATTTTTCATAATTTCTTAGACCATGCTCTAAGCTAGGAGATTATTTAGGGATATGTAGAGGTAAGGAAACCATTTTAACTTTTTCACCTTTGTTTATAGGTCTATCTATGACTTTTCAAATTCAATCTCTGAGTTGAGTTACCTATAAAATAAGCCTTCATGAACTAGTAATTTATGGGTTGAATGACCTTGCCTCATATTGAATATCCTTTGAATTTGACTAATCCCTATGATTCCATTTAACAATGTTTTATTTACTAATCAAACATCTTTTTCATGTTGTGAATAGGGCATTATTAACACATTGGAACTTAAGGTTGCTCAAAATATCATAAACCATGCTAAATTACCTTAATCACTACTGTCTTAGCTAATGTCAAAACAATTACATTCATTAAGTAAGGGATATTAAACCATTATAAAAATTTGTGAGACATTATTTACACCTTTTTCACAAGCCATCATAATGCATAACCACAACTTAACACTATTATAGTCTCTCTAATGAAAACACAATTTCCTCATGTCAAACATATATTCTCCACACGCTTGCAACCATTCTAATCTCTAAAAATATATTTTAGAGCTAACTTTACTCAGTCTATCTCTTCATTCAAGTGTTATGGAGAAATAATAAAAGGCTTGGACTTGGTTTTAGGTTTTTCCCTTAGCAAAACATCTTTAAATCCTTGTAAACCCCATCAATACCTTGCATACATTTTTAATGATATTCAAGACTTTAATCCTTTTAAGACCCTACAACTAGGTTTCCTCAAGAATGTGCATCTTACACTATGTTTTAAGGACTTTGAGGGTTATAAGGTATGCTCATGACTTCTTATTTAATTAAGTAACACCTCATGAAGATTTAAAACATTATTTTTATAAATGTAGGCCTAGGTCTTGGATGAAAGGCTATAGCCTCATCAAAAACCCATAAAAATTTAGAATAAATGAAATTGAAAGTGTATTGTAATAATCTTGAGAGGTTAGGGATTTATTTTTTTGTAATGAAACCTATTTCTTCATGAAAGTACCTTTGCAAAATTATGAATTCATGGCTCTTTTCAAACTTGCAACTCTAACCCCAATATATTGAATGCATCTAAAACCATAGAGGATAGCTTTTAAGGTTTTAAAATTATTTTTATGGTGCTTAGAGTCCCTAGGAACTATAATTGAACTATTATTTCAGATATAATCCATCAAAATAACTTGGGATAATGAAATATGAATTTGCAAACTCTTATGGTTTTAGTAGTTTTAAGGACACCAATGAAGTTTTGAGGGAATAGATGTATTTTAAAGAATATCAATCAAAATCATTACCATAAAATGATTTTTAATATACCCCATCATGTTCCAAAAGAATAATTTCTTTCCGTGTAATAATATAATAAAGATTGATCCATAAACTATGCTTCAAACGATATCCTCATAGGCCTATTCGAAATTCATAGTGATTGTTCATAGAGATGTCTTATTATCTCTACCTCTCAACACATGGACAAAGATATTTAAGACCTCCTCATATTCCTTAAATGGTCATACACTACCATGAATCTACTCATCAAAAGCATCATGTTCTATAAAATAACTTGTATAGTCTTGCAAAGGAATTTTGGAATAATTATGACCTTATTTGAGATCTTCTAGGCATAGATCCTATGTCTAAGACTAGAAATGAATTGGTAATTTTTTTATTGATATTTCATGGATTTTACCTGACCTATACTTGTCTGGATAGTTCCATACCATTGAAATAAACTCCTCAAAACCTTGCTTTGCTCATGTAAATCTCCATTTTAAAGGATTTTTATGCTTTCTTTCCTAAGATTGATGGTATTTGTCTTTGAATGGACCTCCATGTACCTAAATACCCCTACAAAATATTTGACAACCATGAAACTTGTATGTTCAAATTGGAAATGAAATGGTTTTGGGCTGCTATAGGAACTTTCCATGTTGAAAGGAAAATATAAGATGTTAAATGCAAAGAGAGGAGGGGAAATGAGATAAAAAATTCACTTTGACTCTCTTCAATACATAATAGTGGAGGTGATGGAGGTTAATATTGAAATTTTGGACTCTTATGCCAAAATTCAACCCCTACCATCCAAAACTTGACCATTGCATAATTTACCTTTCAAAAGAGGTCTAAATGAGGTATTTTTCAATGTAGTTTAGCAAAGTTTAAGGTAACTTTATAAAGATTAAGGTTAGTTTGTTAAATTAAAAGTAGAAGTGATGCATGGTGAAAAAAAGAGGTTGTGATAATCAAATACATCATGATGATTCATAGTGTATAGTGGATTATAATCAAAGCTAGTAAAACAATATTTTTGTCTTCAAAAGTATTTTGAGGATTTTAAGGTAAATTTGGAGATTTTAAGGTTTCATTTGTCTTGTTATATTGCTTGTTACAATTTTTAGAGTAACCCATTGAGGAGAAATAAAGTGTGAAAGTAAAATACTATTTATAGAGGTCAAAGGGGTCAATTTGGGTCATGTGACACTTGATGAAGGTCATATTACACATCACTATGTTCGTACATTCAACCAAGAGGTCAATTACATCAATTTCTAATTATTACTCACTTTTTGAATACCTCTTTATTCATTTCTTCAACTCCAAATATAGAATAATGGTAAGAAGTATACGAAATAGAGTTTTATATGTTATAATATCATCACCCAATTTATGGAAGACTCCATGAAACATCTTGCAAGTACCTAAAATAACTAAAATAGGTCATTTTGGTAGAATGAATAATTTTCTTGATGAAAAAGGATATATGATGTTTAGAAATCAATTTAAAGTTGCTAGAGATGTCTAATTGAAACATTTTTAAAGTTTATTATGGTATTTTAAACCTCATAAAGGATAATTATAGCTTCCTTAGGCCAAAACAATGCTTAGGAAGATTGTACAAGTTAGAACAACACAAAAATCCACTCAACTCCTCCATTAGGTTTGCAAGTCTACAAGACAAGATTGAGAAGGCCAATTTTCCTAAGTTGGTTCATGAAAGATAAGACATATTAGTTAAAATAATATTAGGGTATTTTTACCACCCTTATTCCCTTCAAATCCATGACAATATTTTTTGGATTAGTGTCATAGCTTTATGAACCATTGTTAACAAGTTAACTACATTTTAAACCCTATTAAACCCAAATATAAAGTTTTTTATATTGTAATTGTATGTATAATATTTATGGATGAATGTAAATGGTTTTAAATTATATCTTTGAGGTCTAATTATCCCTACAACATCAAACTTAACATAAATTCCCAATGGTCATGGTTTTTCTCCATAACCCTCAACATGATAGGCAAGTTGTTGAAATTATGTGTGTTATTAAGCATGAAATGATTAAAATTGGTATCCCACATATAATAAAACCTCATTAATATCTCATATACCTATTCAAGGTAACATTAGGGCAAAAATAAATGAAGATAAACCCCTTTAGTATGCATATTAACTAGACTACGTAAAATATACAAGTATAGAATGAAAGTTCTTAGCAAGTTTGTGTTATTCTCATTTGAGAGGTGATCCTAAATCAATAAAATTAGAATTTAATTTATCTAAAATACTATTTATAAATATCTTCAGGTATAATATCCACTCTAATAATAGGGTTTTAATGAAGTTTAAGCTTGGAATATAAATCTACAATTCTACACACCAGAATGAGAAAAAGATGCAAGTTTTGTATTAAGTGTGAGGTATAAAAGTTTGATAACTCTGTGGAAGAAATTGGATATTATTAAAAGTTTGTTTATAATCCTTTCCATGAGGATAAATCATTAGATTGAGTTATGATCTCTTGGAAGAGGTATATTAGGCCTATAGACACCTAAAAGAGCAACTTTGCTTTTGAGATTCAATATTTAAGAAACCAATAACGAGATTGGTTTATTATTATTTAAAATAATATATAAAACATCATTAGATCATCTCAAAATTTTAAAAAACTTCCATGACCATCCTTACAAATAAATTTCAAATGCACAATTCAAGCCCTATTTTTAGTCATGGTGAGCTTGAGAAGCTTAAACCTTATGTACAAACCTTCTTGACAATTGAGTGGCTTATAATCACAATGGGGAACATTAATTATTTTTATATAATATATTTATTGTTTTGGATCTATATTTATATCCCCTATCTCTATGAATGATCTGTAAGAAGCCTAACTAGTGTTAAACCCTACTAAGCCTAGATGAAGGCTAGATGAGAGGTTTTCACCATTTTTTATAATTCCAAAGTTTTATTAATGATGTTCATGAACAAAAAAATTATAAAAAACTCTTAAAAGGTTAAAAATTACATATATTTTCCTGTCTAAAGAATCAAAATACATACAATTGTGCAAATTTAGTTACTTAAAAAGAGCATCTACAACAAGGTATAATTTTGAATCAAACATGAGGAAAGGGTGAATTTTTTTAGTTTATTTTTAAGTTTTGAAGTTTATTATTGGTGTGATAAATAATTATGAAGGTTTTTAAATTTATTAGATTCATTAAGATGAGAATAAATCATTAGCAAAGAGCCATTGGGGATAAAACAATCAAACTGCCTACAAACCCCAATCATGGCTAAAACACATTTTATGACCATTAAGGGGTAAAATACACCATAAAACTATATAAAGACCTCATATAATAAATATTAGACCTAAAATAACCATTTATGATTTTAAAAAATCTCTATAATGACCATTTTTGCTTAGACAGTCATCTTAAATGCACACCTACAAGCTTGGAAGCTTGAGAAGGCCGTTTTCATGATGTGAAAAGTGAAATTAGTAGGTGCATGGGTTAAAATGTCATTATTATAATTTAAATATTTTTATGCCCTAAAATTTCATGGCATTTTATATTCAATCAAGGGGTTATGCTTTATTAAAGATTATTAAGAAGGTAAATAGGTCTAAAACCCTTTTAAATCCCTCAAAGAGCTCAATGACAATAAATAACTCTATAATGGACTATAATGCATATTAAATTACTTAAAAATACCTAAAGGACATCTGAAAATATCATGGGCATATGTTATACCAAGAATATTAGAACGTGTGGAGGTAAAATTATAGTAAAGATGCCTAAAACTACATGTTTTAAGTGGTTTACATGGTGTTTAAGTGGGTTTGAGATTCTCAACTAGTTGAAAACACTTATAGACCTAGAGAGAAGTCTAATGATATTCAATCAATCATTAAAATATCCCTCATGGTGATATAGTAGTTTTCCATGTAAGAAACTAAACCAAGTGAATAATGTCTCTTGCTTACATTAAAATAATGATGTGTGTAGACCTTTTTAAGGTCATATAATAGCATGATAATATTCAATAACCCCTGTATACATTTAATACCACTTTGAGATGACTCTAAAAGTCACAAGCAAACCCATTTCAATGATTACAAATAGTTTTAAAGATATCAACATGTAGGTAATTATTGATGTCAAAGTGATGAGAGCTCTTCAAGATCAAATGTTGTCCTATATCAACTCTTTCAAGCTTGTATTAAGATGTTTCTACTTCATACTATGTGTAGGTAGTGAGGAATGTTATGAATATGTAAACCTATGTTTCACATTTGAGAAGCGTATAGTAGTCTACGAATTTAGTTATATTAAGTGTCTTTCATAGAGGCTTTGTTGTAACTGAGCATGTTCTTGAATAACTCTAAGAAACCGAATATACACTACAATATCAAAATCAATTTTTCAAGTATGAATAAGGGCTATGGAAGGCCAAGATAAGAATCACACTAATGAGGAAGCCTAAGCCTCAAGATTCCACCTTCATCAATATGAGAGGTGTATATAAATATTAAATAATGGAAAATGAAATGCTAAAGGGAGTGAGTAGGCCATTTTTCAATACCTAAGTTGTGATTGCTCTTCAAGATGTAACTTATAACTCCTTAATCAAGAAAGGTTATTTTCAAAGAGATTGTGAGTGATTCACAGAAGGAAATGATTATCCTCCATGCCATCCATCAAATATAACTCCATCAACACTTGGATTAATCTATTGAGAAATAATATGAAACCTTCTTGGCATACTAGGTGAGAATATACTTCTATTTTGTAACTAAAAAGAGGATTGTGGAAACATTCATGAGATTATTAATTTATCCCCCTTCTATCTCATTCATTATTCTATATATTTGGCCTTGAATGTCTTGTAAAATCATCCTCCAAGTTATAATGACAAAGACCTACTCAACTTAACACTTGTTCATTACCTTTGGAGTAAATAAAAATTGATATATGCCTCCTACAGCTTGCATCTAATTTTTTTTTTATGGATTAAGTGAATGTTAGTGATAAAATCTTGAAATTACTCTAATTTTTCCTTTTAATTCTCACCAATTTACAAGTAGTGTTGATAATTTGGCCTCTTAGGCCAAATTATAACCCCTTTAGTCCAAAACTTTCTCATAGGGCCCTTCAAACTTGCATGAGGCTTCCTAAATCTTGTCATGGTCTTCAAATGGTCTTTTCTAAGCCTTTTAGCATTATTCAAGGCTTCATAAGTATGTCATAGGCATTTCTTAAGATATCCTCATATGATATATTATTTTGAGTCATATCATGATGTTTCAAGTTATCATGAGTTTTCTTTAGGTGAGTGGAAGTGTGTTAAGTACCTTTTGAAGCCTAAAACGTGGCTTATACCTTGTTTGACAAAGTTAATGCATTTTAGTAGAAACTAAGGTATTTGGGGAAGTTAAGGTTTCTTGTATTGGGTTATATTTAGGCCTATTTTAACCAATTATTGTACCTTGTAAAAAATATGGGGAAGGTTTCCAATCCATGTTTAATTCTTGACATAGTGATTAATGATGTATCTAAGGTTATCTTCAATGGTCTACTTAATCAAGATTATTTCAAGATCTAATTATCCCTCAAAGTCATGAAATACCCTTTCAAACAACTCATATAAGTCAAAATCCACAATATAAAATTTTTAAGAAGATATTTTTTGATCTCACATTGAAATGAAGAGTCTTAAAAGGTATCATAACTATTTCAAGTCCCGAAAAGGTGATTTTGTATGCAAAAGATGTCTCTTTAGGGGTCAAATGTCATTTATTCATCATAAAATGGCCCCACATGATTGAAAATGACCCTTAAACTTACCTTCACACATACCACCTGGTTTTAAAGCATTATTTTACTCTTCATTTACTCCTCTTTCCCACCAATAGCCTTTCAAGATCTTAATCATGAAAAAATGTAGAAAAAGTTGTTTTATAAGTGTTTTAAGGCTTTTACAGACTCATACGGGCATTTCAAGATCAAAATAGGTCGTATATCTTAAGGGAAACTCATTTTAATAATTATATAAGAAAATCCATGACTTTCAAAGTCAAACATGTGGCAAAAATTGGCCCCTTCTCTCCATCACTCTTCTTGGCAGCCTTAAATAGCTAGTCAAGTTTATGCTCAGTTCATATAGGAGAGAGAAATTGAAGAAATAAGATATTATCTAGAGGAAGGGGGTATAATTTCCTTCCAATACTTGGCATTATTTTCCATTTTATGACCCATGCTTTATAAAAAAATGTTAATAACCCAAGTAGCTAGATTTGTCTTTTACATCTACACAAGGTTTATTTTTAAATGATTTCAATGTATTTATAGTTTGATTGATGAAATAAATGTTTTTATGTGTATTATATAGGTCCTCATAGTACATATAATTCATTATCTATCCTTATTTCACATTTGTGAGCTCATAGGAGTAAGAAACGTTTATGTTGTATAAATTACAGGTTATAGGTAAAGATTTATTGATGTTGTAGAGCCTTTAATGCATGACTATGGAAGTGAGTAGTGGTTTAATTTTGTATGATTGGATATTTGTAACCATTCATGTCTTATTTATCTATAAAACATATCTAAACCACCAAATGGTCAAGCAACTCCTTCAAAGTCTTGTTCCAATGTTACTACCATGCATATAATGTGATCTTTACAAGTGTGAGCAACATGCCATTATGATGGTTATATAGAATCATTAGGTTATTTTAAATAATTAATGATATTCATATCTTTTAAATTCTCTCTAAAATTTTCTTCATGATCCTCACTACTTCATACTCATAGACTATTCTCAACCTAGGGAGACATGCTTCCAATTGAACACCTAGAACTATTATGTATACTGAGTAAATGAAGTGTTGGTTATTAGGATGGGGTATAAAAGGAATTGAGGAGTCATAAGGAAATATTAATAATCAATTCATATGGAGAGATAAAGTTAAAATAAATATCAACACCATCAACTCACCCCAAGATAATGGACTCAGTCATGACTCCTATTGCACATAGAGGACTATGGTTGCAAGATTGAAGGAACACTAATAGAGCGATGATTTTAGGAGGTTCATAGGGTTATAAGTAAAAATAGAGGGTCATAAATTTTTTGATGTTATTCAACTAAACAATGAATCATAAAAATAAGGAACTCACCTCTTAAATGAGCACTTACTATCAAGAAACTTAGAGTTACCATCTAAAGGCTTGACTGTAGAAGAAGGATAATTTGGGTTAAAGAGTATATTTTAGGGTGTATTAAAAGTGAATTAGGTATAATAAGGTTGATAAATTAATATCAAGGATGATATATGTTGTAATTGATAAGAGAGTTATCATGAGAGAGACTTCCCTTATTTCACATAGTCAAGATCACAAACTGCTTTCCATAAGCCAATCATGAGAAAACAAAGGTGACTGAGTGTGAGATACACTAGATAAATAATAATAGGTCAATTAAAGTAAGGGGGCCTTAATAAATGTTTTTTCATAACTCAAATATACCTCAACAAACATCCACAAGACTAATTATGATCTATAGGTCTAATGAGGAGTCTTCAAGTCTATCTCCAAAAGTGCAAGGATAATATGTATTGTGGCATTGAAATTGAAGCATAAAAAGAGTCAAGAAAGATCATTAATATCTTAAAGGGATCTTATAAAGTAAAGGCATAGGTGTTATGGTTATAAAATCATCCAAACTAGAATACTCTTAGAATATAGTCAAATGACCTAATTGGTCAACTAATGGTCTATAAGAGGAATGAGAGAAAACAAACATGTCTAAGGTGAATGGTGGAAGATTTATAAATCTAATAGATTAAGTGGACTTTGGTATAATTTTTTCATGAGGTTGGACTCAGGTAGATAGAAGAGATTCACATTTATAGCCTAGGAAGACTTGAGAAGCCACTTACAAGTAAGGTCATGAAAAGGAGAGTGTGATGAGCCATGCATGGAAGGGAAATGAAAGAGTGAAAAAAAGGTCCATTTAATTGTTTTATAATATTTATTATTCATAATTAAATTATCTATCCCTTTTTAACAAAGTGAAGAACCTTGATATGCTAGTTAGTCATAGTAGGCCTAAATAAGCAGTTACAATCTTATATATGGAAATTAGAGATAAATTTCACTTTTGGGAACATGATGAGGATTATAAATATTATATAATATAAATAATTATGGTTAGGGATGGTAAATTGGTCCCAAATTTATAAATTTTAGAGGGAAGCTCAAGAATTAGACCAATATGGTCAAATTGTGCCATGAAGCCCACAAACCCTAGGCAAGCATATAAGAGGTATATAGAGAGTTTAAAGGGTTAAAGAAGAGGATAAACCATGGGAATTAGTTAGGTGGGGTGATAAAAAACCTTAAGAGGTGTTATAACCAAAACCTAATCTCTTTCACACCTCCTCAAGTAAGTATACCTTTATCAAGCCCTCAAATTGGCCTAACAGTCAACTTTAGTCATCTTCTTATGCTCAAAAATATATAGAGATGTTTCATGGGGATATGAGCTCATCAAAAAAGGTGGATAGGTTTATCTAATTAGGAATACTTTCATTTTTTATCTAATCAAACTCCCCATCTCTATTAATCATTATTAAGACCTCCAACCACCTCAAGAACATGATTTACACTATTTTGGATCTCAAACAGAATGTATTTTTACTTGGTACTTGTAGGTGTAGATGCATGGGATTGATAAAAGTTTGAAGATGATATATGGGGTTGTTTATTGAGATTCATTGACATTTTTTTGTGGGTTAGGCCTCTTCACTATATCAACCATCATTAAGAGGGTAGGCTATTAAAACCCTTCCTAAACCCTAATATGAACTCAATGGAGGAAAATTGGAGTTAAATGCATCCAAATTCTATTACTTGTCTTGGAATACACCTAGAAAAAATTGGTCACTCTAATAATGTCCCATTTTTGGCATTGGTTTGTATGGATAGCTATACCGATGCATCAAAACCCTATTTTTTACAAGATTTAATGATGAATATAAGGTACAGAGCTAGATGAATATTTTAAAATATTTAAATAGTATAATATTAAGTTTATTACACCCTATAATATCACAAAATACTCTCATTTCTTTTTGAAAATGCTCTTACAATCTTGGACTAAAGAGGTAGTCTATAAGAGCTAGTGAAAGGTGACCTAGTCACCTAAGTGAGCAATAATTATAGATGTGTACTATTTTAAAGGCATATTTTATGGTGTAATATGATTTTTTAGACCTTAAAAATTCTCACTTATCCATTCTTAAGGTTTTATATAGGTCTTATGGCCATCCAAGTAACTAACATAGAATGACTAGGCCTAATTCCATAGTAGGCCTATTTGGTCAACTAAAGGAGATGTCTATTAGCATGGAGGGATGTTAAGAGAGTAAATTCAAGGTTAAAAACATCATTATAACTAATTCATATAGGTGAGAAGGCACATTTCATGTCCATTATGGAGGATGGGGGCAGTTTCTTAAGCCTTATTGACATGCAAAAGAGAGATGGGCTACTTAATGCTTCATGGAGGTCAATTAGACCATAATACCACTATTTTAAATACCAAAAGAGGAATTTTTTGACCAAGTCAGGGGTGTTCATGATTTTAATGGAGTTAACCAAGATTGAAGGAGCCTCCACTAGACCATTTCTTATGTCATACTCTCATTAAAGGCCATTATGAATTCAAGGTAATGTATGGGAGGAGTTCTGAGGCTACTTGTAACCACTGATTGAGTGAATGATGTTCATTATGGACTCTTCTCCACACTTAAATTCTATATTATTCCTCCCTTTTCCCTCTATTTTCTATAAATTGAGGCTAAAATGACATTATATTCATTCCTTGATTGGGTATGAAGAAATTCTACCCAAATTGTACCTTATAACCTTTTGGATTAATATAAGGATTATTTTATCTTCTTTATGATATATTATTGTGTTATATACTTGTTTATTTACATAAGTGGTGAATCCTTATTCCCATTTTTAGGTCCTTATTCTTACCTAGTTGCTAGGAGTTTAATCTATATAGGTCATATGGTGTGTCAAAGTGTTAGTGACTATTTTTGTAATAGAATTTGATTGGAAATGTCATGAAAAAATACATCCCATTTATCATCCTAAATTTACATCCATCTAACATAGCCTCCATATGAAGCAATGATGCTTATGAGTCTCATGGAGAGAGTGATCTAGTCACTAGTCCTTGTATTATTCGTATGTGTTGTTGAAGGGTCAAATAGAGTGGATACAACCTGTTGGTGCATCACCTCCAATATCTTAGGTTTATTTTATGCATATTTTATCCCTTTTCATAAAATAGGTTATTAAGTATATGAATTTATCCATAAGTGATGAATTAGGGGAGATATCCCCATAACCTATAGGTTTAGTCCATCTAAAAATCACCCAAAACCTTAGACTAATCCCATATTACCCCAAATTTGGAAAGGTCTAAACAATATTCTCTTAAGGGTGTAGTTTGGTGTTTAAGAATTTTGAAATGCTCAATGGGATAGGCATTTCAATCAATTAAAGAGTTTTTTGGTGTTGATCTTCAATCACCAGCCTTTGGAGGTATGACCTAAAGCACTAATGGAAACTATGAGCATGTTCATCTGGTTTCAATAGTTTATGTAGCCATTATACTAGAATTTATTTCTATTTTGGAATCTTCATGAGGTGGTTATGGTAAAGGTTGGAGTATATTTCTGTCTCACCCAAGTTGATGAGCTTTATCAATTCTATAATGATCCATATCATCCTCACCATGATCCTTATCATCCTTTTCATGACCCATACTAGCCCAATGTCCTGTATCACCAACAATATTTTAACCCTTATCAGTTTTATGTTGAACTTCCTCAACCTAGTTATCAGTCATATATGCCACTTTCCACCCTGAGTCCACTTCTTTGGAAGCCTACCTATCCTTTTGATTAGTCTTGGCAAGATCATGATGCTCCTAGTCAACATAGACATGTTATAAATCAATCCATCTCAAGCCTTAATCAAACTCTGTTAGTGTATACACATAGCTTTGATACCACTTATCAAGACCTTAGATTACAATTGATTACTTTTGTATAAGCAACTAAACATGGAATTGAAACTAGAAGTAATAAGTAACTAGAAATCAGAAACAACAAATAATAGGAGATACAAGAAACAACCAATCTTGTATTAAACTCTTCCAGAAGGAAATATAATGAATAAATCTCTCTCTTCTCACACCTCGTAGATGTACAGTAATTCTCCCTCAAGAGTTCTCTCTCTCTCAATCAATTACAACCAACTCAAATTACTGAATTGTATTCTAGTAAATCTTCTTGATCTTACTCCCTGTAGATCTTCTTGATATTGCTCCCTTGCAGATCAACTTGATCTTACACCCTTATTACAATACTGCCCCATGGGTCTCTTAAATAGAATTGAAAAACAAACAATAATTAGAAAAATAGACTCAAGACTAAATTTAGTCTTTACATGCAAACTAACTATTTTCTTAAAAATATCACAATTCTAATTCTAAAAATGCCTGGAAACGCACAGAAGTCAGTGTTGATTTATAGATGACCGATGCCGGCCAACCCCTAACCGATGTCGATTGGTTCTAACTGATTTTTCCAATGTTGATCGACCCCTAACCGATGTCAGTTACTATATAAGCCCAGCAACCTCCACATTACTCATTAGTGAAGCTTTTAGCTCCATAACTCAACAATCTCCCACTTGGAGATAAATAGCTGCACCTGTACTTGTACAACAACCTCTGGCTTGTTTCTCCCTCTTCAAGTTCAATCTTGAAGACCAACAAAAGTTGAATGAAAATTCAACTTCTCCTTTGTTACCAGCTTTGTTAACATATCAGTAGGGTTCTTATCCATATGGATCTTTTCCAGCTTCAACTGTCCATCCTCCAATACCTATCTAATGAAGTGGTACCTAAGATGTATATGATTGGTTCTGGAATGAAAGGCTGAATTCTTTGCCAAATGAATTTAACTTTTACTATCACTATAAAATCTATAACTCTCTTGCTCTTTTCCCAACTCTTCCATGAATTGAGTCATCCAAATCATTTCCTTACTAGCCTCTGTGACTGTAATGTATTCTGCCTCTGTAGTAGACAAGGCAACAACCTTCTGCAACTTTGAAATCTAGCTAACTGCCATTCCACCAATAGTGAACACATATCCTATGGTGTTTCTCCTACCATCCAAGTCACTTGCCATATCTAAATCTACATACCCATGTAGAGAAGTGTTTGACCCTCCGTAGCATAAATGCCTACTATTGGTCCCTCTCAGATATCTAAGAATCCACTAAACTGCTTTCCAGTGTTCCTTTCTTGGATTGGCCATAAACTCGCTAACAACTCCCACTACTTGGGTAATATCTGGTCTAATACATACCATTGCATACATTAAGCTCCCAACTGTTGAAGCATATGGAACTCTACTCATGTACTCAACCTCATCATGGAATTTAGGACACTATTCTTTGCTCAACTTGAAGTGTCCAGCCATAGGTGTGCTTACCAATTTTGCATCCTACATATTAAACCTCTCCAACACCTTATTCACATAATCCTCTTGAGATAAAATCAACTTGTGATTTTTCCTATCTCTCTTAATACTCATGCCAAGGATTTTCTTTGCTGCTCCTAAATCCTTCATGGAAAATGTGTGAGCTAATTTTACCTTAAGTTCAGTAATTTCTTGCATGTGTGAACCTACAACAAGAATATCATCTACATATAATAATAGGATAATATAACTACCATTATCCAATCTAGCCTTATGTCTCATTTGTCCATTCTCTCCTTCCTTTAACCTATATACCCATTTGTTTTTTAGTGCTTTCTTTCCAGCTGGCAACTCAACCAAATCCCACGTATGGTTCTCTACCAAGGAATCAATTTCCTCATTCATGCCATACTCCCACTATTTCCTAGATTCTACCTGCATTACCTTATCAAAACTTTTTGGTTCTCCACTATCAGTGAGCAATAAGTAGTATAAAGAAGGGGAATAATGAATTAGAGGTTTACTTACCCTTTCAGACCTCCTTATGGGCATTTGAGACTCATTTACAACTTGCTGTCTACCCAAATTTCCTTCTGATAGTGACTGATCCCGGTCATCTCTGATCGATGTCAGTCTGCACCTGACTGACTTTGGTCTTTGTGTTTTTCTATGAGTGATGATTTTTATCTGTGAGCTCATTTTGGATCATAACCTCTTCCAAATCAATATTTCCCTACTCAAAATTATTCAACCTCTTGTGTTGATCACTATACATCACCTTCTCATTGAAAACTACATCACAACTTCTAATAATTTTGTTAGTTTCTAAATTCCACAATCAGAATCTAAAATCTCCAAAACCACAACCAATGAAAGTGCACCGCATAGATTTAGCATCTAGCTTTTTTCTATTTTCTTTATCAATGTGCACAAAAGCTTCAAAACCAAAAACTTTGAGAAATGAAAGATCTACATTTTTACCTATCCAAGCCTCTTCTAGAATTCCACCATCCAGTGTAGTAGAAGGTCCTCTGTTAATCAGGTGAATTACAGTATCTACAGCTTCTACCCAAAATTGTAAGGGCAAACCAGCATGCAACCTCATACTCCATGCATGCTCCATTACTGTTCTATTCATCCTTTCAGCAACTCCATTTTGCTGAGGTGTCCTTGGAACCATTCTCTCCCTACGTATTCCACTCATAGAATAGTAACTATTGAATTTATTGCTATAGTACTCACCACCATTGTTAGATCTAAGGCACTTCAATCTCAAACCTATTTCATTTTCAACCAAAGCTTTCTATTTCTTAAATGTGTCAAAAACATTAGATTTCCTCTTTATTCAATAAACCCATACCTTTTTTGTAGGATCATCAATGAAAGAAACATAATACTGTGATCCTCTAATAGAAGCTACCTAAGCTAGTCCCCACATGTTTATGTGAACAAGCTCCAACTTGTGCTTCTTCTTTGTCAACCCAGTTTTGAGAAACCTCACTTTCTTCTATTTCCCAAAAATACAATGCTCAAAAAAATCTATATCTATGCTTTTCAAATTTTAAAGCTTACCTTTTGACTTAAGAACATTCATTCCCTTCTCACTCATGTGACCAAACCTACAGTGCCACAACTTTGCATCTACATCTGAAGTAGATAAAATAGAAGGAGAATAATTAGTAATACAAGTAGATAGATAAAGTGTACCTACTCTCTTACCTCTTGCTAATACAAGTTCACCCTTGGAAACTTTCCAAGATTCAGCTGTGAGAGTTACTATGCAACCCTCATCACCCAACTTTCCTGTAGAAATTAGATTCCTCTTCAGGATGGGTACATGCATGACATCCTTCAACACCCATGTATTTCCATTCTGCAATTTCAGCTGCACTTTTCTTTTTCCAACAATTTTACAAGGCTCATCATCCCCTAAATAAACTTTTCCAAAATCTCCATGGACATAATCATTGAAAAATTCTCTATTTGGGGTTGCATGGAAAGAGGCACTGGAATCTAAAACCCATGATTCTGCTTTATTATCCAAAGAAAATGTAAGAGCATCTTGTGCAATAATACCTACAACTTTTGCTTCTTTATTACCTTCATGCTAATTTTCTTTATCCTTCAATGTATAATCTTTCTTTGCATGCCCTTTCTTTCCACAATTCCAGCAGTTTATTCTTCCATTTTTGGATTTGGATCTACTTCCCATCTTTGACCTTGATTTCCCTTGATTGCCCTTCTCTCTTTGCCTTCCCCTACTTTCAACACTTAAAGCATTACCTGATGTTTCCCCTGTGCTTTTCCTATGAATTTCTTCATTCAAGATTACACTAACAACATCATCAACTTTCAAGATATTTGAAGCAAATGTAGTATTACTAACTGCCATTACCAAACTATGCCAACTTTTAGGTAAAGAGCATAAGATTAAGAGAGCCTTAATTTCATCATCAAAAACTATTTTGACTGAATTTAACTAATTTACTATTATATGGAAATCATTAAGATGACTAGATACAGATCCACCTTCTTGCATTTGCAAATTAAATAATTACTTCATAAGATATACCTTATTCAAAGATGAGGGTTTTTCATATAAATTTGCCAAAGTATCCATTAACTCTACCATTGTCTTTGCTTGTGATAAGTTGGAAATCATAGAAGCTACTAGGCTCAACCTTATAGATCTAAGAGCCTTTCTATCAAGAACATTCCATTATTCATCTTTCATATCTATGGGCTTCTTTGAAACCCCACCCAATGGTAACTACAGATCTTTCTAATACTAATAATCTTCAATCTACATCCTCCATAATTGATAATTATTGCCATTGAATTTCTCCATTCTTAGTTTACTTTCTTCTGCCATTGCTTTGCTCCCACTCAATCAGAAACCCCTGTGAGTGAATTTTGTAATCAAAAAACACTAAAATGCTCTAATACCACTTGTTAGTGTATACACATAGCTCTGATACCACTTGTCAGGACCTTAGAGTATAATTGATTACTTTTGTATAAGCAACTAAACACGGAATTGAAACCAAAAGTAATAAGTAACTAGAAATCAAAAACAACAAATAATAGGAGATACAAGAAACAACCAATCTTGTATTAAACTCTTCCAAAAGGAAATACAATGAATAAATCTCTCTCTTCTCACACCTCGTAGATGTACAGTAATTCTCCCTCAAGAGTTCTCTCTCTCTTAATCAATTACAACCAACTCAGATTACTGAATTATATTCTAGCAAATCTTCTTGATCTTGCTCCTTGTAGATCTTCTTGATCTTGCTCCCTTATATATCAACTTGATCTTGCACCCTTATTACAATACTGCCCCATGGGTCTCTTAAATAGAATTGAAAAGCAAATAATAATTAGAAAAATAGACTCAAGACTAATTTTAGTCTTTACATGCAAACTAACTGTTCTCCTAAAAATAGCACAATTCTAATTCTAGAAACACCTGGAAATGCATAGAAGTTGGTGTCGGTCTACAGATGACCGATGTTGGCCGACCCCTGACTAATTTTGGTTGGTTTTAACCAATTTTGTCGATGTCGATTGACCCCTAACCGATGTCGGTTACTGTATAAGCCCAACAACCTCCACATTGCTCATTAGTGAAGCTTTGAGCTCCACAACTCAACAAAATCTCTTGGGATATGAGAGATATATGTTTGGGATTAATACAAAAAGTGAGTATGGTCAAAGGGTCCATAGTCATCTCATTAGGAATGTGATAGATTCATTGTAGAAAATTAAGAGAGATTGGGCATCTATTATTAAGGAGAATCATTTAAGACTCACTAGTAATATTTTAGACATAGATGGCATGATTTAATCATATAAGAGAAGATACTAGTTCATAAGGGTAAGTTGATCTAGTATTATCAACCTCATATGCCCTACCCTATTTCATATTAGCCTTATTTTGATCAACCCATCCTTCTTCAAAATATTGAGTAAAATGAGTTTCAAAACATTCCAAGTTCCTCATAAGTATCTCAAGCTTTCCATACTTTGAAGTCTATGCAAGAAACTATGAAAAAGAGGGGGGAAAGTTATTGTTGAGAGGACTAAATATCATGATTCAAATTAGACTTACTAGAGACATTCCATTCCTAATCAACTTGAGGAGATTTATGATGATATAAGACTTGATTTTGAAGCTCACCTAACTAGATAAATTAAATTTTCAAATGAACATTTATCTCAATCAATGAATGTAACAAGATGAATAGAATCTCAAAATTAAGAGAGCCAAGACCAAGACATTGAAGTCAAAAAAATCCTTGAGTATAGTCAAACATCACTTCCTCCTCCCCAAGAACCCAAATATTTCCTATATTAGAGTTATATCCAAGAAGGTCTTAAAGGCAATAAGCGTGCTACCTTGACTCCCAAGATAACTCATGAATACACTCATCACCCTCCCACCCTCAACCTCCTTAAGAAGGAACATTTCCTATGGGAGGTGAGTGAAGAAAGTCAAGTTATAGAAACAATTGAGATAGCTAATTTAGGTGAGTTGTAAGATGATATTGATATTGGGAAACCTCATGGTGAAGATAAGTATAGATTAGCCTTTAAGGATGCAGAAGAGGATAAACTTCAAGATCAAGGTGAGTCACAAGAGGAAAACATATAATTTAGACAGAAGAACATGATTTTTAGGATCTTTTTGATGACATGGTAGCTATTCTCTTTCATAAAAATCTTAAAGAGTAGGTAAATTGGGTATTTGTCCAACTTGTATCAATTTTAGAGCAAAGAGATAACCCTTAAGAGGTTTTAGTTGGTCAATAAAGATGTAAACTAGCCTATGAATTTGAAGAGGAAGGTAACTTTGATGAGATACAAGTTGATCAAGTTGTTATGATAGATGAAGGATATTATAATGATCTATTAGAGGTGACAAAAAATTACTCAGAGTTCCATGAGCATGGTCAAGGAGGTATAGTTTTCAAATCCTTCTCAAGCTATGTTATGCCTATTTATACATCAGCTCCTATCAATATTGAATAAATTCCAAGAAAACTAAAACTATGTGAGGAATAATTAAAAGACTTGTTTGAGATCATAATATTATGTTACTTTCTCCTAGATATATGTCATGATTCAATTGAAATTGAAGAAGTTACTTTCACCAAACAAGAGGAAGGTATCTCTACAAGCATGTCATTCCAAGAGGCTATTTCATTTAAAGGTGACTTTTTTTTATGTATTTAAGCAAGGATATCAACCTCTCATTCCATTTTTATGTGTCTCTTCACTCTTGAGGAATGAAACTTAACTTCATTAGTCTCAAGTTTTCAAAAATCAAGATTTATAAATCTTTGAAGCTATCCCTAAAAGCATGCCATAAGATATATCTTAGATTATTCAGATTGATTAGGAGTAGCCTATGGATGAGGGGAAAATGAGACTATTCATGTAAATTAAATAAGTTTAGAATGAGTATTATTATGTATTTGATTTCCATAGTCAACCTATGTACCTAAGAATGAATCAAGAAGGTCCATTTAATCCTAAAAAAGAAAGAATTTATGTTCAGGTTAGTTATTTGTAGTAGGTTGTGTATATATGGAATCCAAATATAATTAGATCAATCATTATTTAATAAAAACTCAATAAAATGCATAAGAACATAACCAGCTAAGCTAACTCTTTCGATAGGGTTTGGCAAATACATAATACCTTCTCAAGAGCATCCTATCACCCAAATGCAACTCAAAATGTGATTTTACCCTTGATTTGGTGCTTAATTCTTTGTCATTGATGCAAGTCAAAGCTTCTCCATCATCTCAAGTGCACTAATGAAACTAGGCTCATGATATTTGAATCAATGTTGTCCCTATCTTAAAGCTATCTTATTGAAAATTAAGCATATTAACACTACACAAAGAAACATTGTGGAGGGGAATTTTGCATAATAAGTTTACACAAACGGAGATTAAAAAGATGAGTTAGAGGCCTCCTATTTATATATTTTTAATTTGATCATAATCAATCATGACCAATCATATTGAGATCAAGATGTGTGACCATGAATTAATTCAAATTTGGAGACTTAAAATCATAAATACCCTCATAAATATTTAAATAGAAGGGGCATTAAAGATGCATGGAAGTCCTTAAACTTAATATTTATTATATTTATGGCTTATGGATTCCACCCCACAAATGATGTCACCTAATGATGCAAATATTAGAAATCAATTTCCAATTAAAAGACATTCAATAACTTTCATGGATTTTCCATTGAAGTACTTGATTTGGATTAATTTGCCTAAGTGAGATTAATCAAATTTTATGCAATTTTTTGGAAATTGGTTACATGCCATTAATCAAACTATTCAAAATGTCATATTACTAGGTCATAATTTTATTGGAGTGGAATTAAAAGAATATGTTAGTTATGTATAGACCAATATCCCATTTAGGACATTATCAACATGAAATAACACATGCACATGACATTTTCCTATGAATTAGAAGAATTTAGTGATTCATAGGGTTAAATTACATTTTCATCATTTTGACTCAAAATTATTTGAGAAAAGTTAATAGTCAAATAAAATATATTTCCCCATTTAGGGATACATTAGCCTAAATCAAAACTTGTATATGATAAGCTCGAACCTTTTAGCACACTTTAGTTATTTTTGCCCAAATTGTGTATTTGAGTAAATTTTGAGTAAGATTGACAATTTAAACATAATGGTGTTAGTAATTATATGTCTACATTTTTTCCCCTATTTGAGAAGTCACGGCGAGACATTCAAGCAAAGTAACATCTTTTCAAAGAAAAGAGTTGTCATGAAGTTGGAAGGAAATTACCCATGATTCTCCCTCAAGAGGACATATAAGGATGAAATATAAGGATGAACTCTCAAAAAGAGAAAGAAATAAGGAAATTAACTTGTGGGATATATTAAATGCATAAGAGATAATACTTGCATGCATTGAATATCAATGATCAAAATACAATTGTAATATAATGGGACCCAAAGATGAGGGGAAGGGGAAAGATACAATCTAAAAATATAATTGGCACACTTTTAACACACCCAAAAGAAGGTGCAAGCTATATGCTTAGGGAATGATCAATCTCGAGACAAGTTGCAAACTAAATATTACCAAAACAAGGGGAAAATTCCATAGATCTTGAAATTAGAATAAATAGGAGAACATTACTCTAGAGAAAGGAAATAATAATAGGCTCTAGTAGAGTATATTTGATTGATTGATAAAATAAATTTTCCCTAGTAGGGCTGATTTTGATCATTGATAATTAATTATGCCCCCATAGGGATGATTTAGATTTATGACTAGTTCAAATGTTGTGCTCGAATAGGGAAAATTGGCAAGTATGACTCAAGGATATAACCTAAGCCATAAATTAAATATGACTGGGTGAAAACATAGATACTGTGTTCTAATGACTGAATAATCCATAAAAAAACTAGGTATACAAAGATTCACAAAGTGATGTAAGAGATGAATAGAAGAAAGAGTGTGGATGAGCTGCCCCATAATATGTCATGTATCCAAATGCTACCTACATAGTCCAGATGGACCTCAAACCAATTTAGTTTACCTAGAAGTGGGATAAAATGGAATGAAGAATGAAAAAAATAGAATAAAAATGGACCATTACTTGATTATACTCATAATGTATGTCAAGACATGCACATCTTGTATAGAATCTAGTGTGAGATAAGATATTGGTATCTAGTTTCATTGGTGCACTTGAGAGTTGATCTTTAGAGCTACATTGATTTTAAGACTGGGATCATAAGCACTTTGTTCTTACTATATAAAAATGAAATTATTCATAATAAGTATGAGTAACCTATAATGGAATTGCATTTCAATTTCAATGATCCAGTTCAAATTTCAATATTTATAACTAAGGATAATGATAATAACTACTAAGACCAGAGTTATAACTATTTATATTTAAACAAAAATAAAGAGAAAAATAATACACGAATGTAACCTAACTTAAAATCTAGATATGAACAATCAAGACTTAAGTAGGAACAAGAATGTACAAAAGTAAAGCAAGAACAACTTAATAAACAACATGAAAGATGGATATGAATAATTAGGATCCATGTGTATTATCAAAATATACTTGGAAAAAGAAACAAAAGAGTAAGACAAAATAGGAACTCAAAATACCAATAAGAAATCTAGAAGAAACAACAAAGGAAGAGAAATAAATAAATGAAGAGATAAGAAAACATAATAAAACACCAATTAAAATCAAATAAACACACGTAAACAAGAGTTAGTCATAATGTTAATGCATCTTGAAAATAATTGTTTAAGCATATGTAGTAAAGGTGTTACTTCTTATAATAGTGTAACAAAAACAAGGGCACAAAGTTACCCCCATGTGATAGGGAAACAACAAGACAATGAAATGGGGTAAAAAGAAGAAAATGAAAGGGGTGACTGAGCTAACTTCAAATATACAAGACAAGTGGATGTTGCCTACATAGATACATAGACACTAGATCCAACTTAAACTTTAGGCCAGATATATTTCTCCTTGGAAATGGGATAGAGGAAAAGTGATGATAAGAAAACATGATTGATTTTTAAGAGTAAATAAGGAAAATGGGCTTGCAAAATAGTGAGAACATTCAAATGAGAATGCTCTTACAAAATGGCAAGTGTATGGGATGTGTAGAATAAAAAAGAGAGTAAAATAATATTTTTATTCTTTCATCAATCATTTTTTAATTATTTTATGTTTTTAGGATAAGCAACAAAAAAAAACTATTAACAAAATGTCTAGGGAACCACCTAGCTGAGGAGATGCATGTCCACATGTAAGAGTTCAAGCAATAGGTAAAGCCAATTACAATAGCCCATGCTCACAAATTAGTGATAGAGAGGTCCTATAAAGGAAATAATTCCTACAAAATATCATCAAAATAACAATAGAATAGTATACAATGTGAGATAAATATGAAGAACCACTTAGCAGGCAAAAATCATGAGTTGATGTATCCATTTTCACTTGTTTATAATAAAAATCTAAAAAATATTATCCATGATAAAATTATTTATAGAAATGGAATTAAATGTGTCCATAATGCTTGTGAGTCATAATTAGGATCATAATTAGTCAAGGGATAAAATATGTCTAGATTACAATAACCTAGTGAATAAAAAGAATGTGGTTCCTAATAGAATAGTCCAAAATGAATAGGGTCTAAAAGAGGATGATCGAGGGTGGGATAAAATTATTCAGACTAGAATATAAATGATTTAGAGTGCCAATGGTCTAAAGTTTCAACTATCCAGAGTCATTAGATAATATGGTTCTCATAAGAATGGTTTACGGTAGGTCAAAACATAATGAATGTGGTCCAAGATAGGATGGTCCAGGATATAATGGTAAGATAAAATAACTTCATCACAAGTTACCCCCTAGTAAGGGGTCTTGTAGACAATGGTTCAAAAATTGTCAAACATAGAACCATTTGAGATGCACCATGTTCATAGACTCTAGGATTTCTTCTCCACCTAGAGTAGCTAGCTGATATCCCCCTAATCCATAATTTATTGTGATCACAAATGGGCCTAGCCAATTGGGTTGGAACTTACCCTTATTCTTGAATTTAGAATTTGTGTTCTTTTGGTTCTCTTTTAAGAGCAAATCACCAATCTCAAACTCCCTATAAAGAATTCACATATTGTAGCTTCTCCATAATCTATTCTAATAGGCATGCAAATTTTCTAGGGTAGACAAATGCTTTCCATCAAGGAATTCTAGTTATTTTAACCTTGAGTCTCTATAATATTGATCATATTGAATATTCTCTAAAGATACTTGCAATGAAGGAAGATCAATCTCAACTGGTATAAGAGCCTTTGTGTCATAAATAAGGGAGTATGGAGTGGATCCTATGGGGGTTAGATGACTAGTACGATAAGCCTAAAGGATAGGAAAAAATTGAAAGTTCCAATTATGGCCAACGTCATTGATAATATTCTTGAGTATGGCCATAATGGTTTTGTTTGATGATTTAACTTTTCCATTGCCTTATAGATTATATGATGTGGATTTTTTCACTTCATTTTGAATTTTTCACAAAGTTCTTCAACATATTTTTTTGACAAATGATCCACTATTATTAGATATAATTCAAGCTAGGGAACCATATCAATAGATGATATGGTAATGTATAAACTTGGCAATCTGCTTCCTAGTGATATAAGTGAGAGGGATCACCTCAATACACTTAGTAAAATACTTGGTGTGAGAATATTTTTATGTCCATCTAAGGATTTTGGGCTTATTTTCTTGATGAGATCGAGGCCCCAAGTAGAAAATGGCCATGGTGTAGTGATCGATTGTAATGGCAAGGAAGGTGCATGTATCAAATTTCCATGTTGTTGACAAGGAACACACTTCCTGACATAATTTCAAGCATCTATCTTGCTTTTGGACCAATAGTAACCTATTATGAGGATTTTTGTAGATAAGATTACAACATTGATGTGGGCCCCCCACATTCCTTTGTGAACCTCATTAAGCACTAGCTTGGATTCTCCCAAAGATAAATAATGAAGTATCATTCCATCATATCCTTTATAATAAAATGTGTTTCGAAGGAGGGTATATTGAGATGTGTGGTGAAGGAAAAGTTTTTGATGATTTTTAGAAAGTTCAGGTATAAAAACATGATCATGGAAACAATTATAATAGACTTGAAACTAAGGCAATTCAAGTGTGGGATTGGGACCATCAATGGTGTATACCCTTTCTCAATATGGTAAGACATGAGCAAGCTATAAAATATTTTTAATGAGAAATTGATACTCTTTATCACCTCTATCAATTTGTATCATGGATATCATTTTTTCCATTACATTGGTAGATATGTTGTTGGCCCTTGGTACTTGTTCAAACTATAGAGATTTAAAATGATATTTGAGATTATCCATAATCTACTTGTAAGGTAAAAAAATTTCATGTCTAGTTTGATAATAATCAATGGTCTAATTGATAATCAATTGGGAATCCCCATAGACCATTAAGTGTGTGATATCTCACTACATTGCAAGAAGTCCTATAAGTGATTCATACTTGGCCATATTATTGGTATAATTAAAATTAATGTGAAACACCTATGAAATAAAATCCATTTCTGGTGTAATAAAAAATGTGTTAGCTCCATAATCCTTAATAAGTGAAAGAAAAATAAAAATATAGTTTCCATTGTTTAGGTTAATGTTATACATATTATATTATCATAATAAAATCATTTGTAAATTCAAATCTGAGTTGTTGAGTGTCTATAATAGGGGCTTCTACAAGTTGATCAACAATAACCTAACCCTTGATAAATTTATAGTTTTGATACTCAACATCAAACTTTCATAAGATCATGACCCATTTATCCATACGTCCTAATAAAGATGCTTTGGTTCAAAAAAATTTGAGAGGATCTACCTTAGCAATAATAATGGTTTTATGGTTCATCATATAATGTCATAATTTTTGGATGGCAAACACCATAGCTAAACATGCCTTCTCAATAAGGATATAATTATGTTTATAATCCACTAGTGTGTGATTTAAATAATAAAAATACATGTTCCTTATTTTAATCATCATGTTGGGCCAAAATTACCCTCAATGCATTCTCAGTTGCTAAAATATAAAGAATCAATGGTTGTCCAAGTGTTGGCAATATCTAAACTAACAAGTTGGCTAAATATGTTATGAGCTTTGAAAATGCTAATTAACACTCATTATCCCATTGAAACATGACCCCTTTCTTCAAGATATATGTAAATGGGTGGCACTTATCTACCAATTGAGAAATGAACCTACGAATAGACTAGTCTTTCCTTATAATCTTCAATACTATTTAAGATTTGAAGTTGAAGACATTTCAATAATTGCCTTGACCTTAATAGGGTTGAATTTGATCCCTCTTTGTGATACAATAAACCCTTGAAATTTTACTGAAGTGATGACAAAGACACACTTCTTAGGATTGAGACAGACCTTATACTTATGAAGTTGCTCAAGGATTCTTTGAAGAGTGCTAAGATGTCCAACACATGTTATTTATTTAGATAGGTTGTCATCAACATAGTCTTCAACAATATCATGCATCATGTCTTAGAATATGATAGTCATATGATGTTGATAAGTGGCTCCAACATTATTCAATATAAATGGCATGATTTGATAATATAATGGTCCCTATGATGTGGTAAATGTAGTCTTATTCTATTCTTCTTGAGCTATCTTAATCTAATTATATATAGAAAATCCATCCATAAGGAATAGAATCTCATACTTAATATTAAAATCAACAATCATGTCAATGTTTGGAAGAGTAAAATCATATGTGTGGCATACTTTGTTGATATCTCTAAAATTAGTATAAACATGTATACCCTATCGATTTCTGCTGACTGGAACTATGTTTGATATCCATTTGGGTCCAGTGGTCTAATGAATCTTGCTTCTAATAACTTCTCTAATTTAGGTTTTACTATAAGATTGATGCATGGATACATCTTCCTCAATTTATTTTTAATTGGCTTAGCATCTAGATGAATAATAAGTTGATGCACAACTAAGTCAGGGTCTAAGCCTAGCATGTTAGAATATGCCTATATAAAAATATCAATAAAATCCATCAAAATGGATATAATATGATCTTACTCCTCATCGGTGAGAGAAGCTCCAAGTTAAATAATTTTGGGGTCATCAAATGTTCCCAAGTTCACTTCGATAGTGTTTTTGACAAGGAGTATAGAACCATCCTCTAGAATAGTAGGTAATTTGTGATCATGATCATCTTCTTCTACTACAATTTCTTGTTGTTATTCCCAAAATTATAGATAGTGTGATGAATTAGAATCCACTTGTTTAAATAATGGCCAACTAGTAACTATTTTAGGAAAGTCAAGAACAAGATGCTCAAAGACTTTTTCTTCTAACGTGATGCTAGTACTGGATATGAGGTAGGATTCAATACACCTTATGTGTCCTTTAGGGATGAACAAATTTTCCCATCTAAGAGTGCCTAAAATAAGTTTTCACTCAAGGGCTTATCTTTTTCTTTAATTTCATAATATATTCTTCATTCTATAATTCATCAAAGTGTATGACCAAATTTTATCAGTCCCAATCCAAGAGTTCAACATGGAAAAGGCATAGGGAACAATGGGTGTTATGGTCACAATAACCTTTGAATCAAATAAATCCATATCAACAAGCTCATCAAAAATACTATAATGGGATGCTACATCACTGCCAAGAGTCTCATTATTAGGTGATTTAAAAGAATCACTATCTAAAGTCATGGGGTCACCCTCCAGAGGTATAAATCTAAGACCTTGATTCAAGTTAGGTTTTCTAGATGATAAAGGTTTCAAGATTCTGTGTACTCTTGAGCCAAGGCATTTTCTTGTATAATCAAAATTATCCATGATCCAATTATGGATAGGATATTTTGGATTTTGAAAACAATGAGAAATGTTGTCAAAATATAACCAATTTCCTTCAGTGAAATCCTCTCGGTCCTATTTTGATGAAGTAGCAGGTAAAAACACCATAGGTGTCTTCTTTGTTTCTTTATTCTATTACTAGATCATGTTAGGTATGTTAGGGCTTTTGGAAGGTTTGGGTTTACCAAATGTTTTGGGAGACTTCATCAACTTAGCATCATGAAAGACATCCTTAAGATGGTATGTGTAAATTCCCACATCTTTTATAACAACCTATTTTGTAATAGTTGTGATAAATGGACCAGTTGAAGTGGAAGAAAGGTCACTAGGGTTGATATAATTGGATTTTTGTGGATGAAAAACTATTTCCTTATTCTTATTTGCAACAAATTTGAAGCCAAGATAATAGCTATAATTATGATATTCAACCCCTATATGTTTGCAATACTGATAAGGCTCTAGATAGGTAAGAATGGTGACCTTGATCCCATCATGGGGAAATTTAAGGCACTGATGTAAGGTGGATGGAATGACATGTACTTCATGGATCCAAGGATGACTAAAAAGTATGTTATAAGGTAGTTCAATATCTATAATATGTAACAAAGTGTGATGGGATATAGACCCAAAAATGATTTGTAAATAAATAGTACCATAATACTTCATTTTAGCATTATCTTATGCCTTTATGGTGATTATATCTAGATGAATGTCGTTTGCAGTGTAGCCCATTCTCTGTACTAGTTTGAGGCACACTATGTTTAACCCTGAACTATTGTCTATAAGAACCCACTTGATTTTATGGTTTTTAATGATGACCTCAATATACAAGGGGTTATTATGGCTAGGACCAAGAGTGGACATATATTTTTGATCAAAGGTAAACTATCAAATTGAATACAAATGTCCTAAAAGTGTTTATAACTATTCAGGATTAATATCTTAAGGAATAGTGGATTATTGTAAAAGGTCATTCAAAATAGTTCTATGGACTTCAGACGTATGCAAGAGATATAAAATAGAAATCTACGTAGTAATTTTACTTAGGTGGTTTGATAGACTATAAGTATTTTCAATCATAGGATGAGATGATTTAGCCTTAACTAGCATAGTGTTCAACTTTAGATCTGAAGGCACAATGTTTATGTTGGGTTCAGTGGTAGAAGAGGGCAAAGGGCCTTAAAGAGTATCTCATGAGCATCTAGTTAAAACTACACAATCTAGAGGTGGAAAGGAGATATTATAATTAGAATACAAAGGCAAAGGTCTTTAGAGGGTGACTCATGGGTGTCTATTTGTATTTGAGAGATTTTAAATGGATGAAGAGACATTATAATTAGAGGAAGGATGGTGTCCAAAAATAGTAACCCATGCAAATAGAGGTACAATAGAATTATGTAAACTAGATGTGGAATTACTTGAGAGAGAGGGTGTTAACCCTATAATAATGGGTCTAGTACTATGAGGAGTATAAGATGGTTCACAATATTTAACAATGATAGTGGTAATGTGGTTTGTAGAAATGCATCCCACAGTATTGTTGTAGTTGTACGGCATGTAGTTATAACCCAAGTTGTTAGTATGGGTATTATGATCTTGATTATGATCATGTTGGTTACAATTTTGACCTTGATTTTGATTCTATCACTGATTATGTCCTTGGTTCTGATGCTTCCTTGCTAATTATTGACTATGTTGAGGGAACTATTCTTTATAGATTCCCATATCTTGAATAGTGTCCTATGGAGCAAGTTTTATCTCAAATTTGTTACTCTAAATCAAATCTTTAATAAGGTGTCATAATTGAACACAATGATAAACATTATGACTAATAACATGATGGAATTTTCAAATGTGATTTGCCTGATACCAATCAGGCTTGGTTTGATCTTTAGTAAATGGTCTTGGTATAAGCCATATAATCAAATTAGCTACTATGACCTTTTGGAACATTGCCTCAATAGGCTCTCCCATTTTGCTAAAGACTATGAAGTTGTTATTAAATTACCCTTCATGGAGGGACTCTTAATAAAGTAGCTGGTAGATTAGGTGGAGATAATTGCACATTTTGAGTCGTTAAGGCTTACACCATTTGTACATGTCTTAATTTAGTTACTCTATTTTTTTACCATGTTCCTTTTATTACTAAACCCCTTAGGTTTCTTTGTTTCAATATTTTGGCTAGGAGATTGGCTTTGATTTAACATTTGACCCTATGAATAAATATTGATAAGGACTTTTATGATAAGTGCCTTCTTAATCCAAACACCCTTATCTAAAATTTATTCAAATTTGTTTACACAGGCAAGCCATATATTATGTACCACCTCAGGGTGTAGGTTTTGTGAAAAAATGTCATTTAGCTATTTTTATAGCAAATTATGTTGAAAATGTTCGACTAATTCTCTCTACCACTGTAGATATGCTATGAATCTTTATCCATCTCTCTGTTTGGCTTTGCATAAGTTCACCATAGTTAAATCATGTTTAATATTATATGAGAAGTGGTTGAATAAATTTTTATATAGATCATTCCAAGCTGTAACTAATCCCTTGGGTAACTTAAGAAGCTAGTCTAAAACTTTTCCTACTAAACTTCATGGAAACAAGTCAAATAAATGTTGTTATAATCTACCTCTTGGCATAATACAAAAAATGCTTGAATGTGTTCACGAGGGTCACCCTTCCATTTATATTTGTCAAATTTGGCTACTTTAAAATGAGGTAGAAAGGGGACTTGGATAATACACAAATTGAATGGATATGGGCATATCTCATCAAATGTGTACTTCTTGATTCATTTTCCTATCTCTAATCATGACAAAATTTATTTCATTGAATTCCACTCTTGCATGTTTGGTGCATTTACAAGAAGAATATAATTTTTTTGTGGTGGTATGTTCCCCTATTACATGGATTTATTAGGGATATACAGCCTATGGTCCACAACTTTGGTTTGGTTTGCTCCTTGATTTGAGTAAGTGAGATATTGATTTTAAGTTAATAAACATTCCATGAAGTCAGATATCTTGAATTGCTATTATTTCTTTTATTTTGGGGAGTTCATGGTCTATTCACCAAAGTACACATTGGTTGAGAATAGTTTACCAAATTATTTTGAGGAATCTCCTTAATACACACTAAATGTTTGGGTCCCTAATTTATGAAGAAATAAGGGGTTCTTGATGACTAAAAAAAGTGTGCTCTATGTCTGGCAAAGCATGTTGTGGAACCTCTTGAGACTTAGGTTGTTCAATTGAGATATCCTGATTAATCATAGGTGTGTTCTCAACTAAAGTGTATTGCATTGGTTCAATCATGTTCCCTTGTTCTTTGTAAGCGTCATTGTGTATTGAAGTGGTAACCAAAGAGTTACGTAAGTCCACGATAAGTTGATCTACATATCATTGACTTATCTTTTTAATTTTGGTGATAATATCTTTATTATTGTGTTGAATCTATGATCACTTCCTTTCCTTTGTTAGAAGATGCATTGTTTATTTTTATAATATGCATGAGGTATTTTTCTTGATTTTATTCTTCTACCCTAACCAAGGTATGTAATTATTCCATAGGAAAATATGATGTCAATCTAACACCTGATTCAATCAACCTTATGAGTGTTTGATCTTTATCCTCTAGGGGTTGATGTTTAAAATAGCCTTATTTAGATCATACAGTCATGGGAATGTCCTCAAATACCACAAAATTGTCTTGTCCATCATAAAAGTTCTTATCCTCATATCTAGGGCCATAAAGACCCCACTATGAGTGTACCTTTGCATCATGTCTAAAAAGGTCATTCTCTACATTTGCTAAGATTAGGGAAATGTGTATCAATTTTTTAACACGGTGTGTTTTGATTTTATCCAAACAATTGTCTAGGTAAAAAGAGACTATAATAAAGAAGAAGTTGGCATAGCACCACATAATTTAGAATAAATGATTCATAAAATTACTCAAATTTGGTGGGTTGAAACCATTAAATTAGAAGAGGATATGATAACTTTGAAACCTATAGTGTAAACTAGTACACTAAAGGTAGGTTTAAAGATACATCAATACCATAAAATCTAGTTCAACTTTGATGAGTTTCTACTAGAAAATTATAAGAGAGTCTTTCTGATGAGGAAAGTAATAATGAATAATATGAAACTCAAGATGTGAAAACACATAAGAATTTCTAGCTATAAAATTAAAACCAAATGAGCAGCATAACATCACCACATGATAATAGGAAGTATAAAATATGTTCTAGAACTTAGATCATGAGTGATACATGAGATAACCTAAGTTCACAATCATCATCAGATGATGATGAGTCTATATAATGACCATCAACCCAAATGAGAAGTCATACCCAAATAAACTCAAACCAAGTGAAAATGGTAAACTAATTAACACATTTACCTAGAACATAGAAAGGTGAGATTCTAAATTTGAATTAAAAATGAAGGATGTAAATATTTTTGGAAAAAAATTTAGACTCAAATGGGTAGTATAACAACATTGTTTAGATAAGATAAACATAATGTTTCAAATGAGGATTTTGAATAAGGCAAAATATGATTTTGATTTGGTCAGCATAATGCCTCCTTGTTCAAATAAAATGGTGGACAAAAAATGTGTTTGGTTGATGTGTTTTGATTTATAAATAATTTTTAGACTCAACTCAAGACCAAACAAGTAAAGGAAAAGATAAATACAACTAAGTATAATGTCCGAAGCCCTAGACTAACAAGGTTGCTTTGTATCATTGAATTCTATCAATATACATGTTCTTGGGAGGATTTTAAGTGTTAATCCAAAAATAAAATCACATGAAGTAGTAGGTATTTTACACCCCCCTTATTCTAAGATATTTTTTAGAGACATGAAACTTTGGGCTACTGCCCCTACATCAACAATATGTCCATGACAAGTGGGGTTGTTCTAAAACTTAAATTTTGAACCATCTAGATGGTCTTAAGTGTGATTAACACTAGAGTTTCCTCACATCAATTGAATTAATACCAATTAACTTAATATTCAAGGGTTTATTCCTTTGCATACTAATTCCATCTATGTATTGCTTAGGGTAATCCCCTAGTTAACCAGACCTAACTCAAGATTTTGTTATGATTGGAGAGGTTAGCTACTCAACCCCATAATAATTATAGTATATGAGCCCTAATTTTTATACCCCACCATGGATCAGGGTTGAAAAAATGTTAGGAGATGAAACCCTAGGTAAAAGTTTCCCTAAAAAAATTATGAGTCTATCAACTCCTGCTCACAAGCCAAGTTGCATAAAAGAAATGACTAATACTTTAAAGGTTATGTCTAGATCACCCAAACCATATGGGTTTTGGAGAGAGCCTTAAAAACATTCTTTTCATGCCTTAGATAAAGGCAAAATTACAAGGAAGAATTTATTTTGGTCACCCAATTTCCCTAAAGGGGATAGGGGGAGCATACATGCATTCTTCATTTATGAAAAATAAACAAGTATAAAATGACCTAGATTAAAAAAAACACTTCAAAGAATATGTAATTTAAATTGAATGTTTATTTTATGCACCAAATTTAGATGTTTGTGAATTTTTTGGCCCCTCATCCTTAATTTCAAACTTTGAAAAACTTTCACATAAAAATTAAGCAAACCATCTAAATTCGATTTAAGTACCAAATAAAAGTTTTCAAGAGTTAAACATGTTAAAATTTGGCACTTTTCCAATGCATGACCTATAATTTTTAGAGGTTTTCCTTCTACTTTGAAGCATAATTTTCAATGAAACAAGCAAGATTTGAAAACTTGCTCTCAGGTTCTCTATTTTTATTACATAGAGACCAATATTGATCAATAGTCATTGATTCTAGTTATAATAATATTAATGTTAGTCATAAAAGAACCAACGCTAATAAATAAATATTGATATTGGTTACCTATGAGCCCTTAGGCAAAAATGTTTTGTCAAAAAACTTTTTCTAGCCCAAGTTAGTATAAAATATCTAAAAGAAACTTTTGGATTAGTAATAAAATGTTCATATAGAGACTTTAAAAAATGGAATAAAAAATTGCAATCTTCAAAAAATCTTTAAAACCCAATTTTCTTGTCATGTTTTGCCCTATACTAGAACCAATGTTAGTTAGACAAGACTGATGCTGGTTACACGTAACTGATATTAGTCACTGTGTAAGTTGTGTGTCAACAAATGTTTAAAAACATGGAAAAAATGATGATACAATTGGTTTTTAAGGATTTTTAATGACTTTTTAGGAAATCTAAGATTTCCAAGTTTGTCTCCTTACTTGAATGGGATGTGTGATCCCATAGGGCATGCCAAGATGTAGATATAGAATCCAAATATAGTTAGATCAATCATTAGTCAATAAACCTCAAGAAAATTCATAAGAATATAACTAGCTAATCCAACTCTTTTGATGGGGTTTTGAAAATGATAATTAAGAGTTATTGAAAAAAAACACATACAAAATACATTCCCAAGAGCATCCCATCACCCAAATTTAGATCAAAACATGATTTTACCCTTGATTTGGTACTCAATTCTTCATCAATGATGTAAGGCAAAGCTCCTACATCATCTCAAGTACACTAATTAAACTAGCCTCATGATATTTGAATCAATGTTTTACCTCTCTTGAATATATCCTATTGCAAATTATGCATAATAACACTACAAAAAGAAAGGTTTTGGAGATAATTATGCATAATAAGTTTACATAAATGAACCTTAAAAATATGAGTGAGAGGCCTCTTATTTATAGATTTTTTAATATGATCAAAATCAACCATGACTATCCATCTTGAGATCAAGATGTGTGATCATAAATTAATTCAATTTTAGAGAGTTAAAATCATAAATACCCTCATCAATATTTAGAAGAAAAGGGCATTAAATAGGCATGAGAGGCCTTAAACCTAATATTTTTTGTATTTATGGCTTATGTATGACACCCCATAAATGATGTTACCTGTTGATGCAGATACTAGAAATCAATTTCCAATTAAAAGATGTGCAATAACTTCAATGGATTTTTCACTTAAGCACTTGATTTGGATTAATTTTCCTAAGTGAGATTAATTAAAATTTATGCAATTCTTTGGAATTTGGTTTCACACCATTAATCAAACTGGTTAGAATTTCATATTACTAGGTCATAATTTGATTGGAGTGAAATTAGAAGAAGATGTTAGTTATGTATGGACCAATATCCCATTTAGGACATTGTTGACATGAAATAACACATGCATGCATCATGTGCCTCTGAATTAGAATAATTTAGTGATTCAAAGGGTTAAATTACATATTCATCATTTTTACTTGAAATGATTTGAGAAAAGTTAATAATCAAATAAAATGCATCACCCCATTTAGGGATACATTAGCCTAAATCAGAACTTATATACATCAATCTCAACCCATTTAGTGCACTTTAGTGATTTTGGCCCAAATTGTTCATTTGAGTGCATTTCAAGTAAGATTTATAATTTCAACATAATGGTGTTCAAAATTAGATGTCTAAAGGTTGTTTTGTCTTATTTCTAATAAGTATATGTTAGCACATGTGTGTTTGCTTCTTACTTATGTGTGTGTTATCTTTATGTGTGTGGTGAGGCTATTAAAATCCTTAAAATTTTAAAAGGTGCTAGGTTTGTTTTCCAATCTCAGGTAGATTAATCATCTCAGTCATGTTGTCATGTGTGAGTCTTGTGTCAAAAAGAATGAGATAGTTGGTTTTCTTGACCAGCAGGCTAGTCAACCCTTGTGATTCAATAAGAATGTTGATAATTTGGCCTCTCAAGCCAAATTTTAACCCCTATAGTCCAAAAATTTCTCATAATACCCTTCAAACTTGCATGAGGCTTCCTAAATCTTGTCATAATCTTTAAATGGTCCTTTTAAATCCTTTTAGCATTGTTCAAGGTTTCATAAGTATGTGTTAAGCATTGCTTAAGATATCCTCATATGATAGCATGTTTTCAGTCATAATATGATGTGTTAAGTTGTCATAAGTTGTCATTGGGTGAGTGTAAGGGTGTCAAGTAACTTTTAAATCCTATAAAGTGGCCTATACCTTGTTTGATAAAGTTAAGGTATTTTAGTAGAAATTAAGGTATTTGGGGAAGTTAAGGTTTCTTGTTCTAGTTATATTTAGGCCTATTTTAACCACTTATTAAGGAAGGACCTTATTAACAAGATGGGGAAGGTGTCCAAGTCATGTTTAAGTCTTGACATAGTGATTAATGATCTATCCAAGGTTGTCTTCAATGGTATACTTAGTCGAGATTGCTTCAATCTCTAATTAGCCCTCCAAGTCATCAAATGCCCTTTCAAACATCTCATATGAGTCAAAATCTAGATTATAAACCATATAAGAAGATAGTTTTTAACCTCACATTGAAATGAGGAGTCTTAAATGGTTTAATAACTATTTCAAGTCATGAAAATATGATTTTATATGCAAAAGAGGTCTCTTTAAGGGTCACATGTCATTTATTCATCATAAAATGGCCCCATATGCTTGAAAATGACCCTTCAACATCCCTCCACCCATAACACATATTTTAAAATCATTATTTTACTCCTTATTTCCCTCCTCTTACCCACCAATAGCCTTTCAAGATCTTAATCATGAAAAAAATGCATAAAAGGGGGTTTTATAGGTGTTTTCAAGCTTGTACAAACATGTCAAGATCATAAGAGGTTAGATATCTTAGGGGAAACTCGTTTAAGTCATTAGAGAATAAAACCCATGAGATTAAAATTCAAACATGGAAAAACTCATCCCCTTCTCTTCATTGCTCTTCTTGGTATCCTTAGATAGCCATTCAAGTTTATGCTTAGTCCATATAGGAGAGAGAAAATGGTGACCTAAGATATTGGCTAGAGGAAGTGGGTCTAATTTACTTCTAATCCTTGGTATTAGTTTATATGTTTGTGCCCTATTCTTTAATAATAAATGTTAAGAACCCAAGATAGATTTGTCTTGTGCATCTATATAGGGTTAATCTTTAAATAGTTTTAATGAAATTATAGCTTGATTGATGCAATAAATGTTTTTATGTGTCTTATAAAGGTCCTTAAAACCCATATAATTAATTCTCCATCCCTAGTTCACATGTGTGAGCTCATGGGAGTAATAAACCTTCATGTTATCATAAATTATAGGTTGAAGATAGTGATTTCTTAATGTTGCAAAGCCTTTAATGCATGAATATGGAAGTGAGTAGTGGTTTAATGTTGGATGATTAGATCCTTGTAACCATTTAGGTCTTCTCTGCCTCCAAAACATAGTTTATCCACCAAATGATCAAGCAACTCCTTCAATGTCCTACTCTAATGTGACTACCATGCATATAGTGTGAGCAGGGTGTCATTGTGATGGTTGTAGAGAAACATAATTTTATATTAAATCATACATGAGATTCATCTCATGGTCATACTCTCTAATATTGGTTTCATTCTCCTAACTACCTCATACTCACAAACCATTCTAATCCTATGGAGACATCCTTCCAATTGAACACCTGGACCTATTATGCAAACTAAGAAAATGAAGTGTTTGTTATTGAGATGGGGTCTAGAAGGAATTGAGGATTCATGAATACATGTAAATAATAATGGGTGATGGATAGATTTGGGTAAAACAAAGATCAACACCATCAAATCACCCCAAGCTAATGGGCTTAGTCAAGACTCCTATTTCAGACATACGACTATGCTTAGAAGATTAAAGGAAAAATAATAGAGTGATGATTTGAGGAGGCTCATAGGGTTATAAGGAATAATTTAGTTTCATGAAAATGTTGATGTCATTTAAGGAAACAATGAAGAATCAAAATAAGGAACTCACCTCTTAAATGAGTACTCACTATGGAAGAAGGTAAATTTGGGTAAAAGAGTCCATTTTAGGATGTATTAAAAGTGTATGACATGAAAAAGGGTTGAAAAATTCATATAAAGGATGAGAGATGTTGTAAGTGATAAGATATTTATCATGAGGGAGACTAACCTTCTTACACATAGTTAGGATCACAAACTACTTTTCACAAGCCAATCATGAGAAAACAAAGGTGACTAAGTGTGAGATACACTAGATAAATACTAAGAGGTAAACCCAATCAAGGGGACCCTAATAAATGTGTTTCCATCACTCAAATATTCCTCAAAAAACATCCACAGGCCTAATTGGGATCTATAGGTCTAATGAAGAGTCTTCAAGTCTATCTCTAAAAGTGTAAGGACAATATGTATTATGGCATTGAAATTGAAGCCTAAAGAAAGACAAGTAATATCAAGAAGATCTTAAAGGGAGATTGTAAAATAAATATATAGGTATTATGGTTATAAAAGCATCCAAACTAGAATAGACTCTCACAATATAGTCAAGGGACCTAATTAGTCACCTATAGATCTGTAAGAGGAATGAGAGAAAATAAACATGTGTAAGGTGAATGGTGGAAGAGTGAGAGCTCTGAGATGTTAAGTGTAATTGGTTATAATATTATCATGAGGTTAGACTTAGAAATATATAAGGGATTCACATTTATAGCCCAGGCAGATGTGAGAAGCCACTTACAAGCAGGGTCATGAAAAGGAGAGTGTGATGAAGCACGCATGAAAGAGAAGTGAAAGGATGAAAAAAAGGTCTCTTTACTTGTTTTCTAAGAGTTCTTAGTCTCCATTGAATGCTTTGGCCCTTTGTAATAAATTGAAGAACCTTGACAGGCTAGTTAGGCCTAGTAGGCCTAAACATATAATTAGAGGCATATATATAGAAATTAGAAACAAATTATACTTTTGGGAGAATGATGAAGATTTGGAGTCTTAGATAATCTAAATAATGATGTTTATGGATGGTGAATGGGGCCTAAACTAATAAAAATTAGATGGAAGCTATATAATTAGATCCCTAAGTTCAAGCTGTGCCATGAAGCCTACAAACTGTAGGCAAGAATGTGAGAGGTATGTAGAGAGTTTGAAGGGTTGAAAAAGAAGATGAACCATGAGAATTGGTAAATTGGGTGGGAAATACCCCTAAGAGGTATTAGAACCAAAACCAAAACTCTTTCACACCTATTTAAGAAACTGTACCTTTTCCAGGACCTCAAATTGGTCTAACAGTTAACTTTATCCATCTTATTATTCTCAGAACTATACAAAGATGTTGCATGGGGATCTAAGATAATTAGGAAAGTTAGAGGGGGTTTTATATGTAAGACTCTTGGCATTTGTTCTATCATCAAATTACCTAGCTTTATTAAACATCATTAAGACCTCTAAACATCTCAGGAATACTATTTGCACTATTTTAGAGCTCAAAGAGGACATAGTTTTACTTGGTACATGTAGGAGTAGCTGCATGGAACTGAGTGGTGTTTGGAGATCATAGAATTGATTTTTTACTAAAGTTTTTTTGACATTTTTTATGTGGGTTAGGCCACCTAACTCTATGAACCATCATTAAGATGGTAGGCCACTAAAACCCTTAATAAACCTTGATAAGAACCCATGAAGGAAAACTAGATGGAAATGCATCTAAATACCTTGACTTGACTTGGGAGACACCTAGAACACATTAGGAACTCTAAGAAGGTCCTTTTCCTAGAATTTGTTTGTATGGAGAGCTGTACAGATGCATCAGAACCCTATTTTTTGTAAGATTTAATGATGAAGGTATAAAACTAGATGAATAGTTTTAAATAATTAAATATGATAGTGTGAAGTATATTCCACCCTCTTAAATCACAAACTACTCTCATTTCCTCTTTAAAATGATCTTACAGGATGGGACTAAAGAGGTAGTCTAGAGGTGCTAGTGAAAGGTGGCCTAGTCACCTAAGTAAGAAAGAATTGTATATGTTCATTATTTAAAATAAATATGTTATGGTGTAAAATGATTTTTTAGACCTAAAACATACTCACGTATATATTATTAAGGTTTTATACAATCCTCATGGCCATCCATGTAACTAGCACTAGTGACTAAGCGTATTTGGTCAACTAAGGGAGATATTTATTAGTATAGAGGGATGATAAGAGAGTAAATGTAGGGTCATAAACATCATTATAAATAATTTATGGAGGTGATCAATCACATTTCATGTCCATTGTGGAGGATATGGTAGTTTATTAAGCCTTATTGACATGAAAAATAGAGATGAGCTATATAATGCTTCATGGAGGCACATTAGAACATAATTCCACCATTATAACTACAAAAAGAGGAAGTGATTTACTAGGTTATGGGTGTTTATGCTTTGAATGGAGTCAACTAATACTGAAGGAGCATCCATTACACCATTTCCTATGCCATAGTCTCATTGAAGGGCATTATGTAGTCAAGGTAATGCATGAGAGGAGTTTTTATGGTGGTTGTAACTATTGATTGATATAATGATGGTATTTATGGAATTTTCTCCACACTTCAAAAATAGATACTTCCTCCCCTTTCCCTCTATTATTCTATAAATTAAGGCTATAATTCCATTGTATGTATCCCTTAATTAGGTATGAAGAAATTTTACCCAAATTATACCTTGTAATATTTTGGATTAATATAAGGATTATTTAATCTTATATATGATATCTTAGTGTGTTATATACTTATTTATTTATATAAGTGGTGAAGTATTATTCCCCTTTGCAGGTCCTTATTCTCACCTAGTTACTAGGCGATTATTTTATGTAGGTCAAAGGGTGTGTCAAAGTATTGGTGATTGTATTCGTAGTAGAATATAATTGGAAGTGTCATGAAAATAGGCCTCCCATTCATCATCCTCAAGTTTAAATCATCTAACACAACCTCCATGTGAATCATTGATGCTTAGGAGTCTCGTGGAGAGAATGGTCTAGTCACTAGTCCTTATCTTGTTCACAAATGTTATTAAAGGGTAAAATAAAGTGGATACAACATGTTGGTGCATCACCCCCCATATATTTGGTTTGATTTATTAATATTTTATCCATTTTCATCTAATAGTTTAGTAGGTATAGGAATTAATCCATAAGTGATGCATCAGGGAAGTTATCCCCATTACCTTAAGTTTTAGTCCACCTATAATTCACCCACAACCTTGAACTAATCCCATGTTGCCCCAAATTTAGATAGGTATGAACAATCTTCTCCTAAGAATTAATTGTTGTGGTTAACATGTAGGTAATCTTATTTCAAGTCATATGTAGTGTGTCAAATGGTTTTATAAGGTTAAGTGTGTAAATTCTTCATGAGTGTCTTTTATCAAATCTCTTGATCATTTCTCTAAGATAGTGTATTGATCATAGCCTTAATATTGAAATAATTATGTTAGGATATCTATTATTTAGTATTGTAATAATATTTTAGTTTTATTTTATTTCATAATTAAATCATAGGTAAGTGGAGGAGACTAAAATTTGGTGCATCACCTTTTTTCTATTTTATTTCAACTTTCTCTTTCCCTTTTCCTTACAATTTTAGTATGTGTAACATCAAGGGAGCTAGCCCTCTCTAGAGGTATTATCTATTCATAAGCCACTCATAACCTTAAAGATTTCCCACTATTTCAATTGAATGAGGAGACCTAAAACACCTCCTCAAAGGGTGCAACTCAAAGTGAAAATAGTTTTTGCAATGCCCAATGGGACAAGATATTCATCTATTGAGTAATATTTTGGTCTTGGTCTTCATCATATCATCCTTTGGAGGCATTTCCATAAACATCAATGGTGACTCAAAGTTATATACAAAAGTTTTAAACAAACCAAGTGCTTAAATATCATCAATTGGTATGTATTTCAATCCTTTTTTTAATGAAAATGCATCTTTTATACCTTCATATCCTTCATATGAAGCTGAGAACATTTATGGATTCAGATCAAGTAGCCATGAGTCAAAAATATACCATTATTACCATGAAATTTACCCCTATACCACCCCTTCTCATGCTTCCAATCATCCTTGAAAAATCCATGTTCCTTCCAACCAACTTGAAAAATACTTCAAGGAGATATGAATTAACTTTAAGAGATAATATAGGGATAATGATAGGGAAAAGGGATATAATAGACACTAAAAGGAACTTGAATATTAGGCTTATATCCACTAGCAATAAGTAGAGTCATTGAAGAGGTATAATGAGGCTATAAAATATCAAATTTAGTAATAACCTATGAGAACACAAGGAGATAAATCTAAACCTCAATTTCTCCCTCATATCCCTATATTTAGACAAGGTTATTTAAATAAGTGTAATTATTTCAAAATTCTAATATTTAAGACTTCTAACCCTATAAAAAAACCTATTCTTATGTAGAATCTACCCATTATTCCTCAATAATCCTAAATTTTTACCCCATGGTAGCCTTCTTGGACCACTCCTTGCACACCAATCCAAAACCAAGATGAGGAAAAGGTGGTAGAGGCCAAACCAAGAAAGTTCCCAATTTTCACAAATCTTTCATCCACCTCTCTCATTGGATTTATTCATGAAGATTAAGGCATATCATAAATTTGTTGGTTGATTATTGATTGGTAAGAAAAGAATGGATTATCCCTATCATAATTTTATTTTCCTCCTCCCCAAGAATTATTAAATGAAACCATCACTTCCAAACCTCAAAGTCTTAGGAGTGTCTCTTTAAGCACAAAATTATTTCAAGATCAGCCCATTATACCCTATATTCATATTCCACCAAGTGTGCCTTCTTTCCCTCCCACCATATCCCTTTTTAAAGGAGGATAAATTGTATGTAAGGTAAGTGAATATCATCTAAAGGAAGATGAGAGTGTTTCAAGTGAATGTGATGAGGATTTCATCTTTGACAACCCTCATTCTATCATTAAAGAATTAGGACAAAAAAATAAAATTAGTTTTTTTGGAATTTTTTTATGAATAAGAGGTAAATTTTGAAGCAAAATTCATAAGATCTCATGGTCAAGAGAAGACTACTCAAAGTAATCATTATTTTCATGATGAATTTCATATTTTTTTAGACCTTACAGAGTATAGTAAACACAATGAAAATTTGAATCCTAGAGAAGAAGATACTAACTTATTTGAGGAATTGTTGCTTGGTATGATGGAAGAAGAATTTAAGAGTGAAAAAAACATATAAGAGGAGCATCTATTTTAAAAATAAATACCTAATCAGTTTGTAAGCACAATCACATGATAAAGACATTATTCATAATGAGGTTGTTGTGTCAACTGAAGAGGCTCCTAATGATTCATTTAAGTGGGCCAAGGACTAATTTGAGTTTAAATAACATATTAGATAAGGTTGAGACTTTATTTCCTTCTCCATTCTTGATGAAAACACCTTCATACCAGCTCCCATGAAACCAAACAAAGGTCTAAATGATCCACAAATAAGTGAAAGATAATTGTAAGACTTATTTGAAGTCCTAGAATTAGGTGATGTGCCCTTATAGGGAGACTAAAATATAGATAAGGATAATAATGTTAGTCCTTTGATCATGCTATCTTGAGATTCTATTTCACTTGACATTAATTTGTTTGATTTTTTCAAATTTGGTTATCAATTCTTTGATCAGTTTGAAAACCTTCAAAAAGATGACACCCTCCCTCCAAGTGACCAAAGACAAGACCTCAATGAAGAGTGACATAAATACCTTGATATCATTAAAGACATTGAGAATATTTGTAGGCCTACATCTCCTTGTGAATATTTTGATAGGGTGGTTTTCAAGATTAGAGAACATGTACAAGAGGGTGTTGATCAAATCATCTCTCAAGAATACCCTCATAAAGCTAGGGTGTAATATTTGAAGCTCCTTGAAGAGTTGGAACAAATTGTAGTAGTTGAAAATAAAAATGACATCTCTCAAGATGTCATAGAATGCCAAAAATAATTTTTTAGTGAGCCATTAGAGGCTAACGTTGTAGTTTTTCCTATGAATTAGAATATAATCAAATTGGAGATATTTCTCAATGATGAAGAGCAACATGAGGTGAGTATTGAAATACAAGAAGAATTTTTCTATATAGGAGATAAGTTTAATTAAATTTATCCACATGAAGATAAAATAAGGTTATTGATAGGCAAGAAAAGAGTTGATCCCATAAGGAGATTGACAAGTAGGAAAAGAGATAATCGAACAAGAACAACCTATAAGTAACAATTTATCATTCATCTCTATCAACCACATGAAAAAGACCTAAGAGGTTTTTCTTTTGATCTAGGTAGAAGGGAGGTATTTTGAGCTTTGTATATAGTAGTTTAGTCTTTTACTTTTTTCAAGTGCTTCTAGGACATTTTTACCTAGTTTTTTTGTTGTTTCTCTTTCCCTAAGTCCCTCATCACATAGATGTGACTATTTATTATTTTGTGTGTATGTGAGAAGCTATTATTAGTTGTCTCAAATTTTTTTAATGGATTGTAATAAGTTTTGAAGTCCTAAATCAGGTTTGTTTCTTAGTGTTCAATGACTCCATATCCCAATGGACTAATAAGGCTACAAATCTAATTGTTTAAGGCTAACCAACCCATGTGAGTCACCAAACATACTCACATTCTAGACTCTTATGCCAAAATTCAACCCCTACCATATAAAAATTGACCATTGCATTAATTTCCCTTAAAAAAGAGATCTAACTGAGGTCTTTTGAAATGCATTTTAGAAAAATTTAAGGTAACTTTGGAAATATTAAGGTTACTTTGCGAAATTCAAGGTATAATTGGTGTATTGTGAAAAAATGAGGCGGTGATAATCCAAGAAAGCATTATGCTCCATAGTCCATAGTGGATTATAAGCACAACTAGTGAAAAAAAAAATTGTATTCATAAGAATTTTGAGGAGTTTAAAGTAATTTTGGAGATTTTAAGGTTTCATTTTTCTTGTTATATTGCTTGTTACAATGTTGTAGTGTAACCCCTTGAGGAGACATCAAGTGTGAAGGTAAAATACCATGCATAGAGGTCAAAGGGGTCAATTTGGGTCATGTGACACTTGATGAAGGTCATATTACACTTCATTGTGTATGTATACCCAACCAAGAGGTTAATTATATAAGTTTCTAATTACTCACTTTTTGAAAACCTCTTTGTTCATTGCTTAAACTCCAAATATAACATAATGGTAGGAAAAAAGATCCTAACGAGAGTTTTTTACATTAAAATATCATCATCCAAGTCATGGAATACTCCATTAAACATCTTTCACATTCCTATAGTAGCTATAATAGGTCATTTTGGCATAATGATCAATTTTATTGAAGGGTATATGGTGTTGAGAAAGTAGTTTCAAGTTACTATAGAGGTCTCATTAAAAGATTTTTCAATTTGAGTATAGTCTCTTACTCTTAAACCTCATCAAGACCAATTAAACCTTCCTTAGTCCAAAACCATGCTCAATAAGATGGTACATGATCCACTCAACTCTTTCATAAGGTTTACAATTCTACAGGATAAGGTTGAGAAGGCTAGTTTTCCAAAGTTGGTTCATGAATTATTATACATATCAGGTCAAATAATATTAGGGGATGTTAATCACCCCTATGCCCTTCAAATCCATCGTAATAATTTTGGGATTAGGATGTAGAGATTTATGAACCATTGTTAACAAGTTAGCTACCTCTTAAACCCTACTAAACCAAAATATTAGGATTTTCCTCCTATAATGGTATGTATAAGATTTATGGATGAATGTAAATGGTTTAAAATTATTTATTGAAGGTCTAATTGTCCTTTAAATATCAAACTTAACATAAATTCCTAGTGGTCATGGTTTTTCTCCATCACCCTTAAAATGACAAGCAAGTTGTTGAAGTTATGAGGTGTGTTTTCAAGCCTAAAAGTGATTAAAATTGGTTTTACACATAGAATAAAACCTAATTAGTCTCCCTCAAATCTCTTCAAGGCACTAATATGGAAAAAATGATGAATATAAACCACCTAAGCATGCATACTAGCTAGACTATGTAAAAACTATAAGTATAGAATGAAGGTTCTTAGAAAGTTTGTGTTGTTATCATTTGAGAGGACTCCCTCAAGAAATATAAGTATACTATAATTTATATCTAATACCATTTATATATAGATATAGATACAATATCCACTCTAAGAACAAGGTTTCAATGAATTTTAATCTTGGAATGTACATCTACATGTCTACACACAAGAATGAGCAAAAAGATGCAACTTTTATATTGAGTATGAGTTCTAAATGGTTAATCAGGGTGTGGAATAAATTTTAGAATATTATATGAGTTTTTAGACTGATTTTTATGAGGATAAACCATTATATTGAGCTATGATCTCTTGGAGGAGGTATATTAGGCATGTAGAGACATAAAAGGGCAACTTTGCCTTTGTGATTCAATATTTAAGAAATCAATAAAGAGATTGGTTTATTATTATATAAAATGATATATAGAATATTAGGGGATAATATAATAATTTTTTAAAACTTTCAAGGCTATCCTTGTTAATAAATTGTAAGTGCATAATTGAATCCATGTTTTCAATCATGGTGAGATTAAGAAGCTTAAACCTTATGTGAAAACCTTCTTGACAAGTTGCATGGATTATAAGCACAATTTGGAAAATTAAGGGTTTCTATATAATATATTAAAGGTTTTTTTATCTTTATTTATATCCCTTATCTCTATGAATGATCTTTAATTAGCTCAATTGCTCTTAAACCCTACTAAGGCTAAATGAGAGGTTTTCATCATTTTTGAGAGTTTTAATGGTTTATTAAGGATGTGAATGAATAAAAAATTTATTCCACACTCTAAAAAGGTCAAATTTTCCATATATTTTCTTGTATAAATAATTAAAATGCATATAGTTGTACACATTCAGTTACCTAGAAAGAGTATCTACATAATGGTATAGTTTTACATCAAATATGAGGAAAGGGTGAAAGTTTTGGGTTGATTTTGATGTTTGGAGTTTTATTTTTAGTGTGATGCATAAATATTAAGGTTTATAAATCTATTATATCCCTTAAAATGATAATAAATCATTACCAAAGAGCCATTAGGGCTAAAATAGTTAAATTGCCTACAAACCCCAATCATGGTTGAAACAAGTCTTAGGACCATTGGGTAGTAAATTAAACCATAAAACTATATACATACCTCATATAATACATATAAGACATAATGGATCCATTTATGATTTAAAAAACACTATAATCACCCTTTTTCCTTAGATAGTCATCTTGAATGCACACCTACAGACTTACAACCTTGAGAAGGCCATTTTCATCATGTGGGAAGTCAACTGAGAAGGTACATGAGGAAAATTACATTAGGGTGAGTTTAATAGGTTTATTCCCTCCAATTTCATTTCATTTTATATTCAATCAATGGGATGTGCTTTATGAATGATTGTTAAGAGATAAACAGGTCTAAAACCTTTGTAAATCCCTTAAAGAGATCGATGATTCTAAATAACTATCTAATGGACTCCAATGCATATGAAACACCTTGAAAACACCTTAAATACATATATAAAAATCATGGTCATATATTAGACTAAAAATCTTGGCACATGTGAAAGGAAACTTAGAACAACAAGGCCTAAAACTACATGTTTCAACTTATTTGCATGGTATTTGAGTGGGTTTGAGTTTCTCAACTAGTTGAATAGACTTATATACATGGGTAGAAGTTTAATTACATTAAATAAATCATTAAAATATCCTTCATAGTGATATAGTAGGTTTCCAAGCAATAAATTAAACCAAGTGAAGAATATCTCTTGCTTAATTAAAAGAATGATGTTTGTAGACCTTCTTAAGGTCATATAATGGCATGAAAATATTAAAGAACCTATATATAAATTTTATACCACTCTATTATGAATCTCCAAGTCATAATTAAACCCATTTGAATGACTACAAACAAGTTTTAAGAGATCAACAAACTACTAGTTAATGATGTCAAAATGTTAAGAGCTCTCTAAGATCAAAAGCAATCCTCTATCAACTCCTTCAAGCTTGTATTGGTATGTTTCTACTTGATAATATGTTTTTGTATGTGGTTAGGGATGTTATTACTTAGTATAACTATGTTTCACCTTTGATAATCTTATATCAGTCTAAGAATCTAGTTTTATCAAGTGTCTCTCATGGAGATTTTGTTATAACTATGTTAAGGACATAATATACTAAGAGGGGGGGTGAATCAGTATATATATCTAATAAAACTTTCCCTTAATCAAACATTCAAGATATGCAATAAAACTCAAATAATAAACATCACACAAGAAAGAGAGAGACACCAGATATAACGTGGAAACCCAATGTGGGAAAAACCACGTGGAACAATCTCAAGTATATTCATGAGAACAAATTCACAAGAGCACCATACCCCTTTACCGAGTACCAACCTTAGCTACAATTCATGAGCACCAACCCAAAAGAGCTTCAAACCCCTTTACTAAGCACCAACCCACATGAGCATCAACCACTTTGTGTATATCACACACCCATCTCTCAATGTTGTTATATCAACAAATGATAGTTCAATACAACATCTCTTTCCTCTCTCTCACCTTTGCTCTTCTAAGCTAGATAATACAATATCAAATTAACCTCTCACACTCATATTACAAATGGCTTCTCAATCCTTTATTTATAGCTTTCCAAATGACCTTTGGCCTTCCCCCTTTGTGACCCTTCAATCCTCATGGAAAATGGTTCCAATCTTGGATGACCCTTCATATCCAAGCATTTGAAAAGTCATGTGGTGACCCTTCATGATCAAAAACGTCCTTTCCACTTTTGTCCTTATCTTTGGTGACTTTTCATATTCCTTAAAGTGTCCCTTCATGAGAAATTCGCCCTTACTCTTTTGTCTTCACTTGGTGACTCTTGGTATTCCCCAAAATGACTCTTCATGGGAAAATGTGTCCCATCCTTCTTTTGTCTTTACCCTGTGGCTCTTCGAATTCTCCATGGGCCCTTCTTTTGTCTCATATGCAACCAAAAATATATTCATTAATATTAAATAAATATTAACTCATATTAGCCAAGATAAACAACATTAAATGCAATGGGACCTTTATCACCAATAATACTAAACCTTTAACATCAATGCCAATATTTCCAATAATCTCCCCCTTTGTCATTGATGGCAACCTCAATCCTGAAACTGCCACATTCTGTCACTTGCACATACCATCATATGAAAACATATAGTAAGTCCCCCTTACTATAGCAAACTGTACCTTTTTCATGTACCTATTTTTTACACTTGTACTTGTACCTATTATTCTCCCCCTTTGACATGAATGGCAAAGGACCTACCTAGAGCTAACACTTAGCTCCCCTTCAATTGATGCTGAACCTCAATGGTAGGAATTAAGGGAAGTTACTCCCAACTTCTCTCACAGATACTCAAATGTGTCTTTTGGTAGTGCCTTTGTGAAAATATCTACAATCTGCTCTATAGTACTAATATATTCCAACTTAACTTGTTGATCTGCAACTTGCTCTCTCAAAAAGTGATATCTAATGGGAATATGTTTTGTTCTTAAATGCATTACTTGATTTTTTGAAATATTTATAGCACTTGTGTTATCAAAAAAATGGAAATAGGTTCATCATACTTTACCTTGATATCTTTCAAAGTTTACTTCATCCAAAGCACTTGAGTACAACACAATACTACTGCAATATATTCTGCTTCAGCTGTAGAAAGTGATACTGAGTTCTGCTTCTTACTTAGCCATGATACTAAGCTATCACCAAGGAAGAAAGATCCTCCACTTGTACTCTTTCTATAATCTAAACACCCTACCCAATCTAAATCTATATAAGTAACTAAAGTGAAATCTTTACATGTGGGATACCATAATCCATAATCCAATGTCCCTTTGATATATCTAAATATTCCTTTCACCAACTGAACATGACTATCTCTTGGAGATGACTGATATCTTGCAACCATACCTATTGCATGCATGATGTCTGGTCTCAATGCTGTCAAATATAAAAGACTACCAATCATAGATCTATGCATAGATTGATCTGTAATACGTGAATCTTCATCCTTGCTCACCTTATTTCTTATATACATAGGTGTGCCAACTGGTACACAATTCTCAAAACCAAATTTCTTCAACATTTCCTTGGCATATTTACTTTGAGATATAAAAATTCCTTTATTTGATTGAAATATTTGTAATCCTAAGAAAAATGATAATTCTCCAATCATAGACATCTCAAATTCTTTTTGCATTCTATCAAAAAATTATTTTGTCATCTTTTCAATATTTCCTCCAAAAATGATATCATCAACATAAACCACAACAATCAATTGATGCTCACCTTCTGTTTTGATGTAAAGATTACTATCAACAAATCCTCTCTTGAATCCTTGATCTTGTAGGTACTTATCAAGTCTTACATACCAAGCTCTGGGAGCTTGTTTTAATCCATACAATGCTTTCTTCAATCTGCATACATGATTACTAATATTCGAGAGAATAAACCCCTCAGGCTGCTCAATGTAGACCTCTTCTTCAAGATTCCCATTCAGGAAGGCAGATTTGACATCCATCTGAAATACTTTAAAATCTTTCAAAAATGCATATGCAAGAAACATTCTAATAGCCTCTAACCTTGCTACTGGTGCAAACATTTCTTCAAAATCTATTCCCTCAATCTGAGCATATCCTTTACATACTAATCTTTCTTTATTTTTGGTTATTTCTCCATTTTCATTCAACTTATTTCTATAAACCCATTTTGTTCCTATCACATTGTGATCTTTTGGTCTAGGCACTAATTCCCAAGTATCATTCTTTTCTATCTAATCTAATTCTTCATCGATAGCCTTAACCCAATGCTCATCATGTTTGGCTTCTGAAAAAATTCTAGGCTGAATTTTAGATAACAAAGAGGAATTAACTTGTTCATATTCACTTACCATCATTCTTTTGGTGCAAATTCTTTCTTTTATATCCCTGATGATGTCACTTTCATTATGATTTTTTTGAACATATTTGTATGGAGTCTTGGTTCCCTTTTTCTCCTTTTCCTCATCTTCATCTGATTCTTCAAAGCCTTCCTCTTCAATGATTTTAAGAATGTCTACTGGATCACTGATCTTTTATGTTCCATCTTCTTCTATCTTGACACTTGCACTTTCAACAATTTTCGTGGTTCTTTTGTTATAACATTTATAAGCTTTAGTTTTGCAAGAATAACCAGGAAATATACCTTCATCTACATTGGATTCAAGCTTACCAAGTTTTTCATCAGTTCTATTTATGAAGCATTTGCTACTGTAAACTCTAAAATAATCAACTGTTGCTAGTTTGTCTTTCCATAGCTCATAAGGAGTTTTGTTGCTATTGACTCTTAATAAACCTCTATTTTGAATATGCACTGTTGTACCAACTGCCTCTCTCCAATATTTATTTTCTATCTTGGATTCATTTAGCATTGTCCTCACCATCTCTTGAACTGTTCTATTTTTCCATTCAACTACTCCATTTTGTTATGGAGTTCTGGCTGCTGAATACTGTCTCTTTATTCCATGATCTTCACAAAAATCAATAAATTGATCTGACATGAATTCTCCTCCATTTGGATCTTAGACACTTAATCTTCAAATTAGTTTCATTCTCAACTAATGCTTTGAATTCTTTGAATTGTCTAAAAGCTTCTAATTTTTTCTTTAAAAACATTATCCAAGTCATACGGGAAAAATCATCAGTAAGTAACATGAAATATTTATCACCTTGAGTACTTTGAGTCCTCATAGGTCCACATAGATCAGTGTGAACAAGCTCTAGCATTTGAGTGGTTGAGTACTCTTTTGTTTTGAACCTCCTTCTAGCCTGCTTCCCATGCTGACAAAGTCCACAAAGCATGTTAGATGGCTTTGTGATCGTTGGAAGATTCCTGACTGCTTGATTTTTGCCGATTTTGACAAGATTGTCAAAATTTATGTGCCCCATTCTCCTTTGCCATAGCCAACTTTCTTCGATTGACTCAAACAACATTTTTGACCTTTGATGTCTGATAGCATATATAAGTTATTACCTATTCTCTAAGCATATGCAATTAATACATCTAAATCTTTTCTTCTAATTTCACAACCTTCTGCATAAAACTTTAGTGTGTGCCCCTGATCACACATTTGACTTACACTCAAAATATTATGCTTAAGACCTTCTACATATAAAACATTTTCAGTTTTAGTTCTACCATTATCTAAACTTAGTGTACCTTTTTTGGTAATTCTGGTAGTAGTGTTGTCCCCAAATTTCACTGTGCCACCATTGATCTTCTTTAGGTTTATGAACTTGCTCTTGTCTCCTGTCATGTGCCTTAAACATTTTCTATCAATAAACCATGGCTTTTCTTCATTTCCTGCATGCAAAGCTGTTTGGACTAACATAGAACCTTCAGATTGTTTCTTCTGCCATGTCTGAACCTTTTTCTTGATGAATGGAGCCCTGAAACTTTGGTCCTTCTTGACTGACTCAAACACGCTTCTACAATACCGAGCTATGTGTCTAAAGTTGTTACACTTGTAACAAATTATGGTCTCTTCATTAAAGCTTGATAGAGGAGAAAAAGAGTTATATCTTCTTCTTGACTCTATATGACCTTCCTTATTTTTGAGATTGTTAGCTCTTTTTCTACATTCTAATTTCTTATGACCATATCCATTATAATAAAAATAGTAACCATAAAAATAAGACCTATTTGTGAATCTCTAACCTGATTGCCTTTTATAGCTTTGTTCCTTCCAGCCTTCTTTGTCCTCTGTATTATTCATTCCTTCCCTTCTTGTTTCTTTATTTGTAAGAGCTTCAACATAGCTCTTCTTCTTTTCAAAACTGATACCTGTCTTATCTGATATTTGCTTTTGGCTTTCTAATATCTTATTTATCATATTAGTGTTATTCTCAAATTTTGAATCATTGACTATTTTATTAGTGACTTCTTTCTCAATCTCTTCTTTTAAAGAGGCAATTTCAATAACATACCTTTCACATTCTTTTCTTGATATTTCCAACTGTGCCATCAGATCTTTAATTATCTCCTTTGACTCCATGTCATTTTTATCGATCTGATGCTTTAATCTTTGATTTTTATTTTCAATAATTTTCAACTCTTCTAAGGCACACATGAGTTCTCCTTCCATATTCACTTCAGCTTCATCCTCTTCTTCTTCTTGATCAACTATTCTTTTGCTTGTAGAGGCACCTTTATGTATGGCCATCTTGTGCTTTCTTGATCTACCTTCAAGCTGTAAAACTTTTCAAAAAGGAACCTGCTCTGATACCAATTGTTAAGCATGCAATATACTGAGAGGGGGGGTGAATCAGTATATATATATATATGTATGTATGTATGTATGTATGTATGTATGTATGTATGTATGTATGTATGTATGTATGTATGTATGTATCTTATAAAACTTTCCCTTAATCAAACATTCAAGACATGCAATAAAACTCAAATACTAAACATCACACAAGAAAGAGAGACACCAGATATAACGTGAAAACCCAATGTGGGAAAAACCACGGAGAACAATCTCAAGTATATTAGTGAGAACAAATTCATAGGATCACCATACCCCTTTGCTGAGTACCAACCTCAGCTACACTTTGTGAGCACCAACCCACAGGAGCTTCAAACCCCTTTGCCGAGCACCAACCTAGCTATCATTCATGAGCACCAACCCACATGAGCATCAACCACTTTGTGTATACCACACATCTATCTCTCAATGTTGCTATATCAACAAATGATAGTTCAATACAACATCTCTTTCCTCTCTCTCACCTTTTCTCTTCTAAGCTAGATAATACAATATCAAATTAACCTCTCACACTCCTATTACAAATGGCTTCTCAATCCTTTATTTATAGCTTTCCAAATGACCTTTGGCCTTCCCCCTTTGTGACCCTTCAATCCTCATGGAAAATGGTGCCAATCTTGGATGACCCTTCATATCCAAGCATTTAAAAAATCATGTGGTGACCCTTCATGATCAAAAATGTCCTTCCCACTTTTGTCCTTATCTTTGGTGACTTTTTGTATTCCTTAAAGTGTCCCTTCATGATAAATTCACCCTTACTCTTTTGTCTTCACTTGGTGACTCTTGGTATTCCCCAAAATGACTCTTCATGGGAAAATGCGTCCCATCCTTCTTTTGTCTTTACCCCGTGGCTCTTCAACTTCTCCATGGGCCCTTCTTTTGTCTCATATGCAACCAAAAATATATTCATTAATATTAAATAAATATTAACTCATATTAGCCAAAATAAACAACATTAAATGCAATGGGGCCTTTATCACCAATAATACTAAACCTTTGACATCAATGAAAATATTTCCAACAAACTAAGCATGTTCTTGAAGAACTCTAAAAAAACCAATATACCATATAATATCAAGAGAAATTGCTCAAGTATGAATAAGGGCCATGGAAGGTCAAGATAGGAATAAAACTAATGAATAATCCTAAGCCTCAAGATTACACCTTCATCAATATGAGATATGTATTGAAAGATTCAAGAATGGTGTAGAAGATGCTAAAGGGAGTGAGTAGGCCATGTGTCAAGACCTAAGTTGTGATTGCTCTTCAAGATGTAACTTGTAACTCTTGAATCAATAAAGGATAGTTTAAAAGAGACTTAGAGGAGTCATGGAAGGAAATAATGATCCTCTATGCCATCCATCAAATATAACTCAATTAACACTTGGCCTAGTGCATTGATTAACAAGATGACACCTTCTTGGCATGCTTGGTGAAAATATAATTCTATTTTGTAACTAAAAAGAGGATTATGGTAGAATTCATGAGATTATTAGTTTCTTACCCTTCTCTCTCATTTATTATTCTATATATTTTTCTATGAGTGGATTATAAAATAATCCTCCAATTTAGTATGGTAAAGCCTGGATCAACTTAACACTTGTTCATTACTTTTGGAGTGAATAAAAATTGATTTATGCCTTCTCAAGATTGCATCTAGTTTTTTTTCTAATAGATTGTGTGATGAATGTTAGTTATATTATCTTGAACTCAATCTAATTTTTCCTTTTCATTCTCACCTCTTTATAAGTAGGTAGTATTATTTTAGGTCATATGCAGTGTGTCAAATGGTTTTACAAGGATAATTGTAGAAAATCTTCATGATTTTATTCTATAAAACCTCTTGACCATCCCTCTTAGTTGGTATATTTATCATAACCTTCATATTAAATACTTATGAGAGATATTATTGAGTAGTATAATTATATTCTTGTATTATTTTAGTTCATAGTGTAATCATGGGCAAGTAGAGGAGACTAATATTTGTTACATCACCCTTTTTTATTTATTTTTAGCTTTCTATTTTCATTTTCCTTTCATTTTGAGTAGGTGTAGCATCAATGGATCCATACCTCTCTAGATTTTTTCTCTAGTCATAGGCCACCCAAAAAATTATAGAGTTCCCATTGTGTCAATTGAGTGAGGAGACATGAAACACCTCTTTAAAGGGTGAAACTCAAAGTGATAATAGTTACTTTAGTGTTATGGGTGTCTTTAAGACATTAGGAGGAGTCCCTTTTCCAAGAGTGACTTTAATAACTCAAATAACATGATATTATGACATTTTATATCTTCACATACACTTGTGGATCACTCAAGGTTATGTTCATGGCCTAATTATGCTTTATAAAGACACTTTTCACCACTTTTACTTTATGAATTGCACCTTCTAAGACAACCTTATTGTTGTTCACATAATGACATAACTATAGTTCTAACCAAGGAGTGCATTGACTAAGTTTTAAAGCCTATAATAATTTAATGAGATCTCATAAGATGGATTAAGACTCAAACAAGGATTAAGGACATAAACTATGCATTGAAAGACCACCTAGAAACTCATTCACCAACCATGATCCATGATATAGACTAGAATACTCATTCAAGGAAACTAAAATCATAGGACCTAAACACACTTGGTTTGGAACACATTTGACCTTATGATATGCATGAAATGAAGGACACTAAATTGATTTTGTCTAAAATTAATCTCTTAAAGCAAGTAGATGTTCTAGGACCATGGGTGGATAGAAGAGCCAACAAGTTGTTATGTACACAGTGATGCTCTATTTTTTAAATTTGTTAATCATGTAGATTTTATTAAATGTTTTATATCTAATCAGCCTTAGTTTTTTACATCTCTATTTCTATTTTAGTTAATTAATAGATAAGTTCAATCTAAAATACAATTTGTTGTATTCTTTTGTCAATTATTTCACTATTACCCTTATATTAGCATGTTTTGATGGGTTTTTTAGGAACCTATACTAACAATCACTACCCCAATAATGTCCAAATTCCTTGACCATAATAATAAATTTTAATTTTAAGGATTTTTTGAATGTTTCTATTTTCAATCCTTGAGCTTTAATGAGACCATATGCTAAATTAAACTTGTCTATTTCTTAGTCCACTCCAATTAAGTCTTATCTAATGATTGTCACAAGAAATTTGTGGTAGACAGAATATGTCCCAAAAATTACACCTTAAAGGATTGCATCATAATTGAGTAGAGTAACTCCTCCACTTCCTCAAATTACTATCTAAATAGATGCCTTTGTGTTCCCACCAATTTTCATACCTTCTTTCATTATTTCAAAAACCACTCAAATAGAAGAATAGGGAGAGTTCATTTTACCTACCTAGGTTAAAGAGTCACAATAAGGAACAAAGATAGGATGGGCAAGGTCCTTACTTAATTTCAATATGTACCTATTTGGAAAATAAGATTGGTATAATCCAAAGGGTGAGGAATAGGAAGGGAGTAGACAAAAATATAGGGGAAGAATTAGTGTTGGAGAAAATATAAAATATATTCCCTTTAACCAAGAAGCAAAATAAGAATCTGAATGACCCCACTAAGTATATAAAGGACTTTTTTTATTGTTTAGACATGATAATGGATGCAATGAATGAGATGTATACAAGTGAAGAGTAGGCTAAATAGAGACTCCTCCAAAATTAGATTATTTAATATCCTAGAGAAATTTTAGATAACATCCAAAGTTCAGCCACCATGTTGTATGATATTTTGAAAATTGTCAAAACTTATAGTGTTTAATCATAGCCCAAATGGGGAAGAGTAATAAAATTTTGGAACCAACTAAAATAACATGAGAAGATACTTAATTTATTGGTTCAAAGGATGAGAAATGGTACATGTAGTCATTTTAATTTAATGACTACCCAAGAGGCATCTTGGGCTTTGAATTATGTAATTCCAAAGATATATGGTGTCTACCATTGGAATACTTAAATGAAAGTTTTGATAGCCCAGCTTGCAAGTTAAGAAAAGGAGGCCATAGATGTTTTCAAGGATATGAGGGTCATAGGTGTGATAACCTCTATAGGGAATTTGATAAATAATCATAATTTTGAATAACTTATCAAATAAATTGCCAATAGTTTCAAAGTGGAGGTTAAGAGCATTGTATATAAAACTAGCAAGGAGATCCTAAAGATGATCAATTTTTCAAAGGATAAATTGACTAAGTAGAGTCACTCAAAGCTATATTTAGAGCCTTAGAATTTGAACATAAAAGGTTTAATAGTGAAATTTTTAAAAAGTATAAACTTTCTATGCTCAAATTTGATATTATTAACAAATAATTTGAGGCTGATTATGCATTATTCAAAAAACTTAAGGATATTGAGGAGGCTAATATGATAGGGTCTACTACTTAACCATCTCCAAAGTTGATAATTCAACCTCAAGCACCATTTCATCCAATATTGTTTTTTCCTCCTCACCATATTGTTACTTTACCAATAAAAAAAAAATACCTCAGCTATATCCTTACATGCAGTGCCTCTATCTACTTTAGTTGCCATGAAAAACATAGAGTCTCCTTCTCCTTTGGGTAGTGCCATGTTGATACCATAGTTAAATATGAATATTAATATTTTCATGTATTCTAATACTATAAAAACATAGATATTCACTCTATTTTGAGCATATATGTAATTATGAAGTTTTGTCTAACTATCTATTTTATATCTTGTACATGCATATTTTTCATGAGTTCTAAAATTGGAATTGTAAATTTAGACATTGCTTAGATGATAAGGCAACCCCTTCACAAGATTATATATACTCTTATCCTCATGATTACAAAGTGGGGATAATTTTGGATATTGATATAAATAAGAAATCCCATAGATTTTTTTGCAAATTTATTTTGGTGCACAAATCTTGTTCTTCTCCAAACTTATGATTCATAAAAAAAGTTATATTATTCTAGTATTTTAGTCTTTAGGTTGTGTATAATAGTTATTTAATATAGTTATTCATATTGTATCATAGCTAATTTAGATTATTTATGTGTAATAATCAGTATTGAGGTATTTTCTTGTTTTTGGTGTTGAGGCATTGTTATTGTTATTGATGTCAAAGTCAAGATAAATGTATTTAGTGTCAAGATTAGAGTTGAGGTGATGCATGGTGAAATGGTATGTGACAAAGAAGTCTTACTAAAATAGAAAATTTGAAGGAAACCTATTGTTTCTTTATTAATAGACAATTTGAAGGCAACCTATAAATTCTTCTTAGGCTGATGGCATGCCAAAGTCAAGATCATGATGCAAGGTAAACTATTATTTACTATTAGGTGTCTTGAGAAGCCTAGTCTAGTCCTGTGAGAGGGTGTATACATAAAGAATAGTGAAGCTTTATGAATTGTGATAGTACGGGCATGATAGAGTGTATAAAGTTGTGTAAACATGTGAAAGAGGAAAATAATCCTTCAAAAGAGTTCCAAGGTTAGTTTTGATGCTTAGTCCTTACATTGAGAGATCTTGTGAGAAGGGATAGGCCTAGTAACATGATGAGATGAGTAGTATGAGACTTGTGTGATGAATTTTTATAGTGTGTGATAATTGTACTAGGTTTTTTGATATGATTAAGAGGTTTTGATAAAAATTAAATAGGTTTCAAGATGTTATTAAGGTCCAACTATGACTGAAAGTTTAAGGCCTAGTGTGTAAAGAGAACTAGTGTGACCTAATGAGGGGTCAAGTTCAAATCCTAAGGTGAAATAAATAATAATATAATTATTATATATGTGATAGGTTTTTTCAATTTTTTTTACCAATTTTGAGGTAAAATCTTGAAGGAAAAATCATGAAATTTAGTGTTGAGGTTTTATGTGTACACAAAATGAGGTGTTGCAAACCCGAGAGGATTTTTCTTATGCTCATTGGCACATGATAATTTTTCATGAGATTATAATAATTTCATTAAATTTGGGTAAGGTTCATATATTTAATTTTATATCTTTTTTTTGGAGTTGAGGGGAAATCCTTTATGAATGATTGTTAAGAATGGAAGGCAGTATGAACCCTCCTAAAACCCTCATTATGACTTGATAGGAAAGATATTCTTGGAAATGGCTCAAAATTGATTATATGACATAGTTTAATTATTTTATCATGTATATGACTCTCTTATGTATCTCTAAGTGGCATCAGTATATTAGAATAGTGAGTGGAACCAATAGGAAAGCCCTTATTTTTCAAATTTTTGATGTTATAAGTAGGGTTGATCAGGTCAAAGCATGTAAATGATTGTAGTATGATGTGTGATATTTTTATTTTATTTAAATTTAAGTTTAAGATCAGTTTTTATACCTAAAATTTTCTAAACTGATAATGAAATTTGACCTATTGCTAAATAGGCCCAATGAAGAAGATAGTGAGAAAACTAGGCATAAGTGAGAATGAGATTAGGGATTGGTTACAATGGATTAGGAATGGATAAAAATTAATGGGGTAATTTTTAAATACCTATATCACCTTTAAAACTTTAATATAAGTTTTTTTATTACATAAACAAGCAAAACATTGTTCTCAAAGTGACTTGTCTAACACAGTGAGGTATGTGTAGGGTGAAGACATGAGATTAGTTTGTAAGACAAATATTTACATTAAAACGTGTAATATATATATTTAAATATGTTATAATTATCCTTAAATATAATTTAAACCCATTTTAATTTCATACAATTATTCTCACAAGTGTTCCAAGACTTAGTTTTCATGACTATGTTTTTGGAGCTACAAGCAATTTTTTATGTATGAGTGAGATTGATATTCCTGAGTCTTCTTGCATAAAGTTGAAGAATACCATAAACATAAAGTTTTTATATATGTCTCATATATTATGTTTAATATATGTATATGCATGATAAACTCCTATAAAGGTATGAAAATTCAAAGGTTCTTGATTGGGTTTTTGAAGCCTGTGTACAGGTCTAAGTAAGCATATAAAAATGGTTGGTTTGAGGTCTTCTACCCTATTTAGTGAAATATAATGAACATGATGATAATCCCAAGGTAATTTATGTTATATAAATTTTATTTTTTTATTTTTTTATGTTTAAAGTTGATTTTATACTTCATATTTTCAAGATAGACTTTCTGGTAGTGAAAAGGCCTAATTACGAGTAGACCTAATTGTGTGGTTCAAGGAGAGAAATGAGATAAATGGTGTTTGGGAAATAATTTGAGATTATAAAGGGTTTAATTTAAGTTTTTATTTAGTTTTTAATCCATTATTTGAGGCTCAAGGTTTTCTAATGAGTCAAAATTGAAATGTGTGCTTTAAGAAGGCCTAATTGCATTAGGTCTCTTTTAGGCCTAATAGTGGTTTTGGCCCTTAAGGATAATGATCAACATATGTAATGGTTTTTTAAATTTTGAAACATGTTTTATGATATATTCCAAGGATTATCTAAGTATTTAAATTTTCTTATCTGACCAATATGGGTAAGATTAAGAAGTCAAGTATAAAGAGAAGGTCAAATAAGCCTAATTTAGTTAGTTAGAATTATTAAGGACATGAATGAATGATATAGAGTTTTGGAAACAAAGTAGAAGGGTTAGATACCATTAAAATTTTGTTATTAATATGTTATGAATACATAATTTTGTTTTTATAGGTGATAAGTAAGGTCATATGGCCTAATTCTGCCAAGGAAAGGGCTAGATGAATGAGAAGGCCTAATAGGTTATTTGATAGAGATAAAAGAGTGAGAAGAGAAAAATAAGGTGGTCATATTATTTTGAGTGATAAATATGTGTCCAAGGTTGATTATATATTCAAGGTAGATAATTTATTTTTTATTTACCAAGGGGTTCGGTGCATCCTTGTAAGTTGGTGCTTGTTAAAGGACTAGTTGAGTTGGTGCTTGAGTAGTGAGGGGTTGGTGCTCCTTGTGGGGTTGGTGCCTCAATAAAAGTTTGATTCATTTATTATAGGACTATATTTTAATATTTGTATAAATGTGTTTATCCCCTAAGAGGTTTTCCAACATATCTCTTGTGTTCTTATGTTGTTTATTGTCATAGATGTTTGTTTATTCATTGGTTAATGTATGTATGTGAATGAATGCTTCATGGATTTTTTTAAGGAAATTGATTCACTTCCCTCCTCTCTCAATAGATGTACTTATAACATTTTATATCAAATCAGGTCCTTTAAAGGAGGGTTAATATCCTAAAAGAGATCCTAAGCAAGCGAAGATGGCTAGTCAAGCACAAGGTGGTTTTTATACAAGCAAGGATATATTGTTTAATGGATCCAATTATGTTTTTTGGAGTGTTATATTGAGAAAATATTTTATGTCTCAAGGTCATGATATTTGGAAATTAGCCTTGGATGGATATACTACACCCCCATTCCTCCTACAAATGCAATAGGAAAGAAGGATAGTGACAATAATTAAAAAATAATAAATGGTATTATGTGTGGCCTATAAGAGGCAGAACTTGTGAAGGTGATGCATTTTATGTCTATTAAATAAATGTGGGACAAATTGTATACTATCCATGAGGGAGACTCTAAGGTTAAGTTGGCTAATTTACAAACCCATAGAAGATAAATTAAAAGCCTAAGGATGAATGAAGATGAGACTATTGTAGCCTATTTGTTGAGGGTTGAAGTGGTCAACATCATAAGAGGCCTAGGTGAATAATTAAAAGAGTCTACTCTTGTTCAAAAGGTTTTGGCAGCCAGAGAGTTATCTACAAAACCTTAAGTAGTTATTCAAACTAGGGGCCCATTCTATTAGTTTCAAAATATTTCTAGAAAATTCTCAAAATAACAATCAACAAACTTGTATTTAGATAGTTAACAAAAATAAGAAAGAAGAAAATATTCTTCCTTTTAGTGTCAAAAAACTCTTATTAGTATATCATTAGACTCTCAAAGGACCTATAGCTAGATATTTAATAGAGAATAAAAGTAAAATTCTTTTTTGTTCTTTTGTCATATCTCTCCATATATAGTCATGTTGATCCTCAAACTTTATCCAAACACTTGAAATTCCATTATCCATGTTTTCTTCCTTGAGGTCCCATATTTTGATTAATTCCACTCTTAATTTTTGTAAATCTTAATTTTCTCTTTTTTGGGTTTTGCCATAACTTCTATTTTTATCCATTTACCTCAAAAAAAATTTCACGATATCGATCTCCCTTTTCTACTCCTTTGTACCTTTTTGATAAATGTTCCGATTTTTCCATTTTAACTCCTAAAATTGCTCTCACATTCATCAATCATACTCCCACTATGTAAAAAAATAACTAAAATTACCTTTACCCCTTCTGAATTCACCTAAATCACAAACTGGCCTTACTAAACATGTTTTAACTTTAGTTTTCCTACCCATTGCAAAAAAAAAAAAAACTTTATTCGAGTGAGTTCATGGTAGTAACTTGAATAGGAGAAACAAATATGGAGGATTAAATTTATTCCCTCAAGACACACATCAAATATCTTGATGAAAAAATTCTTAGCCTCAGTCTTCAACATACCACCTTCAACAATAGATGACATCCAGAGTCTTCTTCTGACACAAAATTTTCTTTTTCTAGTAATTTTTGTGGGTTGAAGCTTGATATTTCTTGATTTCATGGTGTAGATTAGATGAAATAGATCTATTAGGTATAAAAATATTTTAGTCTACATAATACTTTTGATGCCAACAAGGTTTCACTTGCATCCTTTTACTTGGAACTTAAATCCCTTTAATGGTATCATTGGTATACCAAGGCTCATGATGAGCCAAGCTAGACCAATTTTCACACTCTCATTTTTTAATAGTTTAGCTTTAGTGCTTTTGATGACTTCATGGGAGCTCTCACTAAACTTAACCAAATAGGAATTATGAGAGAATATCAAACAAAATTTCAAAAAATTGCCAATCACATAGAGGGATTGCCTGATGAATTCTTCAAGAGTTGTTTTGTCAGTGGATTGAAGGATGAAATTAGATCTGAGGTCAAAGTGTTCTGTCCTAATATGATAATGAAATCCCTAGGGTTGGATAAATTAGTATAGGAAACTATCACATATCAATAATGATTTAAATCCAATTTTTCTCCATTTAGAAATACTACTTTATAATGATCTCGAATAATGCCAGCCCCCAGAACCACTCCTATCAATCATTTGACTAAAGTAGAGATGTGAGCCTATAGAGAAAAAATTCTATGTTATAATTGTGATGACAAATTCACTCATGGACATCAATTTGTTGAGAAAAAGATCTACCTATTAGATGTGTAATCTCTACCCAAAACTAAATACTAGGAAGACATTCAAGATACAATAGGTGATCTAGAAGAAGCTATACTAATTATAAAACTTGCTTCTTAGGAAGACCAACCATAGATCTCTCTCCATGCCTTAATAAGAGTCACTACCCCACAAACCATGCAAGTCAGGGGTTACTTCAAGAAGTTCCCTCTCATAATACTCATTGATTTTGGTAGTACTCATAACTTCATTAATCCTCAGATCACCAAATAGGCTGATTATTTTGTCTATCCTTGCTCCAACTTTGAAGTCATGACTACCAATGGGGCACATTACCTTGAAAATGGAAATTTCATAATGTGTGTATCTCTATCTTTCACTTTGACATGTTTGCCTTTCCCTTAGGTAAACATGATGTTTTAGGCACCCAATGTTTACGCACACTTGGATCCATCTTATAAGATTTTATTGAACTTTGGATGTAATATTCAGATAATGGGAAAAAATACACATTGAAAGGATTATGATTTGGGTCCCTCAACATCATTATTTCATATCACATGAAAAATCTTCTTAAAAATAATTCACATGGCATCATTACCTAGTTCCATTCCATTCAAATGTAGCCATCAATGGTCTCTACTCCTCATCTACAGATTGTTTTGCATAGGTATGAATGTGTCTTTGCTAAACTAGTGGGATTTCCACATTCAAAAATAGGAGATCACCATATTCAGCTCATTCCTATAATCATTCCTCCCAACATTAGGCCCTACCGCTACCCATTTCATCAAAATAATAAGATTGAGATGCTCATTCAAGACTTACTAAAGCAAGGCATTATTCACCCCAGTACCAGTGCATATTCTTCCCTAGTTCTCCTTATTTAGAAAAAATATGGGTCATGGAACATCCAAATTTACTTCCATGCACTTAATCACCTCACCATCAAGGATAAGTTCTTAATGCCTATTATTGATGAGCTTAATGGATCTCATTTTTTCTTTAAGTTGGATTTCCACTCTGGATGTCACTAGATCCTACTTCATGAGGATGATATCCCTAGATAGATTTTCACATGAATGATGGCCACTATAAGTTTTTGTTCATGCCATTTGGCGTCACTAATGTTCCTTCAACATTTCATACATTTATGAATAAAATATTATATCCCTATTTGCAAAAATTCATTCTAGTCTTCTTTGATGACATCCTCATCTATAGTAAAACATGATATGAGCATGTCCAAAATCTAGAGCTCACACTATAACTTCTCTCTAACCATCATTTTTGTGAAAAATAGTCTAAATACACTTTTGTCTAGGATGAAGTAGAGTATATTGGGCATATTCTTTCAGCCCAAGGGGTTCGAGTGGATCCTAAAAAATATCTACCATGACAAATTGGCCTCATCCTCAGACACTCAAGAGCCTTTATGGTTTTCGGGATTGAATAGATACTATCACAAGTTTATCAAGGATTAGGATAATATTATAGCTCTACTAATAGATATGTTTAAAAAGGATGCTTTTACATGGACACAATTTGCTAAGTGTGCATTTGAAAAATTGAAACAAACTATGTGTACTACACCTATTCTAGCTATGCCAAATTTTTCCAAGACCTTCACTATCAAGAGTGATGTTTGTGGTAATGGACATGGTATTATTATCCTCCAAGAAGGATTCCCAATTTTTTTTACCATCAAATCCCTTTCTATCAATAATTTAGCACTCTCTACTTATGAGAAGGAAATGATGGCCATTTTGCACGTAGTATAGAAGTGGTGACCATACCTACTGGGGACTCATTTTTACATCAAAACTAATCACTAGAGTCTAAAATATTTCCTATAATAATAGGTATCTACCCCATCACAAAAAAATGGGTCAGAAAACTTATGGGTTATGACTATGAGATCACTTACAAGAAGGGTAAGAACAATATAGTGGTTGATACTCTATCTCACACATTTCTAGACCAAGCTTCCCTTTCATCTATTTCTATGCCTATTATATATTGGTTGGATGTTGTATATAAGATATATGTCAATTACTCCTCATTATCTCAAATCATTCAATATTTGGCCACTAATCCCTTGATTGTACCACATTATTATTAAGACGATGCTTTTGTACAATACAAGAGTCATTTGGTACTTCCTCAAAGCATAGATCTTCAGTAGGCTATAATCTATAAACTTCATGCTTCTCCATCTAAAAATTACTCAGGTTTCTCCAAACTTATGAGCAGACATGATGCAAATTCTTTTGGAAGGGAATGAAAAGGGAAATTCAATGGATGGTGGATAAATGTGATACCTACCAATGTAACAAGGGTGAAATAACACTCATACCTGGATTGATTAAACCCTTTCCCATCCTTACCAAGATTTGGACCAATATAATTATGGATTTAATTAAGGGGATCCCTAAATTTGGAGGTAAAATAGTGATCTTGGTTGTGGTTGATCGCCTCTCAAAATATAGTCATTTTTGTGCCCTCAACCATCCCTATACCACCTGCATAGTGGTATAAATTTTCTTGGACCAGATTTTCTATCTTCATGGCATTCCTTCATCCATTATCTTAGATCATTATGAAACCTTCACCAGCCATTTTTGGAAAAAAATATTTTGCTACACTAGCACCCAACTGAAGATGAGTTTCAAGTATCATCCCTGAAAATATGGGCAAACTAAAATTATCAATGAATGTTTGGAAACTTTCCTTCATTGTTTCACCTCAGAACATCAACATTAGTGGGTAAAGTGGCTCCCCCTTATTGAATGGTGGTATAATACCTCCTACCACACTTTAATTAAAATTAATCCATATGAAGCTATATATGGTTAAACACCACCAGTGTTCTTATTATACACCCCTAGTTATTCATTAGTTCAAGTGATCAACATGATTATCCAAACTTAGGATCAGATCTTGAGCATCCTATTGGATAATATTCATATGGCACAAAATTGAATAAAATAATAGGCTAATCAACACTGTTCCAAGTTCATTTTTCAAGTAGGTGATATGGTTTTTCTTCACCTATATCTATACAAGTAATCCTCCCTAAAACTCAAAAGGCTTCATAAGCTAGCTCCCAAGTTTCATGGGCCCTATAATGTTCTATAGAAGATGGGGTCAGTTGCTTATGCATTGGAGTTCCCACCTTCTTCCTGAGTTCACCTAGTATTTCATGTTTCTTGTCTGAATGAAGTGCTTGGCACCAACATCAAAGTGTAGACTATTTTACCAGAACTTGATAATGAAGGATCCATCCTTCTAAAGATGGAGGCAATCTTGGATAGGAAAACATTCCAAATTTTCTTCCATTTCATCATAGGCCACATGGGAACCATTATTTTACATTTAGCACCAATTCCTACATCTCAAGCTTTGAGGAAAAATATTTTTCTAAGAGAGAGGGGATGTTAGGAACCCATGACACCCCTTCACTTTATTTTGGTTAATGTAATAGTTTCTATGGATGCATATGCTTTGTAAGTCATCCCATGAGCATTTTGATTTATTCCACATTCATGGGAAGTAGTAGTTTCTTAGATTAGACTTAGTATATAAGTAAGTGTTGAGGCTAATTAAGGCATCCACAAATTTATTTTATTGAGATTTCTCAAAGGAGGTTACCCCCTCGAAGAGGCCAATGATTTTGTAATTCAGCCATTGTAATTTAGTTTTGCTTGTTTGAGTTAATATATTGTTAATTTTCATAGTTTATATTGTGTGTTTTTAATTATCTACAAACTTGTTTAGGAAGGATCCTCTCATCAAAGGAGAAGAAGACACAAGGTAATAAAGTCAAAGACAATGATGAATCTTATATTGATGATGATGAGTTGATAGTTATGTTTTCAAGAAAGATGAAGACATGTTTAGGTAAAGACACAACTAAATGCTTTAATTGTGAAGAGATTAGACATTTTGATAACAAGTTCCCTCATAATCATAATGAAAAGGATGAATAATATCATGATTAAGGTCATGATTATGATAAAAATTCCTATAGATCTAATAAGAGCAAGAAAAACTTTAGAAGGTATGATGACAAGAAGTTTTTTAAGAACAAAAGAAGCCTTTAAACCAAGTAAGATTATAGCTCATCTAATGAGAGTGAGAGAAGTGATTCTAAAAGTGACCATGAAGGTGATAGTCCTAGTGTCAATGAATTTATCTTCATGGTTGAGGAATTAAGCTATTCAAATTAATAAGAGTCAAATAGATTGGAGGTGTTATTGGTGATTCAAATGAAGAAGAAGAAGAAGAGGTGGAATTTGAGGTTGAGTTGGTGAATACTCTAGAAGAATTGAAGATGGTAAAGAAGAAGAATAGGGTGATGAGGTATCTTATGAAAGACTATGAAGATAAAATCAACTTGTGTGAAGTGAGACTGAGCAATAACTCCAAAGAATAAGAGGAAATAGTCAAACAAGTGGAGACTCAAATGGAGATTGTGACTACAAGCCTAAAAGATAAAGAAGAAGAATGTGTAAGGTATGTAACTATTATAGATTCCTTGAGAGTGGAGTTGGATTAGGCATCAAGCAAGATGAATTCTTTTGTGAAGTTTGAAAAAAGAACCAATGATCTAGAAAACATCATGAGTAGTTAAGATAATGCTAATGATAAAATAGGCATTGGTATAAATGGAGATCAAAACAATAACACTGATGTGATCAAAAAGGTCAATAATCAATAAAAGAATGAGGGTGTTGGCATAATGAAGGCCAATACTATCAGGTAGCCTAATATTATAAGGCATGTTGATCCTTTTAATGGTTATTGTTATTCATGTAACCAATTTAGTCACAAAGTAAGGCATTGTAGAAGGCCCAAAAATAATTAATATGCATAGAACTATGAGAAAAGTCATTAGTAAAGAGGTATGGGTCATGGTGTGTTTCCATTAAGATGAATAGTTTGTTTCAATTGTCAAAATTTTGGTAATATTGTATAGTTTTGTAAGCATGGATTCTCAAGTCAAAACAAGAAAGTTGAGGCTGACCCTAGAGTAAAATAAAGAAGACAAGACAATGAGTGGAAACCCAAGGTAGCTAAGGTTGATTATCAATGTACAATTCCAAGAGGGCTATTTACCATGGTGGAACATATTACAGATGCAAAAGAGTGCCAATAATTCTCTCTATCATCTCAATTTATGGATGAAGGATTCAAGACCAATAAACCAAGTCAGAATGTTGTTCAAATAGAGATTAAAGAGGTCAAGAAAAAAGGGCTATTCAAGTCTAAGATGATAATGAAACAAGTTAAATCTAGTAAGGACATGGATATCTAGGAATATCTTGAGTTTATGTTGTTTTAGTACCCTAATAGAATATGTGACTCCATTAGGCTTCATTGAGGCACTCAATCAGTGAGAAGAAGCATGAAGGATGCTTGGTCTTAGGGGGAGGTTTATGTTCTTTATTGACATTCATATCTTAGGTTTAGTTAAGAGTCTACTAGAGATATGATCAATAGAGATGTGTCACAAAAAGTTTGTATGATGATTTGATCAAACCAAGTCACAGTCATGATGAGTATCCAAATATCTCATGGAGACAAAGTGAGCTAATCATGCTCTAAGAGTAGGTATGTGAGCCTGATCTATGTTGAGTTTTTGTCAAATTAGGATTATGAATTTGTTTGGAAAGAAAAGGTGTGTTGTTCTAGGTCCAAATATTATATATTTTCTAATAAGATGACCCTTTGTCATTAATTTCAAAGGGGGAGAAAGTTCTAATTTGGGAGAAAGGTTAGTTTGAATAATATCCATCTTGGATAGTTGTGAATGATTACATATTTATGTATATTCTTGCCATCAATGACAAAGGGGGAGATTATTGAGGTATGTTCATATTTTTTATGTTGAGGCATTTTTTTTTCATTGATTTTAAAGTCAAGATAGATGTCGTTAATGTCAAGGTCAGAGTTGAGGTCATGCATGGTGAAATGGTATGTGACAAAAAAGTCTTATAACGAGAGAAAATTTAAAGGTGACCTATTGTTTCTATGTTGAGAGAGAATTTGAAGGCAACTTATAAATTCTTCTGAGGTTGATTGCATTTCAAATTCAAGATCATGATGTAAGGTAACTCACTATTTAGTACTAGTTGTCTTGAGAAGCCTAATCAGTCTTGTGTAAAGGCATATGCATAAATTATATTGAAACTTGTTAAATTGTGATATTATAGGCATGATAGAGTTTATGAAGTTGTATAAATATGTGAAATAGGAAAATAAGCATTCAAAAGAGTTCCAAAGTCAGTTTTTATGCTTAGTCCTTACATTGAGAGATCTAGTGAGAAGGCATAGGCCTGGTAGCATGATGAGATGAGTAGTATGAGACTTGTGTTAAAAAATTTATCAGTATGTGAGTATTTTATGACATTATATGACATGATTATTAGGTTTTAATAATAGTTTAATAGGTTTCAAGGTGTGATCAAGGTCCAAGTATGAGTGGTAATTTAAGGCCTAGTGTGCAAAGAGACCTAGTGTGACCTAATGAGGGGTCAAGTTCAACTCCCAATGTGATAGAGATAATAATATAATTTTTAGACATGTGTTAGGTTATTTCAATTTTTTTTACCAATTTTGAGCTTAAATCCTAAGGAAAAAGCATGAAATTTGGTGTTAAGTTTTTTTGTGTACACAAAATGAGGTGTTGCAAACCTAAAAGGGTTTTTATTATGCTCATTGGAATGTGAAACATTTACGTGATATCCTAAGAATATAATGGAAGATATGTAAGGTTCATATCTTAAATTTTATGGCAATGGTTTTGGAGTTGAGGGGAAATCCTTTATCAATGATTGCTAAGAATGGAAGGCAGTCTAAACCCTCCTAAAACCCTCATTATGACCCAATAGGAAATATCTTCTTGTAAATGGTTTATAATTGATTGGATGACATATTTTTATTATTTTATCATGTATAGGACTATCATAGGTCTCTCCAAGTGTCATTGGTTTGTTATAAAAGTGATTGGAAACTATGAGAACCTATTGTTTCTTATATTATTGATGTTATAGGTAGGTTTGACCAGGTTAAAAATATTAAAATGGTTGGAGGATGATTTTTTAGACATATATTTTATGATCATGCAAGCCTATGATCAGGTTGTATACCTAAAATTTTCTAAACCAGTCATGTAAGTTAACCTATCGTTAAACAGACATAATGAGGAAGACAGTAAGAAAACTCGGCAGAAGTGAGAATGAGATAATAATTGGTTGGAATGTATTAAGAATGGATCCAAAAGAATGGGGTAATTTTTAAATACCTAATATCACATTCCCCCTTTCATATAAGTTTTGGTGATGGACATAAACAATCAAAAAGTTGTTCTCAAAGTGACTTGTCTAACACAGTGAGGTATGTGTAAGGTGAAGACATCAGATTGGTCTATAAGACCAATATTGATATTAAAAAATGTAATATATCTATTTAAATATGTTATAATTATGTTTAAGTATCATATAAATACATTTTAATTTCATAAAAATGTTCTCACATATGTTATAAAGACTTAGTTTTCATGATTATATTTTTGGAGCTACAAGCACTTATCTATGTATGAGTGAGAATGATGTTCTCAAGTGTTTTTGAATATATTGGAATAATAAAATTAACATTAATTTTATATATATGTATCATATAATATTTTCAATATGTTTTTATGCATAAAAAAATCCTATAAAGATATGAAAAGTCAAAGGTTCTTGACTGGGTTTTAGAAGCTTATGTGCAGTTTTGAGTAAGCATATGAAAATGGTTGGTTTGAGATCTTCTTACCTATTTGGTGAAATATAATGAAAATTATTATTATCATTAGGTAATTTAGGTTCTATAAATTTTATTTTATAGTTGTTTTATATGTCAAATATGAGTTTATACTTCATATTTTTAAGAGGAACTTTTTAGCAGTGAAAAGGCCTAATTGTGAGTAGACCTAATTATGTGGTTCAAGGAGTGAAATGAGATAAATAGTGTTGGGAACCCAAGGTGATATTATAATTGGTATAACTAAAGTTTTTATGAAGTTTTTAATATGTTTTTGGAAGTTTAAGGTGTTCCAAGGAGGCCAAACTGAAACATGTTCTTTAAGAAGGCCTAATTGCATTACGTCTCTATTAGGCCTAATGGTTGTTTTGGCCCTTAAGGGTAATAACCTACCTATGTAGTGGATGTTTCACTTGTGAAACATATTTTTTGATATATTCAAAGGTTTATCCAATTATTTAAATTTTATTGACTTACCAATATGGGTAAGATCAAGAATTCAAGTATAAAGAGAAGGTCTAATAAGCCTAATTGAGTTAGTTAGAATTATTAAGGAATGAGAAAATGATATAGAGTTTTTAAAAATATTTATAAGGGTTTAATACCATAAAATAGGTGTGATTAATATGTTATTAATATATAAATATGTTTTTATAGGTGATAAGTAAGGTCATATGACCTAATTCTGCCAAGGAAAGGGCTAGATGAGCGAGAAGGCCTAATAGGTTGTTTGAGAGAGATAAAAGAGTGAGAAGAGAAAAATAAGTTTGTCATATTAAGTGAAGTGAGTAACAATTTTCAAAGGGTGATCATATATTCAATTTATCTAGTTTGTTTTTGAGTTAACTAGGGAATTGCTTCCTCCTTGTAATATGGTGATTGCTAAAGTACTAGTTGAGTTGGTGCTTGACTAGTGAGGGGTTGGTTCTCCTTGTGGGGTTGGTACCTCAATATAAGTTTAATTAATTGATAATATTAATTTATTTCAATATTTTTATCAATTTATTTTATCCGATAAGAGGGTTTCCCACATATCTTGTATGTTTTGATGTTGTTTGCTTTCATAGATGATTGTTTATGCATTGGTTAATGTATGTATGTGAATGAATGATTCATGGATGTTAAGTGAAATTGAAATATTTTTTTTTATTAAACTAATTAACCTACCCCATCTCATTATTTTTACTTCCAAAAATCATAATCTCTATTTTTTATGTGTAATTTTAATCTTTCAAATTTAACAACCTTTGATTATATGTATTGAGGTTCACTCTATTTTATTTCCTTAGACTCTTAAATTTTTTTGAATATATTTGAAGTAAAAATAAATTGTATAAAGCATTATTTTTTTGACTAACTTTTCCAACCCATAGTTTAAGATCTAGTTTGCAAGGCTTTCATCTTATTTTAATTCACAAACCTTCTTTTATGCCTTATACTTCTCTCTTTTCTTTGAGTTTTGTTTTTATCTTGCCTACCTTAAGTTATATTCACCATAAATCCATCCATATAAAGTATTTATATACTCACATTATATAAAATCTATCCAAGGAATCAACTAATCTACTCACCACTATTTCACCACTAGGTTGTTTATAAAACCTAATATCCTGTAACTCATGCCCTGAAGTGAATCTTTTTCACTAATCCTAAGATGTTAGAGGATAAATAATAAGTTTCCTTAATGTGAATAAAATTCACATAAATAATAATTTATTTCATTTTATAACGAGGGATACCAATTTTTTTCTTTGAAAATATCATTTGAGTTGCACTAGATATACCTAGAAGACTAACAAGATCTACCTCAGATATTGGCCTACTATTACCACCTTTGGATATCCATAAAAAAATTAGGTTGGATAGATGTGTCTTAATATGACCCTAATCCATATCCTTCTCCCCAATTAGATGAACTCATCTTCCTCCATGTATAATGGCCCTAGCTTGGTCATTTTACTTTACCATTATTATCCCTAGAGACATACATGATTTTCCAAAAACCTTGAAAAGTATTTGTTGTCACTTAATTTTACACCCTTGGAGAGTTATTTCAAGCCTATTACAAATTTATTTTAACATGGTATTACCCTTAGACCTATGAATTGTCTATAGCAAGGGTAAACCTCTAGATTGAAGGGCTAGCTCCCTTGATATGTCTATTGAAGCTCATCACCTATACTACTAGCTTGTTTGGGGTTGAAAAGGGATAGAGATAAAATGAAATAAACATAATTTAATGAGGTGATACACAAATTTAATTTACAAAAGACCATCATTACTTTCACTATAAAATATGATTTACAAAACTGACTTCAACATCAAAGGTTTTTCTAATATAAGTATTTCAAACATGAAGGTGATATGTAATGCACTTCTAAAGGTAGATGGACAAGAAGTTTGATTTTAGACACTATTACCATTACGTACACTTAAATACATACAAATACACTAACTAAACTTCATTTTACATGTTAGAGAGTAGACTACTTGCACAAAACATGAAAGAGTAAGGTAAACACAAGGATAGATGATTATCACTTGTCATTCAACATGCACTACTTCACACACTTAGAAAATAAGATGAACTCAAAAAAAAATTGAAATATTTTATTAAAATGAAAAAAAAAATTCAAACTATTAGGTCTTCTCCATACCAGATGTGGATATTAAAAACTTAGCCAAAAGTGGTTGCTTATATAGAAATTGTGAAGAGAGAGAGACAGGGGGGCATAGTAAAAGATAATTTACAAGTTTCCATGAGTTACAAAAATAAATGTAGTTATGAGATAGTCCAAATAGACCTCAAAGTTTATGTTTCTCACTCCTGAAGAATCTCTAACCTTCCAAGTGGCATAGGGGTTACAAATTGGCTTGACGCCTTGATTAGCTCCTTGAAAATTGCACTTTTTTGTATGAAACGAATGAAAAATGGAATTTAAAATAATTAATTAACCATAAAATTATCTTATACAACTAATTGAACATCTTTCATGCCTTAATAAACTCTTCTAATCTGACATTCCATCATTCATGTGCATAGGTGTCTTGAAACTCTTCATTTCAAATGCCTAGCTTGGTCCAAGTGGCCCAAAACTCAAGTGAATCTTCTTCAAGTCACCATATCTATTAGGGCTGAAATAAACCATTTTGGTTCCTAGAATAACTTATAAGAACTCATTTTTATCCTCAAGCCCTTATTAAGCCTATTTTCCTTGTATCCCTAAAAACTTGTAAACCTCCTTATGTATGGAGTTTTAAAAATTATAATTAGAAAAAAATTGAATATTATAGGACCCATTATGTCCTTACATGTCCATGTTAAATTTAATCTCCTAAATTTGAGTGGTAGTCCATCTTTTTTGCCTTTTTCTCTCTTGAATTAAGCTTCCTTACTTACAACCCTATTTTCTTTCTACAGACCTTTTCCACACATTTTAAATCACCCAAAATAATTTTATTCACTTTATGTATATATCACCAACATCCATGTCAATTTTAAGGTCTTGAGGCCCTGTAGAAGTATGCAAACCATGAAATCACCTTGTTACCTAATCTCATTTTGAGCCTATTTGAGACTACTTTGGAAAAAATAGCTTTCTTGACCATATAAAAAATATAATGTTCAATTTTCTAGAATTTAATATTTATGAAACATCAAAAATTACCTCATCCAATTATTGGGAAGATTTTCCCTTCTCATAACATCTACAAAACACCAAAAACATACAAAAATAGGGCATTCATGACAATCTGTACAAGTGACATCAGCATAAAATTAATTTTTAAAACATTTTTGTAGTAAAAAACAAATATAAGAGGTTTTAAGATCAAAATGTGGCATTAAATGTGCTTTTAAGTTCTTTTTTCCTTGGCTAGTCACTATCAGGGTTTTAGAGAGGTTTAAGACCTATTTGGGGTCTTAAAGATTGTTTATAAAGAAAAAATCATAAATTAACCCCATTCCACTTTGAAAAAATTATTTACTTACCTCATAAACTATCCCAAATATCTCATCCTCCCATGCAAAGTGTGATCTATGTGTGAGTATCTAAAGTTGTTCCTTGGGTAGCAGTCTTAGTGTTTCTTGAGCTTGAGATAGGTTCAAATTGGGTTTTGAGACTCAAAAATTCATTTAACTATTGGGAGAGTTTAAAAAAAAACTAAATAAATCCCTTTAATTATTATAAATTCATTTTTACTGATGATTACCCTTATGTATGCATTTGGTATATTGGTTAGGGGTCTTAGGGTTTAGGCTTGTCATCTCTTTGCTAGCCCTCAAGGGCATTTAAAAAAAATTGTGTGTTATCACCTAAAAGTATACTAAGACCATTTTAATGTCTATGTAACTCCTCAAGTACCCTTAATTGGGTTTAAATTCTTTTTTCATGCTTTTGATCTCAAATGGACCCCCTGGTCTCATGACTGCCCCTTGCCAATGGAGTGGGCAAGGTCTATACAAAATAATGGGTATCTCCACTACTTGTATGAATTTTTAATGGTCTTGGATGAATTTTTACACTCATTATCACTCTATATACCAGATATTAAAGTGTGATTATGCCTATAAAACCCTCAAAATGTCATCTTACCTGGTTATATGCATGTATGTGTCCTTAACGAATATACTTATGTACCCTATGTGACAGTATTTTCCTAGCATGTTTAAGAATTGTATATGATTATATAAATTATGAGTTTTTTCAAAATCATCTTAAACTCCTCATTTCCTTTATATTTTGGCCTTATATTCTAGTATCCACTTGATTAGGCATGATTGTGCTATATGGTACTAGACTTAATAGGCTTAAACAAGGTTTTTGAACATTTTATACTCTTGTCAAGTTAGGGGTTTTAATGAGATGTTATTTACATTATGAAACCATTCCTCAAATATTCCTAATTATTTTATACTTCTCATAGTCCTCTACCCTTTCCTCAAATTAATTAGAAACTCATAAAGAGCAGTCAAACCTATAGTTTACCTCTTGACTATGTATGGAAACTAGAACTCAGTTTGAATAATATTTTGCCTTGTATTATTTAGTCTCAAACTAACTTTATGACCCTTTTTTTTGGTTAGGTATACCTTATAACCCTTTCAAACATCCTTATTCTTTCTTTTAGGCTTGAGGCCAATCTGTGTCATGTAGCTTGTAGGTGCCTTTTTGATTGTGTATGGAATCATGACTGCATTCCTTGTGTCTAGTAACCTATTTTCACATTACTGGCCTTCCCAATGGATTATAACTTAGTTTTTAATCTTGGATTAATTTATAATCATCTCTCATTTTACTTTTATTCCTCTTCAAATTTGAAAATGGGTTAGTCTTTCAAATAAGTCTCTAGATGAATTTTTTATATAGGAGTTTTGAACTTAATCCTTTCACTAAGCATGATGTTTGAGAGACCAAAAGAGCTTATTCCATTTTCACAAGGTCTGTTAATAGTTAAAAAGTGTTTCCAAGTCACTTCTTATTTTCTCTATTTATAAATAACATTTTAGGTGATCTCTTAGGGTTTGTCAACTTATTTTCACCCATTTGACCTTTATTCGACTGCAAGTGACTAGGTTACTCCTCAATGGTTTTGATACTATCTACATCTACCTTGAGGAGACTTAGAGAAGTTTTCATTATCTTATCTTTATTTGTGTGTTGACTTGATCCAAAATGAGGACCTAAAGTATGTGGTCCTTGAGGTCACCTTTTGACTATTTAGTACTATAAATCTATTCTCTTAAGTTATTGAGCCTTTCAAGTTTATCAAACCATTAATAGCTCTTATCACTATTTTAATTACTTACAAATGCTTATGATAATTTATTTTCATATTAAACTTACGCTACTAGTCTGTATGGATTACAAGTATAATCAATCAATGCATAAGCCCATTTTGAGAGTCTTAGATTATTTAGCCAACTTAAACAACCTAATGATGGAAGTGGGATAATCAAGACCATGTGAATGAATGAATATATATATATCAATTCCCCTTCATGGATCTGATCATCCTCAACCCAATTCTATAATCTATACAACTGCATATGAATGAAACACATGTGACTTCTCAATGGAAGGTGTATTTAAATCTTATCTTTATCTTCTCATTATTTCAATAAGACAAAATGATCTCAAGAACTCACACCATGATATATCACTAGAACTTGAGCCAAAATGGCAATCAAACCTATAGTAGACTATCTAAACATATACCATGTTCCAAAGAGTAAGCACACTTGAAGAATATGTACAAAAAACACATCTCAGACTAATATACCATGAATTCTAGAAACTAAGGCATCTTTCATGAGTTATGAAGTATTATAAACTTATGATAGTGACCACCATGAAGACAAAATAGAGACCTATAGCAGAATCCACTGAAACACCTTATATACCAAGAAACTCTTCTTCCAAATGAAATAACCTCAAAGAGATGAATTGGCTAGTGAAACCACCATGAAAATGAGATACATGACCTCTAAATTCATCCCTCAAAACCATTATTTCCATCAATTTCTAAATTAGAGAAACAGGTGCAAAAATAGACCCCTCTCAGATGGATAAGCCATAGTGACATGATATCATTCTTATAGATTGTTCATAAATAAGAGGCCAAAAATATGAAAACCAATTTCACTTATCTCAAGATTACTAATATCCCTAATAATGCACAAATTTTCATCCCCTAACTCTCTCTCTCATGGTCATACCATTCAATTTAAATTTGCCTTCTTGAGCTTATGAAGGTAGCGATGGAGGAGATAAGGTGTTTGGAGTGTCATTTCAACTTGAAACTTGTTCCAAAATAGGAAAATTATCTTAGGGATCTCAAGAGATACTTCCAAACTATGTTAAATTGAAAAATAATGTTTCAAGGTTGTACAAGTTCTTATAAAGTGTCCTTTTGCCAAGATTAAGCATTAAACTACAGATGTTATCAGGATCTAACTATCCCTAAACATTCTGTAACATATTTCTAACATTAGGGATGTTAGGAATATTATTGAAACATTTTAACCTTAGAATAGTACATCTACGTCTTCCACATGGGCAAAAAGGTGGCCAAAATGTCATTTTCTACATATGAGAATCAAATAAAAGTTAGATTATGATATAAATTACATCCAAATAACATTATATAATGAACCTAAATCAAATTATTCCTTTGACCACATTTGACCATCCCAAGACCTTGAGATTGACCATAAGATTAGACAAATAGATATAAGACCATAACTTTAGCAATGATAAACAAGGACTAATAGACCATATGGAACCATTTAAGATCATAAAAAATATATGAAAACCTTATGAAGTTTCAACCTAGAGGGGGTGACCAATTTTGGCTTAGGGCCAAAATTTGGTCAACATTTTTGGTGATTCATAGGGGTAGCATGCTTGTGATTCTAATAGACTAGTAGCCTTGTCCTTTCATTGGGAAATGGAGTCATTATTATGCTACAATAAAAATTTATATGCCTTCATAGACTTCAAACTCACACAAAACACTCAACAATGAAAAACACACACAATGCTCAAAGCATTTATGGAAAACCACACACAAAAGACTCAAAATAACACACCTAACCTAATATGTACATGACTAACCTTTATATAATCACTATAAGGGATTCAATTGGATCCTATTTATAGGCATAAGTAAATCCTTCCCATTCATTCTTACTAATTGGAATAAATTATTTTTCTTGCACTTGATGATGATGTATGGCCCACTCCACAAAGTATCAAACTTAGTGTGTCTCCCTAGATTTACTCTATATTCATCCCACTTTAGTACTGTATCACCCTCTTGAAAGACTCTTGGAGTTTATTTATTATCAAATGAATTATTCATTAGTACCTTATGATGTTCTATGGCTTTGTGAGCATTGTCTCTAGTCTCTTGTAGCTCCATCAATTCTATCAACCTTACCTCCATTGGAGCATTTTCATGCAATTCTAACTGATGTGCCAACTCTAAGGCATGTAGCTCTTAGGATATGGATATCATATATTCTTTCCCATAAATAATAATAAAAGGATAGTTACCTATTGACCTTTTAGGTGTGATCCTATTAGCCCATAGGGCTATCTTCAACTTAGTGTACAAAAGCTCTTTGGTTTCTCTCCAAATTCCTCTTGATGATTCTGATTAGGTTTTTATTAGTAGACTCATCCAACCCATTACCTTGAGGATAATAGTTGGATGATTTAATAAGATATATATACCAATAATATTTTCCCAATTAGTTTTATTATCACCAATGAGAGCAAGTGCATTATCTGTAATGATGGTAGGAGTATTAAACCTTGTAGAAATGCCTTCTTATAACTTCAAAATAGAATTCTCATTGGCATCCTTGAATGCAACTGAATCAACCCATATTGTAAAGTAATCAATTGTTATAAGGATCCACTTGTGTCCAACACTTGATGGAGGATTAATCATGACAATGAAGTCAAGACCCCATTGCATGAAGGGTTGATCTACTTGAATAGGTCTCAATAGAAGAGATGTAAGCCTATGTTTGCCTATAAAGAAAATACATTGAGCACAGCTTCTTACCCAATCATAGTAGTCTATGAAGAGGCTATGCTAATATTATATTTCCCTCATGGTCTTTGTAGTTATGGTCATTAGAGATAAATGACCTCTTATTTATCCATTATGAAACTTTTCAAGAAGTAAACCAATCTAGTCATTATCAATGCATCTCAAAAATACACCATTTATATCTATTCTAAAATTTAAACCATATACAAGATAATAAGTGATAGTTTTCAATCTAAAATACTTTCTTTTAGACTTAAATCCATTCGAACACTCACCATTTTGGATGAATCTGATGCTGTCTTGTGTCTGACTTTATAGAGGTGTGAAATCATTTGGTTAAGGGCAATATTAATTAACCAAAACTTCCTCTTTTGGTTCATGTATATTTGAAGCCAAGTATTCAAAAATACCCTTACCTCTTACCAAATTGGTCACCTTGATGTCAACATCATACTCCATTAACTTTGTAATCTACACTTCCCTCTTTTCATTAAGTTATTTACTTAATAAGAACTCCTTGGTGCTAGGCTGAGAGACCATGATGTGAATCCTATTATTTGAAACCATGTGTCTAAATTTATTTATTCCTCTTATAACATCAATGAATTATTTCTCCATAAATGTATATTTGACTTCATAATCTTCCAAACCTTGACTAAATAATGCAATAGGTTATTCAACACCCTCATCATTATTTTGCATAATCATAGCTAAGATAGTGTCAAGGTTATCACATGTATATAATATGAATTATTTAGTAAAATAAGGATTTAAAAGTGTGGGAGATTATGTAATTTCTTTCTTGATAGCTTCAAAACTAATCTTACCTTGCTTAGTCCAAGTGAAAACTTGATTCACCAAAGATGCATAACTAGGTATGAATCTTCTCAAAAAAATTATCTTTCCTGGGAAAATTTGGAGTCCTTTATTTTGTAATTGCAATGATATTCCTAGAATAGCCTTTATCCTTTCAAGGTTAATGGCTAGGTGATCCTTGGAAATAATGTGTCCTAAAAGCTTACCTTCATGGATAAAAAATATGCAATTTTTTATGTTAAGAGACACCCCATACTATTTACACCTCTCAAATAATTTCCTTAGATGTTTCATGTGGTAATTTTCATCATATAAGAACAAGGTTGTATAATCTAAATACACTAGAAATATCTCATTGATTAGACCTTTAAAATCCATGTCCATTACCCTTTGAGAAAAGGAACCAACATTTAACAAACCAAAGGGCATATTTATATAAGAAAAGGTCCCCAATTTCTTAGTAAATTTTGTCTTGAATTGATCATATTCATTCACCAAATATGATTATAACCAAAATATCCATATAGGAGTGAGAAGTATTAGAAACCCAAAATATCTTGAAAAATCTACTCCATAGGAGGTAAGGGGTAATGGCCTTTAAGTGAAACTCTATTGAGGTCTCTAAATTCCATAAAAAATCTTATTTCCCTTTCTTATTTTTAAAAGGCATAATATTATCTACCCAAGATGAGTGATTGATAGGAAAAATTATCTTAGACTCAAGGATTTTGGTGAGTTTCATTCTCATGAGTTGTTTAACTTTAGCGTTGATAGGCCTTTGTTTTTACCTAATTGGTTTAACTTCATGTTCTAATTAAATGTTATGATGGGTAAGACTATGATCAAACCCATTTATATATTTATATTCCCAAGAAAATATGTTATGTAATTCTCTACACAAGTCAAGGAATGCTTATTTTTCTTTGAAGATTAAGACTCTTTCATAGTTTTCTTCCTTTGTAGGCATGTTTAATTTATCTTTTTTCCTTTCATCATATTAGTTAAATATTATCTCTAGAGTTACCAATCATTTAGGTATCTTGTTTTTTATAAGTTATACAATTTAATTCTCATATTTATCATGGAGTTTCTTTTGATTTCTTGAAAAGAACTCAGCTTCATTTTACAAGAATTGTACAATATTCTTGTCATTATCAAACACCTAACAAAATATTTCATTATGAGGAATGGAAGGCCTCATAATTACCTTGATATGTGACTATTTTCCTTCCTCCTTTATGGTAGTAGGTGTGTCAAATTGTGACCCTATAATAGATATCATATCAACATGCTTATTTTGTTCTCTAGGGATTGGTTATATGTTTAACGCACTAAAGTCTTCAAGTAAATCCCACACCCCATGCTTATAATACTTAATAAAAGGGTTATTTTTATCACTCATATTCCTTATTTTATGCACAATTAGTTCACTATCTCCATATACTTGCAAATTCTTGATTTCTTTCCTCTTTGCCTATTTAAGGCCATGAATCAAACCTTCATACTTAGACACATTTTAGGTACAACTAAAATGGAATATATATGAAGATTAATACTAATGTTTAGACATAGAAACCAACTTAACACTAGTACTACACCAATATTTCTCCTTAAACCATCAAAGAACATCTTCCACATTCGATCACTCTCATTCTCCTCATTAGTAAGTGAAGGTATAGGTTTTCCTTCCTCACATAAGCAATAAACCCCCAAATAAGTCTCTTCCATGAAATAATAATGGTCATGTTAATAATTCTTAGTACCATATTCATCCAAAAATAGGTTATAAATGCCTTCAAGAGGGAAGGATGCTCCATCATCTATGTCAGGTTCCTCTTACTCATTGATAGTACAATTTAGATTATAACTAATTCCCACATATGGTTTAATGTGTAACTTGGCCAATGGTTATGTTCTTATGGTTACCTTATCTCCGTACATTATTTTAAAATATAAGAAATACAAATTATTATCAAAATATCCTCCTATCTTGGTGGTGAAATCTCTTGATAGGCAAATGGAAAAATGTGCAGGTAAATCTACCACCACTATATCTTATAAAATTGGAAAGCTTGGGAAGTCATCAAAGAAAAATTTAAAACCTTTGATGAGACCTATTTAAATTTATGGTTTCCCATAAATATGAAAAAATCCTTTCATTAATCTCTTGATGGCTTATACATCAAGCCCAACTTGTTTGCAACTAGTTTAGGCATACTGAAGTACTTTCCCCACTATCCATAATGCAATTATGAACTCACCTATCTCCAATAATGAGGGTGAGATAGAAAGGTGGGGAATTTTTATATTTGGTGGAGGGTTAAAAAATATGAGTAGGTTAATTTATGATACCTACACCACCATACTTGATTGGTTGGGGATTGATATGGAGTTAGCATAATTACTCTTGGAGTAACTATTTTTAATCAGGCATGTGGAGTACTTCCCAAAGATATATACTTATTTTGGTGATCTTCAAAGATTCAATGATATTCAAATAAGAAACATTAACCTTTTATTACATCTTAGGAGGCAATGAAGTGCCTTGAGTTTCACGTAATGAAGGCTAGGTCACCCTTCCCAAGTTCTTATTTTGAATAGGTGTAGGACTTGTAGAGGTTTCCACATTTTTATTCATACCTTGTTGCCTTAAAGGAGTATTTTTTTGGAGTTGTATCCACATATATAACATCTCCCAAATCCATTATCTTTGAAGTTGTGTTGGTTGCAATTAAGGTGCTTTGATTTACTCAAATATGTCCATTTGGAACTTTGCCAAGCTCACTCCTTGATTTCCACACTCTCTATTTGATTATGTTTGCATAGATTGGTCATCTTCTGATTTCAAATGACAAGTAATACATCCTTGAGACACCAAGGATTGAAATTCTCCCTCATTAGCATTCATAAATTGACCTTGAGGTTGCCCCAAATAATGTTGCCATTCTTATCATTGAACTAGGTTGTTATAGACTGAAACCATGGCTCTTGTGGTGGGATCATAATTTGGATTATAGGTATTAGGTGGCCTATTTAAATTAGGCTAACTTTGTCCCTTACATTGACCATTATGCTATGGTGGAAATCTATTTTCTTGTGAAGGGTAGTAGTAGGATTTTTGGTAAGCTTAAATTTGTTGATTTAGTTTCCTAATTTGAGCTTATAAGGCTTTACATCTTACTTCCCAATCAATGGCATCATCTAATTTATTTGGAGTAACTTTAGACTTATTATTTAAATTTTTAATTAGAGCAAGGCTTAGAAGAGTAATAGGAATGTTAGGCAAGATAGGCATTAATACTTTTGGTAGAAGTTTACTAGATTAGATCAAACCATTCTCAGAACTAATAGCTATATCATAGGCATCAAGAAAATCATATCCTCCCATGGAATACAACATGATAGATATATTAGTCCCAATAGATCTTAAGGGGGTTACTTTCAATGGGTATCATGAGAGGTGCCATCATATACCATGTCCTATGGAACCTCTCATTGAAATCATGTATGTATTACTTAGGCCTTCTTTAAATGACATTCAATTGATGGATTAGTGATGTATGATCACTCTTATCCTCAAAACTTTGAGTCAAAAAATCCCCAAACTCATCCCATGTAGTACTACATCTTCCTAACAAGGCTCTATACCAATCAAGATCTTTTCCCCTTAGAGACATGGCAAGCAATCTAATTTCTATGTTGATTTATATAATATTGTGGAAAGTTTAGAAGTTAGATATGTCTCTAATGTGTTCACTTGGGGTTATATGACCTTCCCCATTGAAAGTGGGAGCACTCTTAGTGGAATTGGGAGGAATGTCATCATAAGTAGCAAGATTTATGGGATTTTCAGTATTGAAAGCTGAGAATGCATGTTTCTTATCCATATTAACTTCAAATTCTTCTTCACTATCTTGATCTTATTGACTTTAAAAACCTTCCTACTCTTAAAAATATTTTTTTATGATTTTCAAGTGTCATGAAAGGCTTAGGGTACTAAACTTCAAGAGGAAGTTTAGGATGAGGGAGTGCATTTATAGGTTGATTACCTTTACTAGTAGATGGCCTAGTAAAGACCATGAAGCATAAATAAAAGAAATAATAAATTCATTTGAAACAAGATGTTATACCTTTATTGGATTTACCAAATCCTAAGTAGAAAACACTTATGTAGCTATGATTTTGTCAAGACCATCATTCACCTTGATAATAAGTGTTTGAGATAATGGTCCCACCAGGCATTCCAAAACTATTATCACTCAATTTTTCACCCTTGAAAAGGTATTTCAAGCCTAATGTATTTTTAATGTAACATGGTATTACCCATATACCTATGGGTTGTCTACAACATGTGTAAACCTCTAGATTCAAGGGCTAGCTCCCTTAATATGTCTATTGAAGCTCAACACCTATACTACTAGATTGTTTGGGGTTGAAAAGGGATAGAGATAACATGAAATAAACCTAATATAATGAGGTGATAAACCAATTTAAATTCCACAAGACAACCATGTTCTCTAATTATGAAATATTATTCACAAAACTGACTTCAACATCAAAGGTTTCTCTAACATAAGTATTTCAAACTTGAAGGTGATATGTGATGCACTTCTCAAGGTGGATGGACAAGAGCTATGATTATAGAAACTATTACCCTTATTTACACTTAAATCATAAAAATACACTAAGTACACTTCATGTGACCTGTTAGAAAGCATACTACTTGTACAAAACATGAAAGATTAAGGTGAACATAAGGATACATGATTATCACTTGTCAATCAACATGCACTACTTCACACACCTAGACAAGAAGCTTTAGAACTCAAAAAAAATTGAAATATTTTATTCAAATTCAAACACTATTATTTAAACCATTATAGATTTTCCATACCATATGTGGATTCTAAAACTTAGCCAAAAGTGGCTACTTATATAAATAAGTGTGAAGAGAGAAAAGGGGGCATGGTAGAAGAGAATTGAAAAGATACCATGAGTTAAAATAAGAAAGGTAGTTATGAGATAGTCCATATAGACCTCCAAGGTCATGTGTCTAACTCCTTAATAATCTCTATCCTTCTAAGTGGTGCAGGGGTTACAAATTGGCTTAACACCTTGGCTAACTCCTTGAAAAATGCCCTTTTTGCATGAAAGGAGTGAAAATGGAATTTAAAATAATTAACTAACCATTAAAATATCTCATAAAAATCATTTAACATATTCCATGCCTTAATAAACTCCTCTGATCTGACATTCCATCATTCATGTGCATAGGTGTCTTGAAATTCTTCATTTCCCATGCCTAGCTTGGTCAAAGTGGCCCAAAACTCATGTGAATATTCTTAAAGTCACCCTATCTCCATAAATGGTCTTAAAATATGTTATCGGGACTTAAAAAACCATTTTTGTTTTTGGAATAACTTCCAAGAACTCATTTTGTTCCTCAATCCCTTACTAGGCCTATTTTCTTTATAGCCCTAAGAACCTATAAAACCTCCTTGTGTAGGGAGTTGTATGGATGATACTAAGAAAAATAGTGAATATTATAGGAAAAATTATTTCATTAAATATCCATATCAAATTTCATCTCTTGACTCTAAATGAAATTCCATCTTTTCTACCTTTCTCTCTCTTGAATTAGGCCTCCTTGCTTAGAACCCTATTTTTTTGATCTAGACATATGAAACACATGTGAAATAAATAAAAATAATTTTATTTAATTTATATATGATATCACCAACCTCCATGTCAATTCTGAGGTCCTGAGACCCTATGGAAGTACGCAAACCATGAAATCACCTTGTTACCTAGCCTTATTTTGACCCTATTTAAGACTACCTTAGAAAATGGGCTTGATTTGAACATATATAGAATATATTATCAATTTTTTTGTAATTTAATAGTTATTAAACATCCCAAATTACCTCATCCAATTATTGAGAAGCTCTCCCCTTCTCATAACATCTATAAAACACCAAAAATAGGGTAGTTGTGATAGTCTGTACAAGTGACATAAACATCAAAGTACATGTGTATAACCTCCTTGTATTAATAAATAATATAAAATAGTTTTAAAGATAAAAATATGTCATTATATTTTCTTTTAAGGTTTATTTTCCTTGATTGGTCACTATCATGGTTTTAGAGAGGTTTAAGACCTATTTGGGGTCTTAAGTTTTTTTAATAAAGAACAAATCATAAATTGAACTAATTTCAATTTTAAAAGCTTATTTAATTACCTCCTCAACTATACCAAATGTCTTATCTTCCCATTCAAACTATGAGCTATGGTATGAGTATTTGAAGTTTCTCTTTGGGTAGTAGTCCTAGTATTTCTTAAGCTTGAGATAGGTCCAAATTAGGTTTTGAGCCTCAAAAATTCATCTAATTATTGGGAGAGGTTAATAAAAATATAAATAAATCCCCTTCATTATTAAAAATTCCTTGGTATTTATCATTACCCTTATGTATACATTTGTTATATTGGTCAGGGGTTTTGGGGTTTAGGCCCATTATCTCTTTGCTAGCCTTCAAGGGCATTTGGAATGAAAATTGAGGTGTGTTGTCACCTAAAAGTATATTTAAACCATTTTCATGTATTTTTACTACATAAAATGCCTTTTATGGGGTTTTAAATGATTTTATCATGCTTTTATCTTAAATATACCCCCTGGTCTCATGGTTACTCCTTACCAATGGAGTGGGCAAGGTCTGAGACAAAACAATGGGTATTTCCACTACTTTTATGATTTTTAAATGGTAATGGATGAATTGGTACACTCATTATCATCCTATGTACCAAATATAAAAGTGTTATTGTGCCTATAAAACCCTCAAAACACCATCTTACCTTATGACTAGTTGTAGGCCTACATGTGTCCTTTAAGAATATGCTTGTGTACCCTGTGTGACAGTCTTGTCCTAACACATGAGAATTTTAGATTATTATATACAATTTTTAGATTTTTCAAAATTATCTTACACTCCTAAACACATTTATACCAAGTCCTTTCCTTCCAAAATCCACTTACTTAGGCATGACTATGATACATGGTACTAGACCTATTAGGCTTGAATAGGGTTTTTGAACATTTTATACCCGTATTAGGTTATGGGTTTGAATAAGATTTTATTTTCACTATGAAACCATTAATAAAAGAGTCTTAATTCTTTTATAATTCTCATATTCCTCTACCCTTTCCTAAAATCAAGTATAAGCTCATAAAGAACAGGCAAACTTATAGTTTACCTCTTGACTATGTATGGAAATTAGAACTCAACCTACCTAATCTTTTGACTTGTATTCTTATATCTCAAATTGACTTTATGAACCTTTTGTTTATCTGAGGTAGACCTTAGAACCCTTTCAAACATCCATGTTATTTATTTTGGACCTGATGTTAGTTTGTGTCATGTAGCCTGTAGGTGCCCTTTTGACTATGTATGGAAATGATTATATTCCTTGTGTCTAGGAACCTATTTTGACATTATTGGCCTTCCCAATGGATTCTAACTTAGTTTTTAGTATCATATTAGGTTTTAATCATCTCTCATTTTAATTTTTTTTCTCTTCAAATTTGAAAATGGGTTAGTCTTTCAAATAAGCCTATAGGTGACTTTTTTACGGTATTAATTGTACATAGGAGTTTTGAACTTACTCCTTTCACTAAGCATGATGTTTGAGAGACCAAAATATCTTATTCCATTATCACAAGGTCTTTCAACACTTTAAGGGTGTTTCCAAGTCACTTCTTATTTTCTCTACCTATACACAACACTTTAGGTGATCTCTTAGGGTTTGTCAACTTAGTTTCACCCATTTGACCTTTATTTGACTACAAGTGACTAGGTTACTCTTCAATGGTTGTGACACTATCTGCATCTTCCTTAATGATAGTTGGAGAAGGTTTTATTATCTTAGCTTTGCTTTTGTGTTGACTTGATCTAATGAGGACCTATAGGTTGGGGTAATGTAGGTCACCTTTTGACTATTTAGTGCTGCAAAGTTATTCTCTTGAGTTATTGAACCTTTCAAGTTTGTAAAACCATTCATACCTCTTATCATTGTTTTGATTACCTACAAAGGCTTATGATAATGTATTTTGATCTTCAACTTACCCTACTAGTCTATACAAATTATAAGTATAGTCAACTATTGCATAAGCCTCTTTTTACAGTCTTAGAGTATTTATCCAACTTAAGCAACTTGATGATAAAATTTGGGTAATCAAAACCATGTGAATTCATGAAGAGATATATCAAGTTCCCTTCATGTATTTGAGAATCCTCTCACTTCTATAGTTCATACAATTGCATATGAAGGAAACATGTGTGAATTCTAATTAGAAGGTGTATTTGACTCTTATCTTGATCTTTTCATGCTACCAATAGTGAAAAATGATCTAAAGAACTTACACCATGATATATCACTAGAACTTGAGCCAAAATGGCAACCAAAACTACAATAGACTATCTAAACATAGACTATGTTCCAAAGAGCAAGCAAACATGAAGAATATGGAAAAGAAACACATCTCAAACCAATAGAACATGAACTCCATGAAATTTAGGGATCTCCCATGAGTTATTAATAATTAAAAACCTATGATAGTGACCACCATGAATTAAAAATAGAGACTTATATCATAATCCACTAAAACACCTTATACACCAAGACACACTCTTTTTCCAAATGAAATGACTTCATAGAGATGATTTGGATGATAAAAACACCATGAAAAAGAGATACATTACCTCAAAAATGATCCCTTAAAACCATTCTTATCCTTTTATTTTTAAATTAGAGAAACAAGTGCAAGAATAGACCCCTCTTGAATGGATAGGCTATAGTGACCTACTGTCACTCTTTAAAAAATTTCATAAATAATATGCTAATAATATGAAAAATAATTCCACTAATTTCAAACTTACTACGACCCATAATAATGGCCAAATTTTTAGCCCCAAACTCTCTCTCTCTCCAAGTCATACCATTCAATTCAAATTTGCCTTCCTGAGCTTGTGAAGGTAGTGATGGAGGATAAAATGTGTTTGGAGTGTCAATTTGACCTAAAATTTGATCCAAAGATTTTAAATTATCTTATGGATCCCAAGAAAAACTTACAAACCATTTTCCACTGAAATTTGGTTTTATAATGCCGTACAAGTGCTTATAAAGTGTCATTTTGTAAAAATTAGGCATTGAACTACATATGTTGTCAGAATCTGACTATCCTGAACATTATCTAACCTATTTATAACACTAGAGACATTTTTAATATTCTTTAAATGTTTACTCCCTTGAATGGTACGTCCAACTCTTCTACATGGGCCAAAAGGTGGCCAAAATGTGATTTTTTGCATATGAGAGTCAAATAAAAGTTTAGATTAAGGTAAAAATAGGTTTTGAAGGGACCCCGAAACCCAATACAAGGGGAAAGATAACCCTTTAATCATAGATAGATTAACAATAGAACCTGCTTACAAAAAAGAGCCAAAACCAGGTTTTACAGGGACCTGAAACCAACAAATAAAACCATAAAGCCTAGCAGTCAAAACACTCAGCGAAAGGGAACTTTAGATGAATCTTTTAAGTTTAGATTATTTTTTTACTTGACCTAAGATTCATATCAAGGGGAGGAACCAAAGGCTTTGACTTCTTTCTTCTTACAGCTGTCCAACTGTCCTCCACCTTAGCTGCCTCAGCATCCCATGCCTCAGAATACATAGATCTTTGGCTCCCAGAAGGCATAAAATCCTTGTGAGAGTTAAACAATAACTGGCTCTTAGAGAGATCCTCCAAAATAGGGGAAGATACCACCACCTCCTCCTCTGGCTCAACTGTTTCACTACCCACAGCCACTATAGGGGCTTCATTAGAATGATTCACCAATGAATCTTCTTCATCTTTCGGTTTGGATAGCAAAATTTTGTCATGTTCAGTCTCAGATTCGGAAGAAGCTTCCAAAGGTTGTTTGTCAACTTTGTGTACAGAGGAGACCTTAGTCCACCAGGAAGGTGAACGTCTGGGATGAGATTTCCCAGCACCATAGCGATCAGCTATATGTCCCGTTTGGTTGCATTTCCTACACCAAAAAGGGATCCACTAATAATCCAAAATTTGTGTCCAATTACCCTTTGGGGATTCAAGATAGATCGCCTTAGGAAGGCCCTTAGAGACATCTAGATCTACCAGAAATCGTGCACAGGTCGAATGAGATAGTGGGCAGTCTTCCTCATATAAAAAATCCCCTAAAACATTTCCTATGGTTTTAAAAACCGCCTCATGACAAAGGTGTAATGGAAGATAAGGGAGCTGCACCCATATAGGGATCTTATTAAAGGATTTCGAAAGAGGATTAAAATCTTTATGCCAAGGTTTGGCCATAAGAGGAAATCTGCCCTACCAAGAAAATTTATTGTGACACAAAATAGATTTTCTATCCTCAAGGTTTTTAAAAACTATTATAAAAAAAACCCTGGCACAAAGATGAAGATGAGTCAAATAAAAGTTATAGCATGATATTAAGATATAAAAGACATGAAAATAAACTTTTATAATGACCATAGACCAAAATAAATTTTTTACCATGTTTTACCATCCCAAGACCTTGAGATTGACCATATGACTAGATAAATAAACATAAGACCATAACTTAGACAATAATAAACAAGGGAAAATATGACCATATGGAACCATTTAAAACCATGAAAAAAAATTTACAACCATATGGAGTTTAAACCTTTATAGGGTGACCACTTTTGGCTTGGGGCCAAAATTTGGTCAACAATATCTTCCTTCATATTCTCCCTCAAGAGGTAAGACTACTGAAGAATACATAAAGGCTTTCATGACTGATTTAGGGATAATAAATGTAACCTAAAAATGTGTGGCATTAATAATCTTCCCTTTTACCTTGTAAGACATTTATTATGATTGGTTCCTTAATAGTCCTAAAAATTCAAAATTTACATCTTGGAGCTAGTGTCAAAATACCCTTTTGGTATAGTTTGGATAGGTCACTAGCCCGTGTATCATATACCAACACTTTGAAAGCATGAAGAAAGAATATAATGTAGCAATTAAGTACATTAATGCAAGATTAAATAATATTTATTGCTATGTTGACACTAACTATAAACCCAATGAAGTTTTAACCCTTTAAATTTATAAAAATTATTTGGATTCTATGATAATTATTTTTCTCCATAAAGTGCCTAATATTGTGTGCTACCTTTCACTTATGCTAAAGCTACTAACATTGATAGGCAGTTAAATCCCTAATTACAAGATTTGGCCCCACCCAATATTGTTCCTATCTTTCCAGTCTTCAACCTCATTTCAAATTTTAATCAGAGTATTATGGATCAAAATCAAAACTAGTTGTATACACAATTTCCTTTAGCCCATGTTGTAATGCACCTCATGAAAAAAAATGAATTCAATTGTTAATTGACATATGATTTATTGATAAGAGTAAGATACCTACTATTGTAATGACAAGAAGATCACCTATGGATACATAATGAATATGGGTCATTGATACTCTCATTTGACTCTAGACTTTATGTTATTCATGCCCTGCTAAGACATGTTTCAAGTAGGAACAATGTGGCATGCTAATATGATGGCCATAATTCCATGCCGATGT
>JARHVA010002069.1:905000-960000 GCA_037957365.1 Torreya grandis
AACTATGGGTTTGAGCTAGTGAGCTAAACCATTAGCATTTGGCCAAACTTATTTATCTTGTGACTACTTAATCAATAAAATGTGCCTATTATTTGAATAATGATAATGGGTAGGGATTTCATATATATGTATATATGTTGATATGAATTTGTATATATGATCATGCTTTATGGTTGTATGTACGTGTGATGGTTATGTCATGTCTATTTATAAATAAAAAATGGGCATGATAATTTGGTATCAAATCCTAGATTAAAATTTGTGACCTCAGGGGATGATATACATGAGTTTAACACTTTTATAAATCTATTTAATCATGATTTATGTAAATTAAATGTGTGTACACATTGCTTTCTAACTCTATTAAAACCTAAATTGTCTAGATAAGTTGTCACAGAATGAAAGCATAGTAATTACTACAACTCGGTGTCACCAAAATATGTATATTGAGTATTTGAATGAAATCAACATTCAAATTATTAATACCCTATAGTGTATGATGACTATGTTAGAGGAAAATTTTCCCCAAACTTCTATATTACAAAAATGAGTATCTTCACCCTAGCAAGGTCATGGGCTGGTTGAGTAAGTCTTAAAGTCACACCATCAAAGGAATAGTAGGATCCACCTTCATTAGTATCATAAGAGTTAATTTACTCAGAAAAAATCTCTGCTTATGAAATTTCTAGGTTCAAAACCATGTAAATTCGTGTGGTCATAAATAAAAAAGGATACTACCTTGTGTGCTTACTTCAAATGCAGAGTTGTTGGCCATTATGCATGAAATTACCCTAAGAATGAATATTAAGGGTAATTAAAATCCTAATGTGGGCTGGATGCAAGGACAACTTTTCTTTATACCCTTCTAATGATACTTATGTTTTTTTTTGTAACAACTCTTGATCTATTTTTAAGGAGTACATTGTGCCTATGATGAGTTGATTATATTTTTAAAAAAAGAACAATATGTCTTCATGTTGATTATGTATGTTGGGATTGTGATAATTTTATATAAAGTGTTTTATTTTTTCTCAAATCATTAGAACCATTCAATTAATCATGATGTGGTCAAACTCCAATATTAAGGTTATGGATTGATCTATAAATAAATCTAATATTTGTATATGTTAACCAGTTGTATGGTAACCTTGTATTTGATTATAAAGTAAGATGAATCTTTGTGGAACTATCTAGAATAGGTATGTCTTCACATAGATATTTTTCATGTAAATAACATGTTATGTTTGGGTAGTTTTAGGCTCCTAATTGCCTTGTTATGTATATGTGAGCATAACCTGACTCATAATGTTGATTATGGGTGCATGTCAAATGGTTACAAGTTATCTTCCTGGTTTTGAAGCACCTAGAATGGATTGAGGTAACCTATCACATTTTTTATATTTTGATAATAAATCAATTAATAGATGAGTTTGCATCTATAGTAATGTTGATTGGTTTAATGGAAGCTTACAAGTGTTGTTAATAGTGTTAAAATTTCTTTGAATTTAAGTAGTAGTAACTTGGAATAAATACATTTGGTATTTTTATTTCTCTCATGACAAGAACTTATTTAACAACAAAAATTTATAATTGTCTTAAGCACTTGTAAACACTATGTGTTAACAATAAATGTAGAGTGGTGGCCATGGAGGAGCCCCTTCTCTAGAGATGATAACTCTTCATCTCTCTTTCTATATGTATAATATGTTTGCACATACTTATGTGGCATTATTTTAGGCATCACTACATCTAAATTCTCATGATGAAACTGACAAAGCCTTATTTTTATAATATATCACACCTTAGAGGATGGTGAATATAGATTATATGTAAGTTTGAATTATAGAGAAGAACAATTATTACATATTATAAATTTTTGAGAATGAATGTTTTATTTAAAACCATGCTTTAAAAATTCTAATGAAAATATAGAGAATATAATGCTTAACGTATTGAAAAATATTAAAACTAATCCTTCTATGACTATGATAAGGAAGGTAGTCAGCCTACTTGAGGACTTCCATAAACCATACAAGAATTGCCTTAATAATTAGCTTAGTAAGGAATTCCATGAATTAGGATAGAATTGTCTCGGAATAATGATACTAGCAGGGTGGAGGAAGTCAATGTATGCTTTTCATGACTAGTAAACTCATTCAGAATGAGTAATTTTGTCCTTCTCCCCCTGAGTGGCTCATAAAGCTGCATAGTGATCATATCGTTATCTATGTTAGGATATGTATGATTGCAAAACTTATGTTATGTTGATTGAGATTTTGTTTAAGTTGTTTTAAAACCATCATTATTTTATTTTGAATTCAAATTTTTTAATAAAAAGGCCAATCATGGAATTTTTTGATGAATTTTATTTGAATTTGATTTCATTTTTAGACTACTTGGTCTAGTTTTATTGATTTCACACTTATATGATCAGTTGATATTTCTTCAATTTATTATTATGCTTTCTCATTTTAATTTTATGTATTAGTATGTGCCTATATTTCACCTTGGGGAAAGTATAAGGGAGTATAAGTAGCTTGGACCATCTAGTGGATCATGATGGGAAACTATCATGCAAGTTCACAACACCATCCTTCCTTCCCACCCACCAGATGTGGGGATTTTACATGGGATATTGATTTTTCTAATTTACTTATTCATAGTGACTTTATTTGATGTATCAATTTCCTAATGCCTTCTAAACATTGCTATTAGTTGGTGGATAGATGTCTTGGCAGCCTCATATATAATGATTGACACATGATTCTCTTAGCTAGTGGATCAATGTCCTGGAAGACTCATACATTTTTATTGGCACATTATTCTCTTTACTAATGAATTTATGTCCTAAGAGACTTAGACATATTTATTATCACATGATTCTCTCAGTTGTTGGATCAATGTCCTGGTATCCTCATACATATTGATTGGCACATGATTATCTTAGTGGATTGATGTCCTGATAGCCTCATACTTATTAATTGGTAAATTATTATTTTAGTTAGTGGACCAATGTCTTGGGAACCACATAGATGTTGATTTACATATAATTCTCTAAGTTGATGGACCAATTTTATAATAGCCTATGTATATGGAATAAGATGGTAGTATGTTTCTTAAAAACCTTCCATGATTGGCATAATATATTGAGAATTAAAATAATCTCATGTTTATATTATTATTAAATAGAATTGAGGTGATGGGAGGCATTTCCCCATGCTTTGCTTATTCTCAAGATCCTTTATGTTTTATCAGGCACTAGATATGGTGACTCAACATTACCCAATATGTTTATAATGATTCAATATGAGCTCAGTATGGGTTAACTCCACTTATAATATTATGACCATTGATGGATACCTACAATATTAGGGTGTTTTTTGTGTTTGGCACCTTTCAATATTCTCTCAGAAATAATTATGCATTCAATAAATGCTTATACTCTCTTTGTCATAAAGAACATTTGTGGATTTTATTTGATTGGGACATATGTGTTTTGTAGTAGGATTTGCATCAGAGTGAATTTCCTATTTTTTAGAGATTATTCATAATTTAGTTGGAATCTTATTGGCTGATAAGACTCATGACAACCAATTATCACTTAGCACATTCCAAAGTCATTCACAGTAACCATAAAACATAGCATGATAGTATAACCCTAAAACAAGCAAGGCTTAGATCTAAAATTTGACCACTTTCATCTCTGATTTAGAGAGAGTTTTGTTGAAAGCAAATTTAAATTTCCATGATCAAGATATGAACCATCCTTATCAATTGGCCATACAAATTATTATTATTATTATTATGTTGAAATTCCAGTAACAATCCTACCAATAAATTTGTGTGAAAATGAAACCTTGAGCAAATGGAACAACTAAATGCATCTAGAAAATGGAATTCATGAATTATATTATGAGTATGGAATGATTCCCCAGTATATTGACACTTCCCCATACCTATTCATGTAAATAATATAGTGGGTTATGATTTCCCTACCAACAAGATTATGTCATAAGGAGGAGATATTTTCCTTGGTGGCAATCTGAATTAGTGTTTTTTGGAATCCTTAATGTGTGAACAAAGTAATATTACATTGAGGATGATTCCATTTAAGGGGTATAATTTAATGCACCTCATGAACAATAAATGACTTTAATTGTTAATTGAGATAGGATTTCTTGATAAGACTAAGATCCTTGCCAGTGGGATGATATAAAGCTCACCTATGGATACATGATGAATATGGGATCATTTATACTTTCATTTGACTCTAGAATATAATGTTATTCATGTCCTATTGAGACATGTTTTGGGTAATAATATGTTACTATGTTAATATGATGGCTATACTTCTATGGTGATTCTGATTGCAAGAGTAAGTGGGATATGATGGTAGGTTACCTAATCCCTCTCATGACTATTTAATATATTATAACTTATTAGTTGAATGTTTATTATGTTAATCCTTGTGTTGTATATTTTTATGCTTATATGATTGATAAAAATGTATTTGAGGTTGGTAGCCCCTTTTGACTATGATATGTTTTTATTATTAACTCATGAGTATCCATATCCTCAACCCCAAGACATTTATACTATCTCTTCCCTTTTCTTTCCTTTCACCATGATGTGAACATGCTAAGAGCTTGGAATCTTGAGATTTGGGGTGCCTAGAGTACTCACTTTATTATGGTAAAAGGTTTGGAGGTGATCCATACTTATTTTAGCCAAAATTGCACTTAAATCAAAGAATAGATCATCTTCAACTATTGGTTATTATGTTATGTTGCTTACTATATCTAGGCATGAGCAAGTGCTCAGCCAAACTTATGTATATATGTGATAGTGATATATTATGGGATAATATGTGAGCCTCAAGCAATACATAACTTACTAGATAAATTTTCTAGTTATTAATATTGATATATATATATAGAGAGAGAGACACACACACACACACACATATATATATACATATATATATATATATATATATATATATATATATATATATACATATATATATACATACATATATATACACATACATATATATACACATACATACATATATATATACATATATATATATACACACACACACATATATATATAGATATATATATATACATATATATATATATACATATATACATACATATATATATATATATATATATCTATATATATATATATATATACATATATACATACATATATATATATATATAGTCTATTATCTTGTGATTAGTTTATTTATTGCATCTTAAGTTACATGCAATAACTCTACTCTTGGATGACCTAAATTAAAAGGGCTTATCGATGTAATAAATAAAGTGAAATAGATTGATTATGTCACTAATAATAGTAATAGAATTTTGTTCTATTTATGATTCATGATATGTTTGATTCTATTATGATTTGGCATAATATATGTGAGATAAGATCTTAAATAACTCTTGAGCTTATAATATTGAAAATCAATAATGGGTTTGACTATAGATCTTCCTAGAAGAAATTTGACATTTGAGGAGTAACTCTTAGGTCTACATGGCTCTTTAAATAGATTCTTAGTATGCTTACTTGGATCAAACCTCGTAATGATTATCCCATTGATTACACTTTTTATCTCCTCTTATATTCTATTGTGATTTATCTTTATGGATTAAGCTTATCGATATATGAATGAAAATCAAATAAATGGCTCAGTGATTGTTATTGAGAATAAAAATATGATTGACTTGATAGTCTAAATATTGATGTCTTCTATAAAAATACATCTTATGTAAGTATCCTGGATCACAACATTGAGTAAGTTATATGTTGAAGGCCTTCCCTTTAAATAAGACCATTTTATAATAAAAGAAGGGTTTTTATAGAGTTTGGCTCTACTATTTTAATGTAACTAGGCATCAAACCTCCCTTGTAAGGAATTAATGAAAGAAGAAATTTTGATAATATTTATTGTTTAAGTTGTTTATGCTTCATATAAAATAAATGTCATTTGATCTTCCTCTTTAATGGAATGAATGGTTTTATGTGTTAATGTTAGAAGTTTAATCTTATAAGGAATAAACTAGTCATATACTTTAGTCAATTTACAAACCTTTTTGAAATTTTATCATATATTTCAATGTGTCACCATCCCACTAACATGAGGTTTATGTCATCCTACCTCATTATATGGTAGTTTTCAAGCAAATGGATCATCATGATCTATCCATGTGTCATCATCTCACTATCTTAGGAGTGATGTCAGTGGAGTCCATTATATGGAATCTATCGAGCAATAAAATTACCAAGAGTTATATGAGTGTCATAATCCTTCTATCCTATGGGTGACATCAATAGTGTCCAGTGTATATACTCTACTACGTAAGAAAATAGCTAGGAATTATCCACATGTTATCATCCTACTAACCTATAGGTGACATTAAAATAGATGATTATATGATAGTCATTGGGAAAGTGGATCATTAGGAGCCATATGCATTTTTTCATCCTACTAACCTAGAATTAACATCATCAATTTCCATTGTATGGAATCTATCGAGCAAGAAGATCACTAGGAGTCATCCACATGTCAACATCCTACTAACGTGATAGAGATAATAGTCATCATAATTTTTTATCAATTTGAGATGTAGTCATGAAGATTTGTGATGTCATGAGAATGATAAATGGTAAGAAGTGGACTGAGATCCCAAATAAAACCTAGCATAGCCAAGGAGCATGTTGAAGTGGCCATATGGATCTTGAATGTGTTAATAATGGCCAAGGTCAATTTTAACTATTGTCTTAATGTCATGATGTTTTAATTATGGGCATGAGATTTTAAATGAAACTATTAGTGTTTGTATTAACCTATTGATATCATTATTACTTAATAAATAACATGTGCATATTATTTGAATAATGATAATGGGAAAGGATTTCATATATGTGTATATATGTTGATGTGAATTCATATATGTACTTATGTTTTATGGTTCAATGTATGTGTGATAGTTGTGGCATGTCTATTTATGAATAAAAAATGGTCATGACACATGCTCCACCTAACCAACATCTTATCCTCTTAAACAATGTGTCTACACCTAATTAGTAAAATTAGATTCAATCTTTGATACTAGTTAATGTTACTATTACACAAGGTACTATTTCTAATTCTACAAAAGTAGAATTGGAAGTTATCTAATTAATGGTAAATAAGTTGAGAAATGAGTTATTGAGTATGCAAAAGTTAATGGGAAACACCATAGGGTAGAACATCATAATTTTGCATATTAAAGATATGTTCTTGTTAGTAGAAGAACAAGGATTGTAAACATGTGAAGTGTAATTATTTACCATCTATGTGCAAGGCACTCATGTTGTCACAAGTTGGTTTTTTTTTCCTTTTCTCAAGAAGTTTCAATAGGTTGGAAGACAAAGACACTCCTCTTGGTGTCAAGCTCAGATAGAAGCTAGAAATTCATAATATATGTAATCATCTATATATATGTTATTTTTTGTAATAAAAAGGGGTTCCATATTTAGAAGAGATAAATATAGATTTACTGGTTGTGGTTACATGTATGGTTTCTTTATTTGTTCTTTGTGTATGATTCATTGTTTATAATTATGGGTATTTCCTTCCTAAATTGTTTTGAATGCTCTAATTGTAGTTTAAATTACTAATGTCTTTCATTATCATTATTTTGTAGGATAAAATGTAACTTAAATATTTCATTTATTCTTTTCCTTAACATTACTTGGTAATTAAGCCTAAGACTATGAATTTATCACACAGCTATCCTCATCCTTAGCATGTTTTGATGTTATATCAAGAACCTTTGATAACAATGGTGCAGTGAGTGTGGAACTTCTTTGGAATAATCTATGCTAAGATGGTTATTAGGATAGAAGGATATGGAAATATATATGGACTAGAAAATATATAATTTAATAAGGGAAGAGCCAAAGAGGACTAGTTTTATGGTTTAAGAGATTATTTAAGAACACATTTATGGTGAAATATATGAAATATTTTGGTGTGAGTTTCCTAGGTTATTGGTTAATTAATTAGCATGACTAGAGTATTATTGTTTTTAACCTAGGATGATAGAAATTATAAATTATACTGAAGGTAAGGTAGATTAATTACAAATATTGGAAACTGATTGGATGTAAGAATAATCCATTGGTTTACTACTTTTTGTGATGGATACATAACTAAATTTATAGTATAGGGATATATAGCTTTTGAAGTTATGAAATATTTTTTTATCACATGAATTTGAGGACATTTTTTGCAGGAAATACCTACTCTTGTGAAAATGTTGGTTATGAAAAATGCCATGGTGCCTATTCTAGCCAATATAGATTAGTCACTTCAAGAATTATGGGGATGTGTGTGACTAGATAGTGAATGATGAGTAGATGAGCAAATAGATATTGGACCTAAATCTAGAATGAAAACTTAAGAGAATAATAATCAAAAGAAGAGTCTAGATTTATAATAGGAATTGCAACAAAAGAATAGATGGAATAAGTAGAAAGGTACTCACGTAGTTATGAATAGAAGTAGGAGTAGTAATAAAGTAGTAGAAGATCATGTAGAAAAAAATTATGAAGAAAGGAATGATGAGCAAGGGATGAGAAAATATGTGGAAGAATTCAATCAAAGAGATAAAAGGGAAGAAGAGCAAGAAAAGGATGAGATTTGAAATTATGAGGATGAGAATAGTGTAGAATTAGAATAGTTAGTAGTTAATTGTAGTTCATAGCTACAAGAAAGGGTATTACAAGAAAAAAAATGAAATTTTTTATGGATATATAGGAAAAAGTCATAGAGACATTTTAGGTTCAAGTCTTGAGAGAGAAGATATTGTAGATAAATATCATTCACTAGAAAGGTACCCATCCCCCTAGCCCAATATTTCTTATGTTAGAAGTAATTTCCTATAAGAGCATCAAGCAAGAAGTTATTGGGAAGAACCATTTCTATAATGAGTTCACAAATGGGGAATTTAAATTGAGACATCATCAATTTTCAAATCTTTTAAAGTCATAGGTTTGATCGAGAGAGAATAAAAGGAAACAAAAAATGTAGGGAATCAAGATTTGTATCAAACAGGAAGTTTGTAGGTATATCCTTTAATGCCACACATAGTAACATAAAGTTTTTTAGATAAAAATTACTATAGTTGTGAAAAAAAATTCAAAAATAGTGGTTCATAGTCCAAATATGGATCATTTGGAATATTTTATAAATCTATCACAATATGATTGGTCTACGGACCCTAAACAATATTTGCTCACATGTCAAATGAAATGGCAAGCTGAAAGTGTTACTAACAAAGCTATAATGAAGTATAAAGTGATTGGGGCATTGAATAGAAGATATTTAGAATTTATATATTGTAGAGATATTAATTATGATTCTATAAAATATGTGAAAGAATGTCTTATCATAAAATTCAAAATTAATAAATGCACAAGGCAGACCATCTAAGATCTAAAAGAAATCTAACATAGGCCAGGAGAGATAGTATGTGACTATGATCACAAATTCTTAGATGTCATGAATAGGGTTGAGTTTTATCTATTGGACAAGGATAAGTCTACATGATTCTTAGAAGGATTGCGAACAAGAATTTAGTTTGTGATAGCTAAAACTAAATTTGATACTAAAGCATATGCCCAAGCTATTTTTATTATGGTAAAATAGATTAAAGACTATGGAAAAGCTTCAACATATATCTCTAAGATTGAGAACACTTTAAAATCCTTCATGAAAATAATGGAATAATATCATGAGGGAGATAAACCCAAATTATGAATATGGTGCATGGAATGTATTAAGAAAGGGCATCACCATAATGATTAACCCAAATTCAAAATAGAATGATATGAGATATGTAGAGTAGTAGGAAATGCAACATTGTAGTGTCATCTATTACAACAACATGTAAATATTCCACATAACTTGTATTGTGATTTCTACAAATCCATAAAACATGATGAGAAAAAATTTAGAGCTTTATAGTAGTTAAGAGAAGATATCACAAAGAATGTTTTCATAGTAACTTCACAACATGTGTTTATGGTGAAATAAGTGATACTAGGCCCAGAGGTTGATATGATTGATGCACACAAATTAGGTCTGAAGTGGATTCCAACTCACCACAATATTAAGCTCAAGGTATGGCTAGATTCACTCCTCATTCTCTAGGTTAGACACCACCATCACTGCAATATAAATATACAACATCTTAAAATCATGTCATGACTCAACAACAATAGTCTAGTTGGACTTAACTAGTTTCTCAGTAATAATATGTGGGCTATGATAATACTTAATAGTATCAAAGTTGTAATATATTTCATCATTGAGGTAGTTATAAAGGAGGATATAGGGGTGGATATCAAGTTGTTTATCAAGGAAAACAAGGAAATAATTATCAATGACCTCTATTGTAATGTTATTTATGTGGAGAGTATAAACATGTGTATAAAACTTACTTAATGAATCCACAAATATAGTCCTATTGTATGTCTTTTATAATGTTAGATCAACATGATATAGAATAGTGTCTAGTATTCAAAAAGTAGAGAAAAGAAAAGGTTGTGTGAAATGTCAATATGGTCACTTCGTAACCTAAGGAGGATGAATTTTTGAAAGCTATCAATATAATTAACATGCAAAGCAAGGATTATCTCCTTTTGAAATGTTAAAGGATCAAGGAATTTGTAAGGTCATGTAGGATGAATACCTAGATCTAGCTATTAAAAAGGGATTGATGTATGAGTCTTCGTAGGTTTTTAAAAACATATAGAATTTAAGTAACCACTAAATGGGATGTTATGACTATAGATGAATAGATATATGTCCAAAATATGCATATAATGAGATAAGAGGGAATTTTTACTGCCTTATTAGACTTACTCAAATTATTAAGCACACTATGTAATGAGGACATATATTAGAATTTCATAAATCTATTGATAATCTATTAGAATGTGCACAATATGGGTAGTATTAAATAGAGAAGCTAGTATGGTATGTAAAAACTAAAAATACTTGGGATGTGGAAGCATGTATGGATATTAAAATCATAGGTTATGATATACCAAATGAATTTTTCTTATTTTGGAAGCACAGTTAGTGTGATACCAATGTCTATGTGGGAAACTATTGGCTAACTAGTACTCAATTATAGTCCAGTAACTCTTAGCCTAGTAGATTATGGTAGAGTTGAACCTATTATTTTTTTTAAATATGTTGAGATCAAAGTCACAAAGCTAAGTTACGAGGTGACTTTGAGGTCATTGATATAAAGACAACTGAGACACATTATCCTATGTTAATTGGGAAGAAATGGGCATATGATGGGCATATGGCTATCAACACTTTGAAAAATCAATTAGAATCTCATCAAGCAGATAAAATCACAATAATTCTATTGAATAATTTTCACAAATCATACATCATCCCAATAGAACCTAATTCTCCTTACATTTGTCAATAAAATAGTTGGATGAAGGTGAATACTAGAGAGAATCCATAGGCTCTATGAGAAGTTAAATGTACTTTTCTTTATGGAAAGGATAAACCTTAGTTACAATATTTACTTATTGAGAAACTCAAATTTTCTGACCTATTGAAGCCTAAACCAATGATCCCCGAGCCATTGATTCCTCAATTTTTGATGGAAGATTATAATTCTACGTTTACCAAATCTCCTACTCATTCTAAAATAGTGTTTTTGTATCAAGTAGATACCCATGTCCATGATTATATAGAGCCCATAAAAGAAGGTACTTTATCATGGGACATAGATTTAACTGTAAGAGGGGATTCAGACACACATATGCTAAATTGGGCTCGAAGATATCATGAGTTATGACCAATGAGAATAGTCTTTACACATGAATGATAGTTACCTCAATAATTTCCAATGGAGGATATAAATAAGTTTATTCTATGATTACAAGTCCATGTGCCTAAAATCGGTCAGAGGGTGAGTGATTTTAATTATGCATTTAAATGTATTATTACTACATGGTGGGAAATTTATATAGATGATGAGCTTTCTTGAGATGAGTCTTGTGAATTGATGATCAATAGGTTTCATCTACTACACATAATTAGAAGTAATTGGCCTTTATTTCAATAGGGTGTATACCCTAAATTGAATATACATAGATGTGTTTAATTATGGACTATGAAAATCATGGCCTCAAAATATTGCATTCATTTTTTCCACTATATGCTAGCTCCCTTTACATCAGTTTAGTATATGCATTAGGAGTGTAATGTTGAGTATTATCATTGATGTTAAAGGTACATATTGTGAATTTTGATATTAAAGGTGATTAAGTATAGTTATTAGTATGTGATTTGACAATGTGCATGTAATAATGTTGTCATGAGAGAAAGAGAAAGAGAGAATTTGAAAGTGACTAATGTCTTATGTTTGTATAGAAGGTACAAGTCATTGATGTCAAGTGCATAAGAATCCTAGTCATGACATGAAGAGGTATGTTCATGGTAAAAAAAATTAACATAGGCATGTGAATGTGGTATGGAATTTTTTTGATCATGTGAATAAGATACATAATCATTCATGATAGTTTCAAGGTGAGCATAAATTGCTAGAACCTTCAGTCCAAGTTTGTACCTAGATCACTCTTAAACCCTGTCCAGCCTAATGAGGTATGAAGATAATATTTCAAGGGAATTATGAAAATATGATAATTTAAATAGCTAAGATAAGTTATTATAGGTATTATCACAAATTTTTAGGTCAATATTTGAAATAAAAGTGCATGAATACTTGATTTAGGCCTTCTCAAGCTCACAAAATGAGGTTTCAAACTTGAGAAGCGCATTCAAACATTTATTGGCATGTGTAACCTATGCATTGGAGTCTAATATATTAAATAGAGATGGGGAAGGTTAATATATAATTTCTCTATGCTTTATTTTTATATTCAAGTGGTAGTCCTTTATGAACAATTGTTAACACCAAAACCTATGCTAAACCACCCTAATAAGGACCTGATATGAAATATTTTGTTTAAAAAATATTAGTATAGATTAAAATGAATACATAACCTATTGTATCATGTATTTATATTTCGCAAGTACCTTTAGGTGGTGGTGGTGGTTAGCTAGATGAGAGATAAAAAGCATAGATACATGCTTATTTATTAAGAAATTATTGTAGCTCTCAAAATTTGAATTGGTCAAGAAAATAAAATGGATGGTATAATAATATAGAGAGTAATTTTACATTTCCATGATGATTTATTGATATTTTATATCCTTCAATTTTTCTAACTTTGTCATCCAAGTAAGCCAGTCACAAACAAACCTAACGGTGTGAATAGTGTAAAACCCAAGTAGAGATGTTTGAGGGTCTTTACATGATGGATTAATCAAATAAAGTGAATGAATAAGTAATTTACTAATTTTAATTCATGATCATGATTTTATAATATTTTTAGGTCAATGTATGTGGTTAAAAAGGTGTTCCCAAAATGGTTTGTCTAGTTCATATAGGACTATGAGATATAAGGTCAATAAAGTGGTCTACAAGACCAATATTTACCATTAGAACATATGAATTTTGTATATTATTATGTTATATATAAATTGTATTAATATTTATATTCATAAATATTCATGAAAAGTGTCTACATAGGAGTTGGAGGTCTAATTCATCATGACTGGTTTTTGAGGTGAATTGGAAGTTTTGAGTAAGCAAGTTGTAGAGATGTTCTTGAGCTTTTATTTACTGAGTAAAGATGTTACAATAATTTTTTCATGACCTTTATGTCATGGATAATATTTATACATGTTTCATGTGTCATATTTGAGTAGCTTAAGGGTTTTTAAGCTTCATTATTGCAAGATAGACTTTTGAGTTATACAAGCCTCATAGGGTAGTTTGTCCTAAAAGAACTTTCATGATATGAACAAAGGATATAGGTCTAATAAATCATGTATGAGGTTAGTATATTTAATTTTATAATTTATTTAATGGTTTTTTATTTTTATATAAGTACATCTAGGCTTAATAAGATCAATTATTAGCACTAAGAAGATAGACTTGATGCAATTAGGTCTCCATGAGACCTAAAGGAGAAGTATGGCTTAATTGAGTTATGAAAGACCAAAAGGGGTTAAAATTATGATTGAAACATGTTCATAATATGTAATAATATGTATTTATATGACTACCTATGATTTTTAGGGTGCGTGGTTGACTAAGTGGTGTGTGACCATGAGACTAGTATATATATAAGGTAGTTTAGGCCCATTTAATAATTATGAAAAATAAGTGAATAGAATCTTGAATAGTTGATTAGAAAGAGGTATTTAAATGAGTTAAAAAAAATATATAGTTTTTAATTCATTAGGTGACTTATTTTGTGATGTTTCACTTAGGCATTTGGTGCTTCCATGTAATTAGGTACTTTCTAAAACCTAGTCAAGTGGGTGCTTGACTTTATTCGGGTTGGTCCTCCAAGTAGAGTTAGTGCTCAATAGAATTTTATCTTTTATTTCATATGATATTATTTCATTTATAGATATAATAGTGGTTTTTCTCCCCCTTTATAGTTTCTCACTCATATATGTGTTTTCTTATTTCATGCTCATGTGAATGGTTCTTTATGCATTACTATATCACTATATTGCTTTCATGGTTCAAAGAATGTTAAAGTATAACTCAAAGAAATTTTTTAAACACTAATTCACCCCCCTCTTAGTTATTATGCTTATAATAATTGGTATCAAACCCTAGTACTTTAAATCAAGCCTAATAGATTAAAGTAGATCCTATAAGCATAAGCATGTCTAGTCATCAAGTACAAGGATGTTTCTCAACCAATAAGGCTCCTCTCTTTAGTGGGACTAACTATGCATTTTGGAGAATTGGAATAAATACTTATCTAATTCACTTAGTCTATGACATATGAAAATATATAGTTGATGGATTCACTTCACCCTATACACCACTAACTAATTTAGTAGGAAAGAAGGCAAGTGAAAATAACTCTAAGGTAATGAATGCCATCCTATGTGGTTTTTTAGAGGTAAAATTTGTAAAGTTCATGCATTCTGATATATCCAAAGGTATTTTGGAAAATTTTCAAACCATCTATGAAAGAGAAACCAAATTCAAGTTTAAAATTTTTTAGACCCATCAAATGCAGTTTGAAAGTCTGATAATGAAGGAAGATGAAAACATTACATCTTATCTATTAAGAGTAGATGAAGTGGTAAATGTCATCAGACATCTCGAAGATAAGTTGGAAGAATCAATAGTAGTATAAAAGTTATTAATATCCCTGACATCTAAATTTTATTCAAAAGTATTTATTGTGGAAGAGATCAAATATCTCAACATACTACAAATGGATGAGCTTCATGGCATCTTGACTACCTATAAAATGAGAATAATTGATTAAATACCTTCCAAGAAGGAAGTTGTATTCAAATCATAGAAAAAGTCACAAGGTAAAAAGGTCAAAGATGATATTGATACAGATATTGATGATGATAAGATATAATCCATGTTTATCAAAAAACTAAAGAAAGGATCAGGTAAGTATAAGGGCAAGTTGACATTTAAGTGATTTAACTATGGTAAGATTGGTCACTTTGCATATAAGTTCCCTAACAAAGATAAGAATGAGTATGATGGATAGCATGATGAACATCATGGTGATGATAATAAGTTATATAAGCTTGACAAGAGAAAAAAGATTTTTAGTAAGTATGAAGGCAAGAAAAGGTCATTCAAAAATAAGATAAGTTTCTATATCAAAGAAGACAATAGCTCCTCTGATATAAGTGACACAAGTATATCTAATAGTGATGATGATAATAATGATCATAATATCAATGAAACTATATTCATGTCCATATAAATAGATAATGAAGGTTTCTAAAAAGGGAAAAGTCTTATGGAAGATGAACAATCAGATGAAGAAGAGCTGAAGTGAACCTTGAGAAAAAATTGGTGAGTGTTCTAGAAGAGTTGAAATTTCAAAGAAGGAAGAATCATAAACTAAGATCATTGGTTAAGAATTATGAGTAAAAAATCAATCTCTTTGAAGAGATACTAAGCAACAACACCAATAAACATGATGAGATCATTAAATAGCTAGAAACTTATATTAAGATTTTAACTACAATTCTTAAGACTAAGGAGGAAGAATGCACCAATTTTAGAATAGGAATGGAGTCCTTAAAGGGAAAATTGGATCAGGTAACAACCAAGTTGAAGACTAATCAGAAATTTGAAAAGATCACTAAATTCCTTGGTGATATTTTGAATAGTTAGAGGTATCCACATGACAAAATAGGTCTTGGGTTCAAATAAAATAATGAGAGTTAAACCTCAAAGGATAATGGACCATCAATAAATGATGTTACTAATAAAATAAAGACCTATGAAAAAACTCTCAAATATAAGACTCAAATTGATCATCAACAAGTCAAGAATAATGTGACTCCTTAAAGAGGCAACAATGGTATAGTTGCATCATTTAACATTAGATATACAAGGTATGTGAATTCTTTCAATAATTACTATTTCTCATGCAATCAATATAGACATAGATATGTGGATTGTAGACATCATGCTAGAATCAATTCATCATAGAGGAATAGGATGAATGCTCATTTCAATAGTAAAAGTAGAATTATGTGCTAAAATTATGATTAGAGAGGATATATTTCAAGGTATTTCACTATGAGGCATATGAGGAAGATTAGTTGAGACAAAAAGGTACATATTCATACCATTGAGAAGTGGATCAAGAAGGCAAATCCTATGGATAAGGTGAAGGGAGAGTATAAGAATAAATGAGAACAATTTATGATAGCTCAGACTATCTTTCACATCTAAGATAAAGGCATGAAGTGGTATATAGATAGTGGTTACTTAAGTCACATGACATGGGACAAAATCAATTTCATTTCATTGAAGAATAATGTTGCAGGGATAGTGAGATTTAGAGATAGCATAACTATCAATATTATTGAAAAGCGTATCTTGAGTTTGGATAATGGAAAGACTAAGATAGAGAATGTGTTATATGTAGAAGGATTGAAACATAACTTACTTAGTGTAAGTCAAATGTGAAACCAAGGACACACACTGATCTTTGATGATAGAGGGTGTGATATAAGGAGAGCCAAATCAGAAAGGCTAATTTACAATGCTAAGAGGAATGAGAACAATCTATATATATTGAATGAGATCAAGAAGAAGAGATACCTTATGAGAAATATGGATGAATTTTGTTTATGGCATAGAATGTTGGCCCACCTATACTTTGATAATCTGGTTAAGATAATCTCTAAGAAGTTTGTGAATAATATGTCTAAAATCACCAAACCTATAAACACACTTTGCAAGGCATGTCAACATGGTAAGAAAAATAGGAGGTTCAAGCCTAAGGATTATTATAGTACAATACCTTTAGATTTAATACAAATTGATATCTATGGACCTAAAATAATCCAAAGCATTAAAGTAGATAGCTATTTCATGTTACTCATAGATGACTACACAAGAATGATTTGGGTATCATTATTTAAAGAAAAGTTAGAAGCTCTTGATAATTTCAAGGCATTCAAGGCTCTTGTTGAGAATGAAAATAATGGAAAGATAAAATTCCTAATATTTGATAGAGTAGGATATTTTTGGTCTAACAAATTTGATGACTTATATGAGGTCCATGGGATAAGAAGATAGTTCTCAGTAACTAGAACACCTTAGCATAATAGGGTAGTGGAAAGAAAGAAAATGACAGTTCAAGAAATGGCAAGGACTATGATAAATAAATCAAGATTATCTTATGGATACTAGAGAGAGATAGTGAACACTACAGTCTACATTTTAAATAGAGGATAGATAAGGATTAATGGTAACAAAACCCCCTATGAGCTATGGAAAGGTAGACCTACTAACATGGAACACTTTAGAGTATTTGGAAGCAAATGTTTCATCAAAAGACATGAGGAATTCTTAGGTAAGTTTGATTCTAGGTCTAATGAAGGAATATTCCTAGGATACTCATCAATAAGATCAGCCTATAGATGTTATAATAAGAGGTTAAAAAATATAGTGAAAATCATGAATGTGAATATTGATGAGACAAGTTCTAAGAAGTCACACACTTAGTCATTTTATATCCCAGTTTTTTTATTGGTGTAAACCTTTCCATTATTTATAGTAAAAGGATGCATTAGATAATTTGGACTTAAATAATGAAGAGTAAATAATAGAGATAGATGAGGAAGAATAAGAAGTTAAGGAAAAACAAGATTCAAAATATCCTTCAAGATAGATTTAGAGAGACCATCTTGAATCACAAATCATTGGCAACAAAGATGCAAGTATACAAACAAGGAAAAGGTTGGTAAGTAACCTAAATCAAAATAATGTTACTCTATTATCTAATATTGAACCTAAAAAAATTGTAGAATTAAGTAAAGGCAAGTTTTGGATAGGTGTTATGAATGAGGAATTAGACCAAATAGAAAATAATAAGACTTGGGAACTAGTTCCTAGGTCTAAAGACAAGAATGTCATTGGCAAAAAATGGGTGTTTAAGAAAAAGTTAAATGAATATGGAGAAGTCACTAGGAACAAGTCTAGGTTGGTATGCAAGGGGTTAGCTCAAGTATAAGGGGTAGATTTTGAGGAGACCTTTTTCTCTAGTAGCAAGATTGGAGTCTATCAGATTGTTTATAGCATATGTAGGGTTCAAAGGGTTAAATGTGTATCAGATGGGTGTCAAAATAGATTTTATAAATATGAAATTATAAGAGGAGGTATACATTAAGAAACCTAAGGGTTTCTAATTATCATGTAACAAGGACTATGTATGTATATTGAAATAGGATCTTTATGGTCTAAAGAAAAATCTTAGAGCTTGGTACACCAGATTGGACAAGTACCTATTGGACAAAGGATTTAAAAGAGGAGTTGTAGATAGTAATTTATACATAAAGATATAAAATGATCATCAATTCATAGTGGTTGTCTATGTGGATGACATCATATTTAGTGTAAATAATGAGAGTATGACTAAGGCCTTTGTAGATGTGATTAAGGAGTTTGAGATGTCCATGTTGGGAGAACTATCATTCTTCTTTGGGTTACAAATAAATCAATCAAAAAGAGGTACATTCATTTCACAGTCTAAGTACATAATATAGATGTTGAATAAATTTGAGATGGAAGATTACAAGGTTGTTAGCACACCTATGATCATAGGGTGTAAGTTAAGCAAAGAGGATGAATCTCTAAAGGTCAATTAGACATCATTAGGTCAATGATTGGAAGTTTTCTATACACTACTACCTCAAGACCTAACATCATGAAAGCATTAGGTCTTGTGGGAACATTTCAAGTAGACAAAAAGGAAAATAATTTGCAATCAGTCAAAAGGATACTTAGATATCTCAAGGGAACTATTGAGTTTGGGTTATAGTATTCAAGGAGCAAGGAGTTTAACTTGATAGACTATATAGATGTAGACTAGGAAGGGAGTATATATGATAGGAAGAGTACTAGTGGAGGAGATTTCTTCTTATGAGAGTGCCTAGTATCATGGATAAGCAAGAAGTAGCCATCAGTGGCATTATCCAATTATGATACTAAGTACATTGTAGTAGCTTCATGTTGTACTCAAGTATTATGGATGAGGTAGGCCTTAAGAACTAGAAAATGGAGTATGATAGTCATATGCCTATATTTTATGACAATACAAGTGATATAAGTGTATCAAAGAACATAATTATGCACTCAAGGGCTAATCACATTGCCATCAGGTATCATTTCCTAAGAAAATAGGTAAGTGAACAAAATGTCAAGCTTGAGTATGTATCTACTAATGATCAAATTATAGATATTCTAACCAAGCCACTTCCAAAGATAAAATTTGAACATCTAAGATAGGAATTAAGTATAATTACCCTTAGTAGTCATTAATGAATTCAAGTGATTAGGGGGAGCTAATCAGTTGGTTTATTATCTCTAATCATAAGTGAGTAGTGCCAAGAAGGTATCCATGGATATAGGGGGAGTATGTTTATATGATGCTTTATTGACTCAAAATCCTATGTGTTGAATTTTTTGGTTACAAGAAGTTACAAGTATCTCTTTGTCATTAATTTCAAAGGGGGAAAAAGTTTAGAATGGGAGATAAATAGCCTGTTGAGATAAGTTTTTTATATTGGTTGCAATTAATGACAAAGGGGGAGAATATTGAGTATTATCATTGATGTCAAAGGTGCATCTTGTGAAGGTTGATGTCAGAGGTGATTAAGGATAGTTAGTAGTGTGTGATGTGACAAGGTGCATGGAATAATTTTGTCATGAAAGAAGGTTTTGTCATTAGATAAAGAAAAAGAGATAATTTGAAGGTAACTAATGTCTTATGTCCACATAGAAGGTGCAGGTCATTGATGTCAAGTGCATAGGAATCCTAGTCATGAAATGAATAGGTATGTGCATGGTGAAATGAATGAACATAGGCATGCGAAAGTGGTATGTAATTATTTTATCATGTGAATAAGGTATTTAATAATTCATTATATTTTCAAGGTGAGCCTATAGGGGTAGAACCTTCAATCTAAGTCTGCACCCAGATTACTCTTAGACCCTACCTACCCTAATAAGGTATGAAGATCAGATTTCAAGGCAAGTATGCACATATGAGAATGGATAGAGATAAGATAAGTTTTTTTTAGGTATGATCACAAAGTTTAAGGTCAATATTTAAAATAAACATACATGAATCACTATTTTAGGCCTTCTCAAGCTCATAGAATGAGGGCTCAAACCCAAGTAGCACTTCTAGACATTTGTAGGCATGTGTAACCTATGCATGGGTGTTTGATATGTTAAGGAGATATGGGTAAGGGTCCTAGATAATATCTCTAGGCATTATTTTTGGATTAAAGTGATAGTCCTTTATGAGCAATTGTTAACACCAAAACCTATGTTAACCCTCCTTAAAACCCTAATAAGGACTTGATATGAAATATTTTGTTCAAAATAGATCAAGATGGATTTAAATGCATAGATAAACTATTGATCATGTATTAAACTCTCCCAGGTACCTCCATGTGGTGGTGGTTAATCAGATGAGAGAGAAAATGCATAGATGCAGGCTTTTTTTTAAGAAATTATTATAGCTCTAAAAATTTGAACTAGTCAAGAAAAGAAAATGGATGGTAGAAGAATCTAGAGAATTATTTTACATGTATATGATCATTTATGGATAGTTTATAGCCTTTAATTTTTATAATTTGTTCATCTAAGTAAGCCAATCATAGACAGACATAATGTTGTGAATAGTGTAAAACCCAGATAGAGATGAAGAGATAATTTGAGCTTTTGTGTATGATAGATTGATGAAATAAAGTGAATGAAGAATTAATTTATGAATTTTAATTAATGATAATGTTTTTAGAAGCTTTTGAGGTTAGTGTATGTAGTGAAAAAGTTGTTCCCAAAATGGCTTGTCTAGTTCAGATAGGACTATGAGATATAAGGTCAATAAATTATTCTACAAGTCCAATATTTACCATTAGACCATATGAATTTTATATATATGGATGTTATGGAGATATTATATTAATATTTTTATGCATAAATAGTTTTTAAAAGTTTTTACACATGCATAGGAGGTCTAATTCATCATGACTAATTTTTGAGGTGAATTGGTAGTTCTGAGTAAGCAAATTACAGAGATGTTCTTGAGCCTTTATTCAATAAGTGAATTTGTTCCAAAAATTTGGTGATGACTTTAAATTCATGTTTAATATTTATACATGTTTAATGTGTCATATTTTAGTATCTTAAGGTTGTTTAAGGTTCGTTATTATAAGATAGACTTTTGAGGTATAGAGGCCTAATAGGGCAGTTTGTTCTAAAGGAGATTTCATGGTATGAACGAAGGATACAGGTCTAATAAAGTATGATGAGGCCATTAGATTTAATTTAATAATTGATTTAATGTTTATTTATTGTTTTAAAATTCCATCTAGGCCTAATAAGATCAAGTTTTAGCACTAAGAGGACAAACCTCATGCACTTAGGACTCCATGAGACCTAAAGGAGAAGTATGTCCTAATTGAGTTGTGGTAGACCAAAATGGGTTCAAATTTTTATTGAAACATGTTAATAATATGTAATAATACATATTTATTGGATTAACATAGAGGTTTAAGGTGTGTTTCTAACCAAGTGGTGTGTGACCATGAGACTAGTATATATACAAGGCACTTTAGGCCTATTTAATAAGTATGCAAAATAAGTGAATATAATCGTGCATAGTTGAGAATAAAGAGGTATTTAAATGAGTTATATACCATAAAATAATAGAATATGTATGAATTAATGGGGTGGTTAATTTTTTTTTTAGTCATTTAGTGAGTTGGTGATTTTTTGCAAGTAGGTGCTTTTTAAAACCTAGTCAAGTAGGTATTTGACTTTATTGGGGTTGGTATTCCAAGTTGAGTTGCTGATCAATAGAATTTTATCCTTTGTTTCATATGATATTATTAAATTTATATTGATCATATTGGGAGGAACTGAGGGTTTCCCACTCATATATGTGTTTTCTTAGTTGATGCTCATGTGAATGGTTCTTTATGCATTGTTATATCATTATATTGCTTTCATGGTTTAAAGAATGTTAAAGTATAATTGAAATAAAGTTTTTAAACATTGATTCCCCCCCCCTTCACTCTCATTTATTGTGCTTCCAACATGTAGTATGGAAATAAAGCATTGGGCATAGGTGTAGAGTGATTTCAAACAAACATTGGTGTCATAATGCATTACTCAAAATGAAACAATTTATATGCCATGGGCATGGAAAGGCACTAAGTACCACCACTAAGTCTTTTCAAAATCAAAATTTAGCCCACTATCTAAGCAAAACTCTATAAATGTACAAATTTTTAATATGAATATTCAATGTATTGTGCAGCCATGTCACCGAATTGATGATCAGGAGAAAGAAATAGAAGCTTCTAATACTGATGGTGATATATATTTGGTTGATTTATTTAAACCAAAATGGGATGTTGAGTCACTCAAAGATCTAGTCAAAGAAGGTACCAAGGAGGAAAATCTATAAAATAACAATATTCCAAAAAAGGAAGGATAGATAATTATATGAGATTTAATTTCTAAAAAAATAGCACATCTATCAAAAACCACTTAGGAAGTATGTTAAGAATATTGAAATTGAGGATATTCCTAAACTGGCACACATTGGGGATTACTGGACTACAACAGAAGTCTCAAAAGCCATGTAACTTCTAATAGATTACTAAGATGTCTTCCCCACCAAATTTTTAGAAGTTTGAGAGGTAGATCCTCCATTAGGAGAAATTCATATTGAACTAAAAGAGTGCACATAAATTATCAATAAGTGACCATATAAGTTGAATCATGATATGAAACTTAAATTTAAGGTTGAGCTCAATAGGATGTAAGACGTAGGAATAATTTACATATTGGAAATGGTAGGTTAGATAAGTTAAGGTAGTGAAACATAAGAAAAAAGAATAAATTAGACTATGTGGTGAGTATAGAAATCTGAATGAGACACGTGTAAATGATCCATTTCCTATCCCATTTATAGATTAAGTATTAGAGGTAGTCACAAGACATGAGGTATATTCTTTCATAGATGGGCTTAATGAATATCATTAGATACCAATCATAGAGGATAATAGGGATAAGACTACTTTCTATACTGAATGGGGATTTTTTGCATACAAAGTTATGCCTTTTGGGTAGAAAAACACACCAGCTATTTTATCTTGATCCATTGTGATGAAATCCAAATATTTTATTCATGACTTTATATAATTTTACTTGTATGATTGGTCTATTTTATCTTTGTTTAAGGATCATTTATCTAAGTTGTGATTGATGTTAGAATGATGTAGAGCTTTATGCATCATCTTGAATCTTAAAAACTATCTCTTTTTCATGTCTTTTGGGGTTTTATTAAGCCATATTATATGGAGTGAAGGAATTCTAGTAGATTAGGATAAGATCACATTTACTTTTAACATACCACCACTACTCAGTTCTACTAAAGTGCAAATATTTTCTTAGACATGCAGGCTACTATCACAATTTTATCAAAGGGTATGCATCTATTTCTTCTCCACTTGAATAGTTTTTGTGCAAAGGTAAGTAATTTGTATGTACATAAGAATGCCAAGTGATATTTATAGAGATCAAATAAAATTTGTCATTATGAAAATATTAGTTTTTCAGATTGGAATAAGTCATTCTATGTGCATGTTGATGCCTCAGGTATCATAGTTGGGGTTTATTTGTATAACTAGGAGATGGTGGATTGTATCACCATATCCACTTCACAAGCAAAATGTTATTTATTAAAAAAAAAAAATGACAACTAAAAGATAAGCATTGATGATAGTGTTTGCACTTCATAAGTTTAGGCACTATCTTCTCACAACCTCATTTGAAGTCTTTATGGATCACCAAGCTTTGTGATACTTAGTTAATATTCCAATGTTGAGAGGATATATTTATTGATGTTTGATGTTGTTTCAAGAGTTCCAATTTAAAATTAATGCCAAACTGGGAAGATAAAATGTAGGCCTAGATAATCTCAATTGAATTACAAATAGGAAAGATCTAGAAGAACTTTAGGATGATTATTTAGATGCTTATTTGTTTCATGTATATGTGATACTTAAAAATTTTAAATAAATTACCAATTTATTAGAATAAGGATTTTTTCCTGCACACTATCAAGAATGGGACAATAAGTTGTTCATGATTAGAGCCTTACCATACTACATCATAAATGGATTTTTGTATCACTTGGGGAAGGATGAAGTTCTACATAGGATGGTTTTAGAACATGAACACCCTCAATTATTGCATGAAGCACATTAGGGAGTTGTAGGAGGCCATTTCTTAGGGGAAGCCACTGCAAGAAAAAATTTATAGAGTGGGATTGGGGGGCTAAATTTATTTCAAGAACATAGAGTATCTCAACACTATGATGTATGCTAGTGAATAGGAAAGCCTAATCAAAAGGATGAAATTTCATTGCAGCCCTTAATTGCTAAAAAACCTTTTGAACAATGGGGCATTAATTCTATGGGTCATATTAATCTTTTAATTAAGTGCAACTTGGATATATATATGATTGTTATGACTATTTAATTTACTAAATGGGTGGAAGATATTATGACACCTACTTATACTGCTAAGGATGCTACAAAATTATTATATGAAAATATTATCACATGATTTGGTTTCCCTATTAAGCTAGTAAGTGATTAGGGGACACATTTTTATAATACCACTATCAAAACACTCACTAAAGAATTTATTATTTTCCCTCATAACAACACCACATACCATCCTCAAACTAATAGATAGGTTGAATCTTCTAATAAAATATTGGACAAAATGCTAACCAAAATTCTACAATGTGAAAAGGAATGATTGGGAGGATCATATTGCTATGATCTTATCAGCTTACAGAACACACTATAAGCATGCTAGAGGTTTTACTCCATTTTAGTTGGTGTATGGGTTAGAATCAGTCATGCCCATGGAGTACTTGGTACTAAGCCTATGAATTACACTTATTATACATCTCAATGATCATGAATCTCTCACAAATAGACTTCAAGATCTAAATTAAATGGATGAATATAGGCATAGAGTGTATTGGACATAGGAAGTTAACAAGAAAATTCATAAATCTTGGCATGATAGAAACATGTGATGCAAGGAATTTTAGGAGGAACAAATAGTATTATTGTATGATAATTATGTTAGAGAATTCCTAGGCACATTTAATATCAAATATATTTACCTTATATTATACATGAAATATCATAAGGAATAGTCATTTCAAGGGATTTATAGGGAACCATCTTACCAGGGTGAGTAAATGGTTATAGGCTTAAGCCCTACTACCAATAATATTATTTGATCTATTTCTATAGATGAGTGGGTGTTGATTAGCACCATGTATATTGGGTTTTAATTTTTATCAATTTTTTTTTACATCTTTTCCTATGTGTAGATTAAAATATGATATCTTTATATTTCAAGACTAAATTTAACTATGAGAAGACTCGTAGCATGCAACAACAGCCAATGGAGAACTTCATGTGTATTATGGTTGATTTTATTAGAGGGGTAAAATAATGGTAAAAGTTTGATAAATGCATGTCAAAGAAAAATTAGGAAAGATATCAAAAAAATTAATGGTCATAAAGGGCAGTCAATACCAAATATGAGGTTTGAAGGATAAAGTATCTTCTAAATTAGTAATCAATCACCATCACAAGCTAGCTACTCAAGTATGACCAAAGATAGATATAATGGCATATTTCATCATATGTGTCAACAACCATTGATATTTATTTCTAGATTACAAAATTTTCCACAATAATGTGCATCATGACCAAATTAAATGCAAGTTAGCTATAGAAATAACTCAGCAAGGCATTTAATAGAAAATCAATCAGCATGAAAACTATAAATGCAACTCATTGAGCACTGAATTTACATTTCACACTTATAGCAATTCATACAATTGAGTTTACAAAAGAGTGTTACATTTTCATAAGTATAGAGAGTCAATGATCTAAACTTCATATATTGCATCTCACTAGAAGAATCATTTAAGGCACATGATCAATAAGAGTGATCTCAACTTTTAATGCATCTATCTGAAGCACTAAAAGAAGAAATGGGCATTAGTCTTATGCTCTAAAAAATAAAATTTCATGATATTGAACTATTTGAGTTTATTTATGATACTAATTAGAATTTTTTCCTTCTAAACCTTGTACCAAGTGCATAACCTTTGGCTCTCACATTACTACACTAATTTCATAATATAGATGTCAAGTGAATGATACACCTACTAACTTTCAGTAATATGGGTGAGGTTGTTTAGTCATTCCTTAGCCAGTATAATTTTGACAACATATATCTTTCCTCGAATGTGACTATTGTGATCAATACACCAATAATGGATAGAGTAATTAGGATGCCCACATAAGGAAGATCTCTTTCACCTTATAAATGAAAAACACATTTTCTTATTCAATAAGTTAGAAACACCTACACCCATGGATACCACAACATACCCATCAAAGACATTCCATATGAACTTGTGCACATTCTAGTTTAATGCATACTTTTTGGTTCTAAAAGACCACTCAGTCTACAAACCAAGTAATTAAGGGTGTTATTGACATCATGCAATGGATGATTCATCATAATGAATAGTTCAACTAGACCAAGTTCTTTATGAAATATCTCATCACCAACATTGAGAAAGTTTGCACAAATACAAAAAAAAAATTCTAGTATTAGTTCCTCATCTTTCTAATTTGTTTCACATAATGGAAGTCTCTAGAAGGAAAAGTACATCTAGATGTTGACTATTGACCTACATAATAGTTTGAGAATCTGATCTAGATAGAAGAAAGGGGAGCCCTTTCTCATCAAACTAAGTTCTGTCAATGGTGGGAGGAGATCCTAGATCTCTTCACAACACATCCTTAATCCCCACTTGATGTCATATAATACTTGAGACAAAATGTAATTTTTACCAAGATATTAAAAGGGATCACAATTCAGATTCATGAATTGTCAAAGTCACTTTTTGGCTCTCTACCTTATTTCATTAACATGGCCATGCAAAAGTCAAGGGTAGAGAAATCAAAAGCTTATGAAACTAGGAGAGCCACACCACTATAGATAATACCTCCTAGTGCAATAGTTCTAGTAAAACAATAAGCTGAGACCACTACATCACAACCAAAAATTTGAAAAGGGAAGGACCCAACCAATAATATCCCTCTCCTCTATAAATGAATAAGACATGCAATACTGTGACTTGGCTCGATGATCCAAAGGTGCCTCAAATTGCAAATAGTTATGAATTATCACAAATGGGAACTAATGAACAAGAAGTTTACTAGGTCATGATGGAAGACATGGCTAGTGATTTATACGAACATGAAAATGAAAAATAATTCATTTTTTGGAAATTTATATGCATAATTCAAGTGTGAAATAAGGTACCATCAAATATGTGGGTTAAAATCCCACATTACCCTTCATCAATCACAGAGGATATTATGGGACAAGAGGTTGATTGCATAAATATCACTATCAAGTTATTTGAAGTGTGACTATCTAAAACTTACACTATTTTAGACTATTTTACACCTTTAATAGAGAGCCCTCCCAAAAAAATTATCTAACAAAGGATAACTCGATGAGAGATTTAGGTGTCCCCTACTCTAGAGGAATAAGTTACATCTTTCAAATTTTAGGTTGAACCCTCTATGTAGCAAGTACACCAATCTCCTACTACAAATTCACCACCATCCAAGTAAAGATTAGTTACCCTGGGCAAGAAAAAGTCATATGTTTCTAGTGATATTGTGTGAAAAAGTGACACACTATTAGTTGAGGAGGACCCACTCACAAATGCTAAGGATTTGGTGCCATATCAACTAACACCAGAGGAATAATAAGTCACATAGGAAGAAGTAGTGAGGGTCACATAATGATGCACATGATAAGAGTAGGAAAAACATCAAAAAGAGGCAACATAGCAATAGGAATTAGCTTAGTGACAACATCAAGCTAAAGTACAAATGTAGGTTGAATAAGTTAAGGCCAAGCAAAAGGTCAAATATGCAAAGGCTTTTTGTAGGCAAGTTATTGAGGATGCACAAAAGGAATAATAAGCTACAGATGTATCCAAATTAAGTTGAGGCATAATAGGCATAGAAAAAAAAATTAGTTGTAGACACTGAAGCTTATTTCAAGTAATCCCAAGATGATGTGACTATTGCTCAATAATGAGCTATTAAATCTGTATAAATGCAAAAACAAGAAGTTAAAGTCCTTAGGTAGAAATAAACCCAAGTCTATAAGGATAAATAAGAAAATAATGCATAACCAAAGCACATGCACAACATAAAACATAGTCAAAAGCCAAAATGGAATAATAAAAGGCTATTGTGCTTGATGCACAAATAAATCATAAGTAGAAAAAAATAAACAAGTAGAAGATGAACAAAAAAGGAGGATGAAGTGAAATAACATTAGTAGGAGGAACCAAAAGAGAATGTGTAATATGATGTGTTAGAGTAAGTACCATAAGAATAAAATGCACCACAAGATGACTCTACCACCCAAGGGGTGCTTGCTCAATAGTTTACATTTCTTTCTAAATGAGTGTGGCTATGGGATGTTCTTATGATAGCTATGAGGCACACTATGTTTTTTATTCCTATTACAACCATGTCAAATATGAACCTGACAATAGAAATGACTACTTTATCCATGATCTTAATGAGGTAAGAAGTATCCTTAGATGTTTCTCACTTACCAATATCAAATTAATTAAAGGGTGTTATTTCTTTTCAAGAATTGATTGTGCAAAAGGATGCATCATTGGATCAGGAGGCTGACCAGTTCAAAATGGAGAACATTAAGATTTGAAGCTACATAAAATAATTTGATAAGATCATTCTAGACACCTCTATATTGGTCACATGATTCATTGGTGATCAAGTAATGTCCGACCAACATAGGTTGAAAATACTCATTTCTCAACTAACAATAGACTAGTGTGCTAGGTAAAGTTTGAAGGAAATTAGTTACTTGGGGCAAGGCATCAAAGTAAAATCTGATACACTCATCAATCTATTGGTATAATATCATAACATTCTTAAGGCTACTACAATATAAGCCCAACAAGTTGTGTGAATCATGTTGGACTGTAAGCAACAACTAAACATAGTACTAGCTCATCAAGCTCAAATTTTACCAAGGCCACTTATACTAAGAAAAACATGGAAATCCACGTGATAAAAATGGAGGAAATGGATGTTACATTATAATAATCATCAAACACCAGAGACAATGTGAGGGATAATATCTTATATTGGTAGAGCTAGATTGTGTAGAATGTTTTTACAAGACTTTAGGCATAGAGGCATGAAAACAAAATGGAACAACTTAGCAGTGAAATTCAAAGATGGGTTATAAAAACTAAGGCATCCATGATAATCACTAACAATGATAATATTTCACAACTTATATGCTATCAAACCCTATTGTACACATTGTTGAAACTAATCCAGGAAGCCATGTTAGATTAGAATGCCTACAAGAAAGATCTATCACCATTCAAAAACTCCACTATAGAGATAATCGATACTCCTACCTACATATCACTAGTATAACTTCAGTAGATCATATCTCAATTCAATGCTACATAGCTATAGCCAAAAGATACACCTAAAATGGCTCCATTTTCATCCATGCCACTTTCATCTAGTTAGGTACTATGTAGTGCATATTTTTGAAAATTTGAGATACCATTTTGATTGGGGAAGACTTAATTTGATAATCAAGGCTGAGATGGTTGAAAACCTATAAAGGGTATCCACTTGGTTATGCTAGCCTAATGAAAACCTAAAAAAGGGAAGTAGTTTAGTATACTACTTAGTTAAAAACTTGAAAGGGTGGATAAGTACTGCACAAGAGGTGAAAATCAAAAAGGATTCCTTAAGTGATTGTTATAAATCTTATTGGGTTTAACCACTTCTTTCAATTTCCTAAAATCAAATCAAGTCAGATTTCCTTGTGACATTGTCTCAAGATGAGATAATAGTTTAATTCTAGGAAAGTGTTAGTAAAATAACAAGGACTATAAAATTGTGAAGTGTAATTATTTTCCACCTATGCATAATGCACTCATGTTATTGTAAGTTGGGGTATTTTGTCCTTTTCTCAATAAGTTGTAATAGGTTGGAATAAAAAGAGACTCCTCTTGGCACCAAGTTCAAATAGAAGCTGGAAATTCATAAGATATGTAAGCATGTATATATATATATGCTATAATTTATAAGAATGGGTTCTATGTTCAGAAGATATTAATATAGATTTACTAGTTATGGTTACCTATATGGTTTATTTATTTATTCCTTATGTATGGTTAAGTATGTATAATTATGGGTATTTCCTTATTGAATTGTTTTAAATGCTATGATTGTAGTTCAAATTATTGTTTCCTTTCATTAACATCATATTTTAGGATAAAAACATACCTTAAATATTTCATTTGTTTTTTACTTCATGTTACTTGGTAATTGAGCTTGTAACTATGAGTTTATCGCACAATAATCCTCATCCTTATCATGTTCTACTGTTATATCAGGAACCTCTTCTAGAAAATCCATTTAATAGATTTAGAAATAACACTTAATAGTATCCACCTAATAAGATGCCTAAAATAAACATTTTGGAAGCAACACTTCCTAATTGGTGTTGAGACTATAACACAACTCAACATGGTGAGCTAGATTATATAGATTTATGTATCACCTTTGAGATATTTTAGAAATAAATAGATGGACAAGAAAGCTTTACAAATCACCTAGAGCCATCTTCCATTTTTCTAGGTCCTTCCATCACAACAATGGTCTTTAAAACATAAAAATTTATATTCTTAGTGGAATTTGAGAATGAAATTGAAGATAATATAAATGAAATTCATGTCTTTTGGTATTTTTAAAATTAAAACTATAACTTGAGGAATAAGCAATTTGTTACAACTTTTATGCCTCCAAAAAATAGTATTACTACTCCTTCATATCTTAATGCAAATAATAATATGCATCCCCCAAAAGAGAATGATCATATACAAAGTGTAGATCTATAAAAGAAAGGGGGCTACAACATGGTTGAATATATGAAAAATATCAAATCAAATAATAATCTTCATAATCTAGCTCAAATTATCAAATAGATAGAAATATTACTCAAATCCTTGATCAAGAGATCATCCACTAATAAATCAAAGGGTGCTCATACAAACATGGTTATTTACAAGGACAAGATTGAGGTACCACCTTTTATGTTAACCATCAAAATGTTTGGTAAGAATTTTCATAATTTTTTGGTTGACTTACGTGCCTCAACTAATGTGATGCCCACAACTATGCAAGAAATTGGGTTTGACCCCATATAAATCTGAAAGAATAGTCTTACAACTAGACAAGTCCTATGTGTCATGTGTTGGAGATATGAAAAATATACACATTTAAATTACCTTAGATCTACATGTGTAAAGTACGTACAAATTTTGATCATTGACATTGCAAAATCTTGTGTCTTGTTGATTAGCCAGGATTGGTCAAAGACACCAAATGGGTACATGGAAACAGACTTATCACACATATGGTTGTCTTGGAAGGGGGTAACCAACCATATATAACTATACTAATAACCAAATATGAAGTACCTAGTTATAGAATATAATTCTAAGAATGGGATTTTTGAACTTTTTATCCTCACATGTAGGTGTATACACATTCACCATAAAGCATGAAGCTCATGAAAAGGATTTTGAAGGTCCTTCATAGTTATGGACCCTCAATTTTGATAGTGATAGATCTAAGCAAGGTTTAGGTGTTGGAATATCATTAATGAACTTAGATGGGAAATAATACTTGGTTGTATATAGATTGTAATTCCTTTTCACCAATAATAAGGCTAAGTGTGAAGCTTTGACCCTAGGCTTGTAGTTCACAATGAAACACAACATCAAGAAGATGTAGATATTTAGTGATTCAAATTTGGTTATCAACCATATCAAAAATAAATTTCAATGCAAACTTACTTAATTGAATAAGTAAAAACATCTAGCATGGGACTAGATCAAATCTTTCAAATCATTAAACATTAGAACTATTCCAATAGAACAAAACTAGATAATAGATTCACTAATGGCTTCAACTACCAATTTATCACCACTCCAAGAATCCAAGATGCAAATTTTTTTGTGGAGTTGGTTCCTTGCCCTTCTATCCAAGACAATGTGGAGAACTTCTAGGTATTTTATGATGATCAATAGATCATATAATTTATGAACATTTCTAAGACCTTTGAATCCTAGATATTAAATGAAAAGGATGTTTAACCTATGAATATAAAAGACTCTAGAGAAGATGACATCCTATAGCTAAAAGAGAATCATATACCTATGGGAACGATATCATTATAACAAGATTTTTGATGTGGATCTGCAAGATTAAAATTAGAAATAGTCTAAATTAACTAAATTTAAATTTATCAAAGAGAACATGGGAACCGATCAGCACCCTTAGTATGTCAACATTGGTTTGAGTTGTTCAAAATTAGAGAAACAAAGATTGAAAGATATATTGATAAAATGCAAATATTTTATTGATTGTATGTATGAATACCTAAAACTATTTAATCTTTAGGTCATCACACATACTATCTCATTGAAGTTAGAACACAATCCCTTTAGATAGTGATATAGACTAGTAAATCCAATTTTAGATCCTCTCATTTAGATAGAAGTACAAAATCTATTAGTACTAAAATTGTCTTTCCAATCAAGGATTCCACTTGGGTCACTAACCTTACACCTGTCAAGAATAAGACTGGATAAATTAGGTTGTGTGATAACTTTAAAAACCTAAACTAAGTATTAGAAAAAGATAACTATACTTTACCCTCCTTAGATGAGGTAATTTAAATGGTCAATAGAACTGAGATGATGTCCTTTTTATATGGATTCTCAAGCTATAATCAATTTCTAGTAGAATCATAAGATAGAATGAAGACCACTTTCAATACCAAGTGGGGCATTTCTAAATATAAAAGGATACCTTTTGGTTTGATTAATGTGGGAAGAACCTTCTAGTAAGATATGGATTTCACCTTTCAAGTACTAGTTGGAAAATGCATCATTATCTACATGGACAACCTCATGGTATTTTCAAATAATAAATACAATCACACAGATCATCTACATAAGGTATTTGATAGATGTAGAATATATTTAGTATCCATCAATCCAAAGAAGATTATCTTTGGAGTTACTAAATGAAAACTATTAGGCCATGCCATTGCCAAAGATGGGATTTCTATTGACCCAAATTAAATCCAATCCACTTCTAAGTTAATGCCTCCTAATAGTAAGAAACAAATAAGTCTTTATTTGATAAGATACACTTCATGATGAAACTCATTTATGAATTTGTATAGATTATTAAGCCACTTAATTCCATGTTGAATCAAGACAATAAAATAGAGTGGATAATTAAAGCCAAGAAGGCTTTTCAAAATATCAAAACCACCATTACTAAAGATCTAGTTCTAATCATCCTAGACTTTACTAAGGATTTATTCCTTTATTCATTTTTCTCAGAACATACTATAGAATCAGTACTCATACAAAAGGTGAATGATAATTAACATCTAATTTTCTTTATGAGTACTAATTTGAAGGATGTAGAGATAAAATATTCAATGATAGATACACATATATATGTACTATTCAAAGTTGTAAATAATTTCAAGCACTACATTCTTAGGAATAAGACATATGCCATTGTCCTAGATCCAATCATCAAGATGACACTTGGATATAATGAATTAGGTGAGAGAATAGGTAAGTGGATAGAAAAATTATAGGAGTTTGATCTTAAAATTAGACCATCCAAGATGGTTTAAGGCCAAGGAATAATCTAGCTCATGACTAAGATAGATCTATGAATTCATATTGAACAAATCAATGATACATAAGTAGTTCATGGTGAATGGTATACCCACATAATCCACTACTTAATCACAAGTATGTGTCATTTTGAACTAAATAGAGAATAAAGGTGATCCCTTAGGCTCAAATCATCCCATTAAATTATAATAAAGAGAGTTGTATACCCAAATAATTATGAAGGTATCTATTTAATGTGTGTATCAAAAGAGGAAGTTATAAACATCCTAAATAATTTACATCATATAATAGTCAATGGGCATCCCTCAAGTAATGTAAAAGCTCACAAAATCTTAAGAATGGGATACTACTAGCCTAAATTTTTCAAATATTCCCACAACCATGTTAGGATATGCCATGAATGATGGGTGTTTGGGAAAAGGGAAGTATACATTGTCATACCTTTATAAATAGTCATTGAGGGATTCCCTTTTGCTCAATGGGGTCTAGATTTTATTAGGGTAATCAACCCAAATACTTTAGTAGGACACAAATTTATCCTAAAATCCACTGATTATTATACTATATAGACATAGGATATATCCCCAAATAATTATAGAGCACATGATGTGACAAATTTTTTGGAAGAAAACATACTTACTAGGTTTAGCACTCCAATTTTGTAGGTTTGTGATAATGGCCCAAGCTTTCAGTCTACATAATTTACTAAGTGGCTTACAAAAAATAAACTACCATCAAGTTTTCATCAAATTATTATCCCTAAGGGAATGGAGTGGATGAATCCACTAACAAGAATTTAATGGATGACATTAAAAAGTTAGCATAAGATAAACTAAGAGAATGGCATCTACTACTGAAGTATGCACTATAAGTAGATATAATAAGGCATAAGAAAGTGTTACATCTTGATTTCTTGCTAAGAAAATTCACTAGATTATTTGTGGATATTTATAGTTGGTGATTTTATTTGATTACTAATTGATTAAGCTATAAGTCATATGTTATTATGGGATAGTTGTATGTTTCTCTGATTTCATGATGACATTGTTATTAGTTAGCGATAGTGTATATTATTACATTATGATCATGTTGATTTGTTATTTAAATAGTATTTTATGATGTATATATCTCATGATATTATGGACTAACTACCTACTTGTTGTGACTTAGACATGGGAGAGATTCATCCCTCAGATCTTGATAGAGGGAGAGCATCGTCAAAGAGGGTCACATATATGGAGTTGTTGGGGGATGATGGAGGAATAGCTAGAACCCTAGACACACCATGTTAAATAGTATATATTAAATGCATAGATAAATTATGTTTTTAATGTTTGTCTATATTTAGATAATTAATTATGCATACTAATGATTAGGGTAAATTTTAAGACCCCATATCTAAAACCCCCTTATATTCATTAAGGCAAATATGATTCATAGCCTTGGCAAATCAACAAGTCTAGAATTTTTGCCCATTTGCCTAATCATATATTTATCTAATGTACATTCCATCCTAATGTTTTTTTCTCAACTTGAGGTTTAAGAAATACCTCATGCATTTTTATTCAATGTACATTCAATCCTTCACATCCCATGTCGATCACCTCTGCCCATAGCATCACCATCTGGCTTCACTGATGGGAGAGTTGCATAGCTCTATCGATGGCATAGTTGTTCAACTCTACCAACAACATAGTCATTCAACTCTATTGATAGTAGAACCATTCATATTAACTGATGGTGTAGCCATCTAGTTTTATCCATGGTATTTCCATCTGTCTTGGCAAATGGGAGAGTTATTCAACTCTATCCATGGTAGAGATAAAAGGCTCTACATGTGGTAGAGTCACCCAGTTGTGCCTATAGTAGAGCCACCTAACTATGTTGATGGTGTAGTTTTTTGGATGTATTGAATGGTAGAGCCAAAGCATCTACTAAATAGTGGAACTAAATGTTTCTAGGGAATGGTGGAGTTGAATGGCTCTGCCAAACATTATTACCAAATGGTGGATTCAAATGGCTCAACCGAGTGATGGAACTCTTACAGCTGGGTAGCACCATTAGCTATGCCATCAACCAAAACCCTTCCAACTAAATGGAATGTTTTTTTATGTCATCCACTAAAACCCTTAGTCCTCATTTGATGTGTTTAATTCCATCGCCATGTCCCCACTTAGTCCCACCCATAATAATTGGATGAATATCTTGTAGATTTACCTAGCTATATCTTGCAAAAATAAAACATTCACATTGTTCAAGGAGATATTTTTTAATATAAAGAGAAATCAAATTTAAAATGGGTTCATAAGCATAATTTAGATTCTACGTGTTAGGAGTTAGCAAAAATGATGGTGCATCTCTGAAAGTATTTCCGTTATTTTAAACCAGCTAATATGAAAAAAATGAATTAGGAACTGGTCAAGTTGCCTCTAGTAACCAATGTCATGCATCCATTGGATACCTCCAAAATCACATGGGCTCACTAAAAAAAATTTCAATAATGTCTATTTTTAAGCTATGGGGCATGATTTAGATGATAGGGATAATGAACAACAAGAGATGGCAATTGAAAAATGATCTGTCAATAAAAAAGATGAAACCCTTGGTGACATAAAGATTGAACTATTGCATGTAAATTTAGATTAGACTAATCCTAATCCTAAATTCCATGCAATAGTTCAATCTTTATATCAGCAAGGGTTTTATATTTTTTATTGTCTAATCGTTATTCAACTACCATCTCATATTATTCATTATCCAGGTCATCTAAATCATGCCCTACATCTTCATAATAGACATTGTCAACCTTTTTTTTAACTATTTAATATGATTCAAAATGGATTATGAATATATCCAATGCATCCATGACATGGTTACCAAAGATAGATTCACCAATTTCCTGATTTAATCTTTTTCATATTAGTTATTTTTAAAACAAAGGTAATACTTGTAAAACATGAACCATCATTTTTTATTTGTTATTGACACATGGAATATGAATTCCCCTTATAAACCCCTTATAAATTTAATTTCTCTTCATATTCATAAATCTCTTTTTTAACAAAATATGAACTTCCTATTTCTATAGGATATCTAGGAAAATGTAAAGGTGCACATGCAATGTTTTGATTGTACATTCCATTGAAATTCACTTTGATATCCTTCAATAGGTGAGGTACATTTAATGGTTATATTTCAAGGTTTCAAATTTGTGTTTTCCTTTCTTCTTCCCATGCCTTTAAGCTTTAACCCTAGTGAAGGTTTTTTCAATTCTATTCGACATGACTATCTGGTCTATCATTTTGCACTATCTTCTAGTCTATCATTTTACACTATTATTTGGCACTATCAGGGTTCAGAGGTGTTTTCTTTTTTGATATCAGGATCAAGGGGTATATTATATATATGGTGAATTAAACTATTTTTTAATGTAATTCTATAAAGGGTTGGTGAACTGACCCCCAAAATAATTTATATCCCTAAAATTTTGGTGATCTGATCCCATATGCTAACCCTAAAATTTTCCAAAACCAAAATTCAAAAAATGGAATATTTATGAATTAATGAATATTCTCCCCTAAAATTTACCATACTAATAATGTGTTAGATTAGTTTAATTATTATGTATAATTAATCTTATGTGATTGTGTTTATGTCAAGCTAATGTGCTCATGACTTTTAACGTGTTTGAAAATGTAAATTTGAGTAAATAAAATAAATTTGAATTTAATGAATAATGAGTTAATTAATTGAAAATAATGAATTGTATATTCAGTATAAAATAATCTGCATAGTTGTATAGTGATTTTAGTTCTATATAATTATCATAATGAATTGCATATAAATTCAAATCGATTATAAATTATAACGAACTCAAATACCATTAGACCATTACACCTAGATGATGTGCTTATATATAATGGTTCTATTGTACATATCCTTAACTAGCAATGGTGGTTACTATACATTTAAATCTGGTAAATGTCCAATCAAGCTTAAACTTTATTGAATTATAAATATTATATATATCAAATTGCTTATATATATATATATAGATATATAGATATATATATATATAGGGTGACCTGTTAAACCATATATCCAAAGAATATGGCAATCTAGTTAGGTCAAACTTTGACCAAGGTTTATACAAAAAAATATATGTAGTAGTCACATGGAATGAAATATTTATGCAGTACTATTTACAACAAACTACGGGAAATTTATACAATGATTAAAATTAAAAAAAAATAATGAACCCATATATAAACAATTATTCTTTGGTGGGATGTATACAAACCCAAAATTAACAACATGGATTATTAGTATTTGATAATATGTGGATACTTATTTACATTATATGTATTATAATACCATTTCACATAAGATTACATCTAGATCTGATATATCACTATATCACTATATATATATATATATATATATATATATATATAGACACTAAAAAATAATACTCTACGGTTCTAAGTGTCACATTACCCTTTAAACCACCCCTTGGCCCCTCTTTGATTATATTACCCCTTGAACACACCCTTTCACCCATTTCCCCCTTTAGATAATTTAATTATTTAATTAAATTAGTTAAATCCTATTTCCATGTCACCTACCCAAACCCATGGCTAACCTATTCACACCTAGCCTAAAGCCCATTTCTACCCTGACATTTAATGTCTTAACTTCCTAAGACTTCTTCCTCATGCATCCCCATGCCCTCTTAAATAACCTTAGACCATTTCCCAATGTCTTAACCACACAACATAAGTACAAATGGCTAATTTTAGCCATTTTGACCTTTTCTCCCTAACCATCATTAGTCACCCCTCAACCAGCCCAAGACCTATGCCCAAAAGGTTAAATCATAAAGGATGGACGTAAAACCACTCAGAGAAAAAGATAAACAAATCTTGGTGAACCAGAGTCAAACTAGAACTAGTCTAGAGACTTAGAAAGAACCTCATCATCCCAACACAAAGGATTCAAATGTTATCACTTTACCTGCATAGCTCTAGGCTCCTAAGTAGCTTCACCTCAACTCTAAACTTCTTTAGTCCAAAAATAAATAAGATAAGTATCTTATATTTTACACAAATTCACTAGTTTAAGTTTTAGTAGCTTAAATCCTACACCCATTTTTGAACCTCTCCCCATATCCCTTTTGTGTTTGGATTTTTACAACTCCAAACACCCTCCTCTCCATGAGAGTACCCACTAACCACTTTTGGCCATTTGAATGTCAAAACCCTAACCTGGTTACCTCTAAGGCTTCCCCTTGTCTCCATAGCCATTAACCCACCTCAAGAAACTTACCAAAACCCTTCTACAACTTTCCCATAACCCATTCTACCCAAAACCCACACCCTATCAAAAACCACAATAATCACCAATGGTCATCTTTGACTTTCAGCGGTCACCTATCGATCGGCAACAATCACCCCTGACCACCAACAGTCATACCTTAATAAGTGATGATCATTGTGTAACTTATTTCACCCAAAATAGTAAGCTAAAAACACCAATTTACCTCAACCAAAAACCATGTTTATCAAACTCTGTCACTACACAGACTTAGTAGCAACAACTTGAACTACACCTTAATAGTTGAGGATTTATTTTTAATGTTATTTTGTTAAAACAAGCATTTATTTTGAAAAGTATTTATTTAATTTATGATTATATACTTTCATTATTTTATGCAACCTTTTTTATTAGCACTTTTCTTAATATTAACTTATCTAAAGGTGGATTGACATCCTCCAAAGAAGTCTTGTACTTATTGAATCTAGTTCACACTAGGTAGTCCGCCCACCTACCTTAAAAATCCACCCTCTTCTAGTATCTCTCTTATTTCAGGTCATCCTCCCAAGCTAAAGATGAGTATCTAAAACCATTTGGATTATAGAGTGCAAATCACATTCAGGTTCTTCTACATCACCCTTCATTTAAAGTTTTACTCTCTTCTAAAGAAAATAAAGCAAAAAAAATAGTGAAACATTCTAGCATGCATGGTGGGACCCTTGAGTTTCCTTGAGTTAATTAGTTTGAATTTAGGTGTTTTTCATCTTTTTTTATGCTCATTTAAATAAACTAAACAATTTATTTTGGGTATAAAATTAACCTTTCATACATTGTTTGCTTTCATAATTAACTCACGTAGCTTAATTAATCAAGTAAATTAACCATAGCCTCACTTCTCTTTACACACAAGACCAAACCACTTACACCAAATTAAACATCAAACACTTGACATAAGGCCCAACTAGGATTTTACCACCTAGCGGTAAACTTTCACCCCTTGGTTATCCTATTTAGATGTCATTACCAAGAGGAGAAACCAAAACTTAGTTCTTTGATTGAGTATAATCTTTGATATTCAGTATATCTTGGCTAAGCACCTGATACCCTTATCACTATGATGTGTGAAGTAGGGGGTAGGCCCCAATATAAAGACACGTATCAATGCCAATATAGATAATTTTGAGTGCCTAAACTACTCGAAACCATCCTTATATTGCCTATCTAGTACCCTTTTCAAAACCAAAATTGAGTCACACTTGTAAAAACTTAAGGTATAAGCCACAAGAAAGACAAAAATAACCTTAGGATTTAATGTGTTTTAGTGTGTATTTTATCTTTTTTAATTTTATTATCTTCTCTTTGTTTGAGTTGTGAAGAATTTAACTCCCTTTGGAAATCTTCCACCACCTTACCTTCATCCACCTCATCTCCATTGCCTTGTTCAATGGGGATCACTCTTATATTTTATCTAGGAGATCCTAACTTTGTTAAACTCTTAGAAGACAACCCTCTTGCCTTAAAAATTTACCTTGCATCACAAACCACTTTTGCTCCCAACCTCACCTACAATCAACCCAACCTTACCCATGGTAAACCCAACCTTACCTATAACCAATCCAACCTTACCTATAACCAATCCAACCTTACCTACAACCAACCCAACCTTACCTATAACCAATCTAACCTTATGTATAACCAATCCAACCTTACCTAAAACCAACCTAAAATCACCTATAACCAGCCTAACCTCACTTATAACTAACCATACCTTGCCTACAATCAATCAAATTTCAACTTCAACCAACCAACAACCTCTCAAAACCTAATTGACCATTGTCATATCCCACCTCAACTACAAATATCTCAACCTCATCAATCTTGGACTACCTATCCCAACTATCATATCAACTACCTCAACTTCATCAAACTTCAAACTATTAACCTCAAACACCATATCAATTACGTAAACCTACTATGGGGTAACCCTCTTTGTCTCAAAATCAATACTTGGTCTATCCCCTCAGTCATCCAACCCATAATTATCAATCAAACCTATCAAACCAACCCACCTTATCAACTTTACCCAACCTATCAAACCAACCTACCTTATCAAATTTAGCAACCTTATCAAATCAACACACCTTATCAACCTTATCAAACTTATTCACCCAACCAACCTCATCAAATCAAACTAACAACTATCAACCAAACTTTTCAAACCCACCAATCTCATCAAACCTACTTAACCTACAAAATCAACCCAGCTTGTCAAGTCAATCCAACTTATTCAACCAACCAACTTCATCAAACCAACCAATTAGCTTACAACTTCAAGAGCTATTGGCACACCCTCTTCCTAGGTAGTATACCCCATTAGATGAACTATATGCCTCAATCCTTGAAAAAAAATTAATGGCTTCTATCAATAAACTTCCTCAAATCAAACCCATCAATCATTCTCTTACAAAACCAATTTGGTTTATAGAGAATGAGTTTTGTGCTTATCATCGCACAAATGGGCATGCAATAGACAGATGTCAATATTTTAAGATGTTCATCCAAAACCTTATCTATCAAAAGGAGGTCCCAAAGGATCATCTTTTTGTTCCCCCCAACCTATCCTTGAATGTATTCAAGCAATCTATCCTTGAACCTCTTTCTACACCCATTTTTGTGGAACCCCATAAATAAAGCCCTTAACACAATGAGGTCCCTTGATTATATTTGGTCGTTAGTGAACCTATAACTAAGTAAACCATAATCAAAACCCCAACCAATCTACTTGTTGACCAAGTACAACCTTCCCAAATTCTTTTTTTCATCATCACTAAGGAAGAGTCAACCTTAGCCCAACCACTTATTGACCAAGTGGAACCTTTTCAACTTTCCTTCAAATCTCCAATTTAGGAATCCAACCTACCTCTTCCACTTTTTATTTTATTGGATCAACCTCAAACTAACCTACCTCTTCCACTTCCTCTTTTAGTGGATCAACCTCCATCCAACCTACTTCTTCCACTTCCATTTTTAGTGGATAAACCTCCAACCAACTTACCCTTTCCACTTCCTATTTTAGTGAAGGAAACCTCAACCCAACCCAACCTATCTCTTCCACCTATGATTTTAGTAGAGAAAATCCCATCTCAATCTACCTCAACAAAAAACAACCCAACCTCAAGCACAACCAAGTCAATCCAATTCCTCTATAACCTACTCATTTTCATCTACCTAATGTCATTGTCATTGATTCAATTCCCTTTATAATAGGGTCAAATATTTGTCAACTTATCTCACCAATCAAACCAAACAAACAAATAAACCAAATCAACCATCTAGACTACCTCCCTCAACCAATAAACCAACATCTAAACCAAATCAATCAAACAAAATCAACCCAACCATAACCAACTTATCTATCAACCCACACCAAAATCAACCCTTCATTCAAGATATCTTGAATAAAAGTCTCAGCTCCCTTTTTATCCAAGCTACCCACACCATACCTAAGCTCCTTCATTTAGATAATCAGACATTTTTGTCCAACCTATATTGTTTCAAGATGGTGTTACCGACATCATTACTAGACCCCAAACCTAGCAAAATCCAACCCAATAGTGTTTCCCTCACCTTAACATCATAGAGTAAATCTTGACTGAACCACATCCTACAACTTGAACTCTAACTAAAAACCTTTGGGAGGAAAATAAATTCATCTTCATCCTTAAACCCTCTTTAATAACTAACATTTTCACCTAGGAGTCTTTTCCTACCTCAATGTACATGGACAAAGAAACTGGAGGAACTCTCCCTCCAAAATGCTTTGACCATTCCCCTTAACCCAACCTAACTTTGCCTAGTTTAACACTAACCTAAGACCAAAACCAACCCTTGGCACTTATACCTCAACCTAGGCTAGCCTAGCCTAGAACCAAACCAACCATAAGTCAACCTTGAGCTAAACTAACCTTTAACTAACCTAAAAAAATATCAACTTTGAATCATGCCTTTAGACCTCTTCTAGTCTTAAACCTTGATCGACATTGGTCTTTAGTGAACCATCACCAGTCAAACCCTAACCACCATCAATCACTGTCATAATCAAGGCATAACCCAAACCTTACCTTTTGACTGAAAACACCTAAAAATAACTTACCAAATCTTACCCAAACACCATTGTAGCCAAAATTACAAGCCTCATAACCATCACCTAACATACCTTGTCTCTTACTTTATCAATCCAAAATATTTTCCATGGCTAATCAAGTGTCAAAAATTAACTGGGGGACATCTTTAATCCTATTTGACATCAACCATTTATGTGTATGTATGGATCTAAGGCATATTTAAACCTAAACCCCTCAATGCTTTGCATTCACATCTATTCTTTTTTTAACCAACTTCTTAGTCATATTATGTCTAATTTAAGTTTATCCCTTATTTTCATCCACCTTCATTTCTTTATTTTAAGGACAATCAATTACAAAAGGATCATATGATTATCTATCACAACCTTAGCCTAATTATAAACATGGGTACCATGGCTCTACTCATGACATGATTCTCATAGACACTTTTCATCCCTTATAGGATGAATCCCCATGGTCATTGTCACGTAAACCTCTTTCACCCATCATTAACCGTCTTGTGCTATGGTTTTGCCTCCATAAAGGAAATCCTTAGCCCTATATATGATATTCCATGTCTAAATAAGTATAACATTAAATTTGGGATACTAAAATATCTCTTAGGTCATATCTAAAAATACAACATATAGACTGCTCCCTTGAATGACAACAGCCCAGAACTATCAAAAATTTCCTAATAAAGTAGATTGTTCCCTCAAAAGATAACTATCAAAATAAACAAATCCAAAGCTTAGACCACTCCCTTAAAGGATGACTAAGTCAAACTTTTATCAAGAAATTAATCACTTGGAAGCTTCCTACATCGATTAACTTCCTAAACCCATCAAACAAAATCATCAAAATACCCCAAGTCAAATGTCAATAGTCAAAATAAAGTAATCCCAAGGAAGCTTAATTTTATTTCATACACCATTCATAGACTTCTCTCATTGATCAGTCTACACCAAACTTAGAAAATGGAATTATTTATAATGGTTCTCAAGTCACCTACAAAAGGGGCAAGTCATCCCCACAAGAAGGATATACTACCATCCATTTACCTATTTCATCCATCTCCCCTTTTACCCCCTTTACAAATCAAGGGATTTTGAGCTTACTTGACACTATGTGATCAAGCTACCTTTTTAAACCAATAATGTAAATTTTGATAGGGTTTTATGTTCATAAGCCTACAACTCTTGCCATTTTGGTCTATGTCAATTGGAAATTTTATCCTTATTATACTTTCATGACCACTTGAGAAGGCCTATGTCTTCCCAAATTTGAACACCACCTAACCAAACTTTTTTAAACAACAACCACATTACCACAACTATGTACCCATCAGAGAGCACCTTATTCTCCACCAACCAACCAACCAAATAGCCTCAACTTAGTCATTTTGACCCACCTTTCACACTCTTTGTGACCAAACCTTTCCTTGGTCATTTTGACCACATCAATTACCTTAACATACTTGATAATTTGTGTTATTTTTGTTGTGAACCAACAATTCAGGTACCTCAAAGCATGAATCTTTATGGTCCTAACACCTTTGACCATTTATTTCTTCTCAAGATCACATCCTATTTTTGGATACCTAAGATCACATCGACCTTACCTAGGAGACTTGATTTTATAGGAGTAATCCATATCAGCTATGCCTAACACTATGGCCTAGTTACCCTATCACTTGTCCTTCTAGTTTAACCCTTATTTACCAACTACCCCATATATGGTAACTTATTTTATGCACAATATATGAGATCACACTTAGTCACATTTTATGTGCTAGTTCATGCTTAAATACCCAACCAACCAAACCAACCTTGTCACCCACTTATTTGCTTATCATACATGCACCTAATTTTGATTCACCTCATTGACTCTTAGTTTAAGGGGGAACACCTCCTCCAATAATTAGGGTATCCAACCTTCTACCAACCATATATTTTTATTCTAAAACTTATTGATATAAATTGCACAACAAAAAGGGGTAAACTATAGACACTAGAAAATTGTATACTATGGTTTTAGGTGTCGCATTACACTTTAAACCACCCTTTAACCCCTCTTTGATTATATTACCCATTTAACACACCCTTTCACCCATTTACCCCCTTATCTAATTTAATTATTTAATTAAATTAGTTAAATCCTATTTCTACCTCACCTACCCAAACCCATGGATAACCTATTGACACCTAGTATAAAAACCATTTCTGTCCTAGCATTTAATGTCTTAACTTCCTAATACTTCTTCATCACACATCCCCATTCCCTGTTAAATAACCTTAGAACATTTCCCAATGTCTTAACCACATAACATAAGTTCAAATGGCTAATTTTATCCATTTTGACCTTTTCTCCCTAACCATCACAAGTTACCCTTCGACCGGTGTTGGTTAACTAGGGATGGTGATGGTTACATGCCCAAAACTTGTGCCCAAAAGGTTGAATCACAAAGGATGAATCTAGAATCACTTAAAAAATAAAAATAACTCTTGGTGAGCTAGAGCCAAACTAGAACCAGTCTACAGACTTAAGAATTACCTTATCATCCCAACACAAAGGATACAAGTGATGTCACTCTACCTGCATAGCTACAAGCTTTCAAATAGTATCACCTAAACTCTAAACTTCTTCAGGCCAACAAAAACTACGTTAAGTATCTTATATTTTTCATAATTTTAGTATTTTAACTTTTAGTAGTTTAAATCCTACACCCACTTTTAAACTTCTCCCCATATCCCTCTTATGGTTGGATTTTTACAACTCCAAACACCCTCCTCTCTAGTAGAGTACCCACTAACCACTCTTGGCCATTTGAATGTCAAAACCCTAACTTGGTTACCTTTGAGGCTTCCCTTTATCTTCACATCCATAACCCACCTCAAGAAAATTACCAAAACCCTTATACAACTTGCCCATAACCCATTCTACCCAAAACCAACACCTTGTCAAAAGCCACAGTAACTCCCAATAGTTATCTTTGACTATTAGTGGTCACCTATCGATCGATGATGGTCATTCCTGACCACCAATGGTCATACCTTGACTGGTGGTGGTCACTGTGTAACTTATTTCACCCAAAATATCAAGCTAAAAACACTTATTCACCTAAACTAAAAACCCTATTTATAAACCTCTATCACTACACAGACTCAGTAGTGATAATCTGAAACCACACCTTAAAAATTTAGCATTTACTTTTAATTTTATTTTGTTAAAACAAGAATTTATTTTGAAAATTATTTATTTCATTTATGATTAGATACTTTCATTATTTTATGCAACCTTTTTTATGATCACTTTTCTTAACATTAACTTATCTAAAGGTGGATTGGCAGCATCCAAGGAATTCTTCTACTTCTTAGATCTAGCTCACACTAGGCATTCCACACACCTACCTTACCAATCCACCCTCTTCTAGTGTCTCTCTTATTGTAGGTCATCCTCCCAAGACAAAGAGGAGTATCTAAAATCATCTAGATTATGGATAATAAACCACATCAAGGTTTTTCTACCTCACCCTTATTTTAAAGTTTTACTCTCTTCTAAGGAAAATAAAGCAAAAAAATAGTGAAATAATATATATATATATATATATATATATATATAAAACTTATTGAATAACATCCCTATGTTACATTATTAATTATCTCTAAATAAATATTCTAGATTAAATTATTGACTTAGATATATATATTCTAGATAATTAATAGAGTAGATAATTAATGAGATATTAACTATTTATAGATTAATAGATTGAGTAATATATTTCACATGTTACTAGATTAATAGATGTATATTTATTCTAGTGTGAATTTAAATTTGATCCTAATGTGAACTTAAGGATGTTACATGTGGTATAATATATATGTATTATATATACTTGATAACTTAAGGCATCGATATAGTGGTAAATGTAAACCGAAGAACTTAAGGATGGTATATTAATAGTATAGTGATAGGTATAGCTCAAAATTGAATAACTGTAATCTATATATCTATCATTCATTAGAATCTATACAAGCTATAACTTATAATTAATATAGTATAAATATTAATGAGTTCATTATAAGTTTAATACTTGCGAGAATTAAATGACTTATTAACAATGTGTTATAGCTTATATATAATATTGCTATGACTTATTAATCACACCCACTAAATGAATCATGTGTAGCTTAATACTTACATTACATTAAATGATTTGTATAGAAATGATATCCTGATCTATATATACTCTTACTTTGAGAATCAGGTGCTAAGTGAACATATGCATATCTCTCTATAAGTATGGTTGTACATATAGGAACTAAATAAGTATTTGGAATTATATTGGTTAGTAGTCAAATCATGGGCCATGACTCATAACTATGTGTGAACTAAGTAATCAAACTGTGAAAACTACATGAACATGAATAATGTAGTTTAATGCAATGAACTATGTATAATAGACAACAGTATATATGTATGTTCATATACAAGTATGAATGGTGACTCATATATTTAACTATGAGACTAAAATACAAAATCTAAAACTATAATTAGTGAGTTGTGATACTATGATAATAGAAAAAATAAGATATTGACTCTTGTATTATAATATAATGATGTAAATGTATGACTCTATTATATGAATAATGTTAATATTACTAATATTTGTATAAGCTGTAGAGATAATAAACATTTATATTGTAAGAATATGTTGTCATTATACTTCTAATTTACCAATGTTATATTCAAACTGGGTATATATATTAACATTCAAAACTATGAAGATATACATATACGTAAGTTATGTGGAGGCTAAGTCTATATTCTAATTATGTTTCAAACTCTATGTAGAGATTAAGTAATGTATCTGAAGCACAATAGTTTTAAATAAAACAAGTTGATGGATTCAAATTTGTAGAAACATATATAAATCAAATACATAGACTATTATAAAGTATAAACACATAAAGGAACCTTGTGAATGCCTTATATGGTGAATTTAAATTAGAGGTTGATTTGTTTTATTTTGAGAACTAACAATAAATAATGAGAATAGAATATTGATATAAAAAGGTCTATTAACTATAATACTTGATTTATATCTTAATGATTCAAGAATGTAATGATTGTGTAAATCTTATAAAGATGTTGAATAGAGTTATGAATGACTGATAGTATATATACATATAGTAATAAAAACTTTTGTTCAACACATATTATGAGTAAATTAATATGTACAAGTGCTTATACATTTATAGCATATATTAGTGCATCATTATGTGTATCTATAAGATATATTTCTTTGATTTGTAAAGACTAAGTTATAGATTATTGAAGAATGGAAAACTAATTATATATGCATATAGCCACATAAAATATAAAAAATTGTTTAGACAAAATATTATGTTTTCATGAGAATTATGACTTATTTTATCATGACTGGTTGGTTTTAATTGGGTGGTGTGTAAAAGGATGGACTATGATATTGGTGTTTGTCAAATAATTTATTGTATTTGTATCTATTTATGTAAATTAGTAGTATGTAGTCTGAGCATAGATTAAACTTGGTTGTTATAAATTTCATTTGTTTGCTTATTATTTATGTGATAAATGATATTATGGAGATTTATTCATATGTTTGATGGACTAAATGTATGTGTTGACCATTTTTTTCCCTTAAGCTAAAATGGGTCAACCCCTTATAGCCAAAATGTTTTATAGGTGCTTTTGATAATGTCTTGGTGTATGTTTTAGCTCATTTGATGTCATTTCATATGCCATTTTAGTCTTGGTCATGGTTCAGTTCAATCCTAGTGCCATTTGATATCTTAAGGATCATTTTTGGGTCATATATGCAAGTGGAAGGTGTTCATGGTGATCAATGTAGTTATATCATGGAACAAGTTTGTTAATCCTTCAAGGAATTCATCTAATCTTTTAAATATCAAGTATTAGATCAAGAACAAACTTTTTGAAGCCAGACTATCATCAAGACATCACATGGGAACCAAAATGAAATAATTTGCTTCTATATTTTTTAAATATGCTAAAAAATCATTGCATGACCATCAAACCACATGTAATCAATGTCCTTAGTTATAATATCATGATTTACAAGTTTCATATCTTAATGAGTATTCTATCTCAAGATCTAATCCTTCAAAGTTTAGCTTATCAAGTCTAAGGAGTTAGGCCATCCAGGTGATCATCTAGGAATGAATGAACTAGCTCTTTTGTGCATTTTTAAATCTAAACTCAGGAACCCCCCACAAGATAAAGTATTATAGTAACATGTATTTTTTCATGCTTAGAATATGATTTAAAAGTTTCAATTCTATGTAACCTTTCTAGCTCAAGTTATAAGCCTCTAAAAATGGACTTATAAAATAAAATGTTCATACTAATGTCAAGTTTAAGCTCAAGTAAAACAAATCCTTTTGAGATTAAATTTGATTATCAAATGAACATCAATAGTGGTTTCATGAATGTCATTTGATGGGATCATGGACATCATTTAAGCTCATAAAATAGCCATTGGTTTTCAAATAGTGGGTCCCAACAAATCTAACAGTCTACACTACATCATACATCTTGATCTAATGTTATGAGATGAGTAAAACATTAAAGGATATTGAGAGATTGACACATGGCATAAGCACATGAATTGACAAAATGATAGTAGGATCGTGAAATCAAACACAAGGCTACCACATGGCATAACCTTGGATAAAATTGACAAGTCAGGGGAAAGATCAATGACTCATGGTCATTTATGCCAAGTAATATTAATAGTCAGATATGGATCAATACATCAACAAGCTGAGTCAGATATCGATAGCTAATTAAAATAAAGGTGAGCTTAAGACTTTTGAAGGAAGTCAAGAAACCATTTTTGTCCAAGGCAAATGGGTATTGCAAGGTCATCAATCTACCATTGAAGTTCGATCTAATACCATGAAAATCAAACACAATGATGTAATCAGGTGATCAAGAACATATAAGGACACCATTGAAGATCAATATAGAACTTTAGTTTGTAGATTTATTACATATGGGGACCAACTTTTAAAGGTTATAGCATTGTCTAGTGACTATGTTTGCCATTCTTGAAAGAAGGGTCTATGCATCTATGAATTATTGATTTGATGATGACATAATGGATTTAAGTGGACCTAATAGAAAATAGGCATTAAGCAGATTGCATCAATATAATGGCTATAGTAAAACCAATAGTCTAAAATTGGTTTTCCATCTATAGTGGACCTATGAGCATGGGGATAAGTTTGAGCATGATCTAATTGGAATAAGAGATATCATTTCAAAGGATGCTATGAGGGTATACACGTAGACCTTGATGGTTCCATCTCTAATACCAACTTCATGAAAGGGACCCTTCTCTCCACTTTTGCATAGCATGATGAACTAGTTAGGAGCAATTTAGCAATATGACAAAATTATAACAGATGGATCTACTTGTTGTAACTTCATTGATGCTTGAACTTAGCTTAGCACCACTTAATCCCACCACTGTAACCATCAAGGAGCATCAATGAGTGAATATGTAATTATGCAACCACTTGAGGTGACCTGGATAATTCAAAAGGTCTGAATGATCATAACTATAAAAGTATTTGTAACTTTGGTTTAAACATTTAAACTAATTAATTCCCCTTTTCAACATCAAAGCTCCCTTTATCTTACTTCCTTTATTATATAAATATATATCTTGAGCTATTATAAATTAATTTCACTTGATGTATAGTGGATCCTTGCTAGAATGATGTAATATTCTACCTTTAAACATTAATGTAAATTTGATTTCAATTTTTGGAGCAATTATCTAAGTGTGTAAGTGATGTATGGTGATGCAAATTTATAACTCTTTATCCTTTCTTCCCTTATCCTTTCATTTTTATATAAGAGTTCCAATTCTAATAGATCATACAAAATATTGTCAAGTGTATGAGCCTATCTTTTAAGTGTATAATGAGCCTTAGTGTTTGTAACTAGGCTATGGTTCACTTACCTTGGATAGCTCTCATGCATCTCACCTCCATATTGAAACACTCATGTTAGAATCTATAAGACTTCAAATTTACTTTGGATGCCTTATTTCTTAGTGCAATAAATTATGATGGTAATATAGAACACATCTTGGTGTATCATCCCCTTATATTAGGTTCATTTCACGTAAACTTCTAACTCTTTTCCCCATAAGTAGCTAGTTAAGTAGGTGTGAGTATTTCAAGATACATTTAAGGAGTTGTCCCTTAAATCTAGAGGTTCATTTCCAATATAGGTACATCCACATACTTAGAAATGTTCCTATGTTTCCCAAATCTAGAAGAGGCTTTAACACCCTCTTCTAAGGTTCAATATTTGGTGAAAATAGTATGAATTTTGATTATTCATGTGTTTATCATATTTTATGATTGTTGGCATGAAATAATTTTTATGAATCTATTGGTTATATTTATGTTATCCAAATCCTGCATCGCTAGTACTAATTAGTGTGATGAACTTCACTAGCTTGATAGCATTACCAATGCTAGATGAAATTAATCCAATCAAGTGGTATGTTTAAAATTGACTGATCTTAGAGATAAATAACTATTGAAAACTTTAGAAAAAGTAATGTTAATTATACATTATCATTTCATATGTATGATTTACATGTTTGTGTGATATCATGTTAAAACATATTTATTTATGGTCAACTACATGTTCTTATAAATCATACAGCACACGAGTACTATCTTGTCTCTCTGGATTCTCACACCATCACTAGCTACTAATCTATGAAGGGAGGGACATTCCCTAATAGGATATTATGTGGGGGATCAATATTATATGGTTGGTGTGTAAAAGCACTCAAATAATTCTCTCCTTCCCCACATCGGTACTTCTTTGGACATGACACTTGAGATTGCCATAGATACTAAAGTTTGGGGAATTGATGCTCTACAAAGCTTTGTATTTTGTATCTTGTACATTCTATTGTATTTATTATTATTGAGATATTATTATGAAGATATGTAATTATTATTTATTATACCATGATAACAATGGCTACATGTTTTTACTATCCATGGTTGAATATCTATAATTACTTTCTATATGCAGTTATGTTTTGTTTCATATAATGGTAATGATCAGTAACATGTAGTTGTTGCATGATATATTTTACAGTTAAGATATTAGTGTGTTTTAGATATATCACTAATTATATTCTCATGGTGAATTGTAATGAAATAATACATTGAATACATTTTAAAAATTATGTTATTCTAAGTCAAACCCAATGGGGTCATTACATGTGGTATCAGAGTTGTGGCTCTAACTCTTAGACCTAAGGAGTCCACTAAAATTTTCATATCCTTCTAGTTATTAGAAAAGATAATGGTTAAATATAGAGTATCTAGAGAGGGTTATTGAAATTTCAATTATAGTAACCCTCTATTTTATTCTAATCAATTTATCATTGATCAAGCAACAAAGTTAGATCTGATTCTCACAACCATGAATGAAACCAGGGACCAATTTTTAGTCCTAGAGTAAAATTTCATGGCCATGAAGAGGAAGTACATTAGGAAAACCCTCAGGATGTGAAATCACAAGTATTATGGTACTAGTTAAGTGAAGTGTATTTTGGACTTGTAGTGCCTCAATGCAGAATCATGCTACATTGTGATTGGTGTTAAAAAAATCAGCATATCCTCATGTATGGTTTGATGACTATTATAGATAATATACATCCATAATTATTGGTATGATTTGCCTAATAATCTATTTAAATAAATCATTTAATGTGTGTAACATTAGGATAATAGAAGGGAATTTTGAAAAGGGTAAGGCATAAACATATGTGACCCATTTTATTTAGTGACAAGGATCGATAGTTGATTCTATGAAATGTTATGTGGTACATTGAGTGTGTACCTTTAGGATCACTCATACCCTCTAAGAGTTGTTAAAGGGTTAATTTATAAAGTGTCTTGATGGTGATGGTCATATATGATGTTTGGGTAGGTGAATGCATAACATAGTTCATGAGTTGTGAATAAGAGATCCCTACAATACTTTTTATCACTTAGATCGAACACCTTAAGAATGATTACATCCTTACTTGGAAATCAAGACACCTTCTCCACTTGTTTTTTGTATTATAGTGTTCAAAAAAAAAACATGCGATGATTCTTACTTAATAATATGTGCATTTTAGATAGAGTTTTGTGTCTTATGTACATAAATCCTAAAGGAGAGAATCCTAAAATATTTCTTATTGATTGACACCACCTATTGTGGTGGGAATTATACTTGTAATTGTGAGTAGTTATCTTGCTTCATGAATCCTATGTGTTAGTGTTTTTCTCATAGATTGGCACCCCATATGTTTATGTGGATTGGGAAAAGGTGTAATCTCACATAGTTATCATATAGGTGAGTTGTTATCCCCTCACCCTCCTTGACATCATTATAAGCCCACTAAGTGTATTCATATTTTCATGATGTTGATTAAGTGTTCCCTTAATTAGAAACTTGTTTTTAAAATGTTATTTTGGAAATATTTCCCATAGTTAATGGGATAGTGTCTCCTAATTATTGTTGATAGAGAATTTATAGGAATGGAATGAACCAATGCATATATGTGGTTAATATATTTCCTTTCAGTTGTGGAAATAGGAATTGTGATACTACACTTACAGGTTTGGAAGTGTGTAGTGATTTTGGAAACTTGGGTTACAGTGTTTTATTCTTACTATGTGAGGGAGTTTAAGAGTTTATTTGTAGATATATTAGTTCACTACCTTGTAATTGTTGTTTTTAGAGTCATACTTTTCAGTGCTAATTTATCTATACTTGTGAACTTGACCACGTGGAGTGGTGAACCTTGAATTTATATTGCTTATGGATTAAGAATTATAATTTTATTA
>JARHVA010002069.1:965000-1087500 GCA_037957365.1 Torreya grandis
AGTAGTTTTATATAAAACAAGTCAATAGAGTCAAACATGTAGCAACATATGTAGATGAAATTCATAGATTGTTGTAGAGTATAAGCACATAAAGGAACCTTGTAAATGACTTATAGGGTGAATTTAAATTAGAAGTTGATTTGCTCTATTTTGAGAACTAATAGTAAATAATGAGAGCAGAATATTGATATAAAAAGGTCTATTAACTATAATACTCAGTTTATATATTGATGATTTAGGAATGTAATGATTGTGGAAATAATATAAAGACCTTGATTAGAGTTATGAATGATTGGTATTATATATACATATAGTAATGAGAACTTGTGTGTGGTACATATTATGATTAAATTAATATACAAAAGTGCTTATATATTTATAACATATATTAGTGAATCATGATGTGTACCTATAAGTTATATTTCTTTGATGTGTAAGGATTAAGTTATAGATTCTTGAACAATGGAAAACTAATTATATATGCATACACTAACCTAAAATATAACAACTTGTTCAGACAAAATATTATGTTTTTGTGAGAATTATGACTTTTTTTATCACGACTAGTTGGTTGTAATTGGGTAGTGCATAAAAAGATGGACTATGATATTGGTGTTTTTCATAGTATGTACTTTATTTGAATCTACTTATGGAAATTAGTAGTATGAAATCTAATCATTGATTATACCTGGTTGGTATAAACTACATTTGTTTGATTATTATTTATTTGATAAATGATATTATGGAGATTCATTCATATGTTTGACAGACTAAATGTATGCATTTTGATTATTCTTATTTTTAGCATGTTTTATGCTCGCTAGTAGGAAATAATTTGTATGAATTTGTTGGTTATATTTATGTTATCCAAATATCACATTTCTAGTACTAAGTAACTAGTGAAACAGACTTCACTAGCTTGTTAGCATCACCAATGCTAGATGAAGGCAATCTAATCAAGTGGTGTGTTCGAAATTAGTTGATCCTAGAGATCAATAACTTCTAAAAACTTTTACCAAAGTAATGTTAGTTATACATTATCATTTCATATGTATGATTTAATTTTTTGTGTAATATCATGTTAGAATGGATTTCTTTATGGTACACTACATGTTTTTAAAAATCATATAACACATGGGTACTAGTTTGTCTGTCTATATTTCCGCACAGTCACTATTTACTCAACCATGAAGGGAGGGCCATTCCCTGATGGGGGAATGTTAGGGGGATTAATGGTATATGGTTGGTGTGTAAAAGTGTTTAGATGATGATCTTCCTCCCCATAATAGTACTTATTTGGAGATGACACTTGATATTGCCATAAATACTGGAGTTTGGGGAACCCATGCTCTATGGAGCTTTATATCTTGTATTTTGTATCTTGTACATTATATTGTATTTATTATTATTGAGACATTATTATGAAAAAAATATAATTATTACTTCCATGGCAATAGTGTATACATGTTTATATTGTTCATGGTTGGGCATTTGTAATTACTTTCTATATTTAGTTATGTTTTATTTCATATAATGCTAGTGATTAGTAATAGATAGTTGTTACATGTTATATTTTATAGTTAAGATACTTAGTGTGTTTTATTTAGATCACTAATTAGATTATCATGGTAAATTATAATGAAAGAATAAATTGAACAAATAAATAAGTAAATAAATAAATACTTTATTATAATTCAAACCTAGTGGGGTTATTACAGTAAGCCCTAAATTCCTCACCTTTCTTGTTGATGTATAGACAACATACATCTTTTATTATCACTCTTAAACTACCAATATTCTAGTTCATGTAAGAGCACATGGAAGAATATGAAATAATATAGTCCAAATTACTAGACATAATTCAGATGGAAGATGCACGAACTAAAACACTGCATAACTTTAGAAAACATTAAGACATTGTCAAAAGGTGGTTTGACAAAAGATATAAAGTTGAGGAGTTTAGGATTTTAGACCTAGTGATTTTATGGGATAAAGCACATGAAAATAAATGATAAAATTATAAATCCACTCCCTTATGGATTGGACCATACCGAATATCTAAAATCTTAAGTAACAATGCATTTAGTCTGAAAGACCTCCAAGGTAATGACCTCATTTTTCCAGTCAATGGATATTTTTTGAAGCATGATTTCATTGTTGTTCCAATTGAATATGTTTTTTAATGAATATGACTACACACACAAAAATATAATTAGATTAGTTTCCCTAATTTCTAAAGTATATTTTTCGCTTTCCTATATTTAATCTTTTTTATTTTCCTAGACTAATTTCATGTTTTTTTCATTTTATTTTGTAGTTAATTTTGTTGCTTTATAGATTAGTTTTCTTAAAATTGTAAAATTGTTCAACCAATTTCTTATACTTGTACAATAAAATACCTACCAAAAGAAATGGTATGACTCAAAAAGAGCACAGTTGGCATCCACCATGATTTATTTTGGGAGTACTTGAAGTTATGGAATTAAGGTGTGTATCGTGATTGAAATTAAATTTTTATTGGATTAAATAAGTTAACTGGGCCTTTGGAATTTTCCTGATAACTCATGCATAATTTAGAAATAATTTTAATTTTTAGAGATCAATTGCACTATTATATGTTAAAACTTGGAAGGGAGATAATGATCATTAAAATAGGTTATACTAGTAGGGACCTATTGATAAAAATAATTTTCTTATAAATACACCTAGCTAATGGTGATTCCCAACCCTTCTCCCATCTGTGTTCTATAAAAAAAAATCATGAAAACTTATAGAGGAAGGGTGAATCAATTAATCTCTAATGGGACTATGGACACCTAGTTGGTAGTAGAGCAAATCTTAGAGCATAATCATGGGTATCTTTATTGGGGATATAGATACATGATTGATAGTAGAGTAATGCCTAGTCTTCTCTATTATTATTGTCATAAAATGAAACCTATAGTCTCTATCCAAGTCTCTATCAAAACTCTCATAATAGGTGAAAATAAATTTCATGAGGAATTTGGTGTCTCTTCTAGCTGACTTGCCTACTTATTATTTACTTGTTAGGATTGAGTTTCTATTATGATACATAAACTAAGATTCTAGGTTCTCAATTACTTTGGAGTATTTCCTCACTAAGTCACTATTTGTATAGCCCCAACATGCCCCATTATCAAAATTTAAATAGGGGCCCATTGTTGTTAAGACATCTTTATTTATGGTCCATATCAACCTTACAAACTCTGACATTGATCAAGGGTGCACAAACCTAATGTTATTTTCAAATTCTAATATCATCATAAAATTCTCAATAGGGATAAAATCAAATCTTGGACATTGTTTATGTAATATCTATCACCTTTGATTCTCTTCTGCACTTTTAAAATGTGTAATAAATATTTCATTTTTATTTATGGACTAATGAGACTATTGAAGATATGTATCTTGTTTAAGATTTTATGTGCAACATCCATTTCTCATTTTTAAAATTTTCATCATGTTCCCTAGATCACAACATCTATTTGTATCTTGTTCACCCACAAATCTGATATTGATCAAGGATGCACAAACCTAAGGTTGTTTTCAAAGTCTAATTTTATTTCAAAATTTATAACAAGGATAAAATAAAAGCTTGGACATCATTCATGAATTATCTATCACCTTTGATTATCTTTTCTAATTTCAAAATGTGTAATCAAAATTGTGTTTTGATTTAATGGATCAAAGAGACTAATGAAGATATGTATCTTGTTTATGATTTGATATACAACATCCATTTCTCTAGTTTTAAATTTTCATCAGGTTCCCTAAATCATGACATATGTTGGCATCATATCCACCCACAACTAAAATGAGTTATAACCAAAGTTTTAAGTCCTTTTGAGCATCCAAATTCATGAGATCATTCCATGTGGAAGCATCTCATTCACATGAAACATTTGGATTTCAAATTATATTCCAAATATTTGAGATACAATTAGTCATCCATGTGTCAAAATATCATAAATATGGGACAAAACTAGTTTTCATGAAAATTTCCAAGTCTTTCAAGTTTAAGAATCTAGAGATTTCTCCACATGGCAAAATGTTGGTCACTTAAAGTTTACGGGAAAAAATACACAACCATTATTCAAAAGTTTCTTAGACTCCTGAAATCATGTCAAGTGGCATAATTTTATTCCCTCGAGACTTGAATATCAAGGCAGGTCCATTACATTCAAAGCTCTCAAATTCCCTAGATCATGCCAAGTGGTATAATCCTGTTCATTTAGGCCTTATCAGTTTTAAATACATTTTAAAAGTTATAATTCTATAGATGAATGATATCCATCCACATGTCATCATCTTACAAGATAGGGGGGAAATGAGACAAAGTAAATTCCTAAATTTCTAAGTCTCTATATTAATGAAAACTATCCATGTGGTGAGATCCCATAACTTGAAACTTTCTAGTCAAAATTACATATCCAAAACTTTATTTTCTCTATATTCCTAAGATCCATCCACATGTCATCATCTCATAAACTCAAAACATATCAATAAGAAGATACAAAAATAAAATACAATAATTTACCTATAATCTCAATAATAGACAATGTTGCACCATCTCATGCACATGGAGCCTTCTAGAAAATGTACACATTTTAAATTTTAGTTTATCCCTAAGTCCTTGATATCATGATAACTAGAAAAATCTCATTAAGTCAAAGTTTGTAGAACATATAAAGAAGAATTATAATGTTGAAGACCCTTGATAAATGAAATTAAAATAAGTGTCATAATATGATATTTACATAGCTAGAATACAAGTAGGAGAATTGATAGCTATGTAAAAATTAAATAAATGAGAAATGGATACTTATCATAAAGTGATGACTAAGCACCTAGACTTAACAAAAAAATTCCACATGGTAGAAAATACACCCAAAATATTTGATTTATCAATTTCAAATTAAAATGGGAAGTAAAGCCAAAAGTATTTTATGCATTAACTTCACATGAACTAAGCATTCAAGTCTCAAGCTTTGAGCAATATTTGAAAAATCTTGGGAACATCATATCACTTTAACATTAATTAATGAGTTGTAAACTTTGAATTCAAATCATCAAGACTTCAAAATACCTCATTTTTCCTTCTTTAGAATTTATGAATTAATCTAGATAAGCTTGTTATAAATTCTATAATACAATAATTTATTCTTAATCCTAAGTAACTAACTAGCCTCCTTCCCAATATTCTATTATATGGGAAACTAAGTAGTTGGACACAATTTTTATAGGGAGTATAACCATTTCCCCATTACTCAACTCTATGGGATGAAATTAACAACATCAATCCATATTCATCCCAAGACTAGTTGGACAAGGATAGGAAAAGATATGTGAATGATTTGCTTTTGGTTAAAATAATGGGTCTAGATAACATGATAATGAATTCTGAGGTAATGTCATCCATTGACTTACTTCATGATTTATTATTCAATGGTGATATTATTGGAGACTTTTTGCACTTGAACTTCATACAAATGTGGTCATTTATATCTTTTAGGATGATTTTGATAGTTATTTGTGACTACTAGCTATCGTAATTACTTATAACCAAATCGTAACCAATGCTTGGGTATAACATAACACAGTCGAGGGAAAACTCAATTAGTGGTTGGTAAAAGGTGAGTAAATTAACATTCAATGGGTTATTTTTTTTTGTTCCCATAGTCAAATTTAGGCTAGGAATTAGGATATCCATGGCCTTGTTGAATGGGATAAATGGTTTTCTAAGCATCAACTATGTACATGAGGTATGGGTCCCCTTGTTGGACATAATTCTAACTTTTTATAAAATTATGGCACTTAGAGAGTTTATCAATGTCTAGCTCAAGGCACAAATATTTAATTTTGATGAAAGGCCATCTAATGTCAATTTTTACATTATGTCATATGTAGTATATGAAATCATGGGGATAATACAAATGACCTACAAGAAACTCTATGAGCCATTTACATAATATGTGAACAAAAGGGTCTATGATGACTTATCCCTATCCATGTTTACTAGTTTCAAAGAGAAATAAATAAAATTATATAAGTATACCAATTGGTACACCAAGACATTTATGGGCACTCCATGCCCTAACTTTTTGATAACATAAGTAAAAGCATTAAAAATATGGGATATTATTGGTACTATCCTGGCTTTACTATAATTAAGATAGAGGAAGTTAGTATTGCCCATTTAAATCTCCATCATTTTGTCCCTAACAAAGTTGCAAAGAAATAAAGATATTTCCACATTTATAATAATGTGGATGAGGATCTAGATACCAAGCATCAAAGGTACTATCATAATACCCCGTTAATCATCAGAAAAAATTTAATATTCACTAATGAGGCACCTCAACTTATTTAGGAAGATCATAACCCACTATGGGCTAATTCAAGGACAATTTAGAGATTGGGATCCCAAGAATAGAGTGAGGTAATACCTCACTAAGCTAAGGAAAAAGGGATTCCACATTCCTTATGGACATAAAAGTTAGAATCATGGCCTAATTTTTATTAATGTTGTATATTATTATGAGGTTTATACTAGGATGAATCAACATAGAATGCCTATGGTGGTAACCTGGGAAATTCAATATGATCATTTGATTATAAGAGAGAAAATAAACAAGATAGTGGAGGAGGAAAATAAAGTTGTGAGCCATCAATGGCCCACACCACATGCTCAATTATCATTTTAGCATGATCATCCTACCTCCCCATAATAAATATAGGTTGTCTTAGAGGAGAAAGGTTCCCCTTAAAGGGAGGTATATCCTTAGATAAGAAACAATAGCTTAAAGGGACTACTAGCACCTCAATTGGTAGCAATAATGTAGTCTCATGTAGAAACTACAAGATTTTCATTTCTTATAAGTGGATAAGTGGGAGCATTTTCTTCATCATATTTTCCCCCATTGATTATAGTTCAGCAAGTAAGTCTCCATGCATTCCTATAAAGTTTTGTTTTATCAATGTTTTCTTTAATACCAGTCTTAACATTTTTATCCTCTCCACTTGTGTTTTCTAAAATCTTAGTGCATGTACGTCTTATTTCTCCTATTATTATAATTCAATTCCACCTTCCATTATTGATGTCCCATCATCCCCCACTCCATCCACTTTATGGAAAGTCCCTGTAACTAATATCCCATCCATTTTTACTTATAAAAGGAATCCTAGGACTCTTCTAGTTTCACCTCCAAATGTACAAATAGAAAAAATAGCTATTAAATGCCCATTTATAAAAGGGGGTCCTCTATATGAGGAAGTAGAGGAGGAAAAGGAGGAATTAAAAATATAAAAATAAAATGGACCCTATTCAAGTTTTGGATAGTGATTGAGAAGATAAAAGGCAAGGAACAGAATAAGAGTGGGTTTCAAGAGAAGATAGAGTTTGAAAAATAAATAGATTTATCTGAGGAAACCAATGAAGAGTAATCTAGAGATAGATAGATCTTAGAAGAGGAAGGAGGAGTAGAATATGATAAGGATGACTCAACATCCACTAAATTATTAGTGGAATTCAAGGTGCAAAAATTAGATGCATAATCTATATTAAGAAAATCCCTTATTTTGGGACTAATTAACACATCTACATCCATATCTCCTAGTCCTTCAAAAACTTCTATGTTAATATCATCTACTCCAACGGAAGTACCATTTGTCGAGAAAAACACATATGTCTTTATTAATGAAGAAATACATGCTCTGAATAAGGTAGTGTCTTCCCTTGCTTCCTCTATTATAGTAATAAACTCTCTTGTGATTAATTTTTTATCTACTAGTTTAATTACTACTCCACTATCCCTATGAGTTATATACACATAATATTTTCAAACTTTATCAATTATTGATGATTTCTCTCTTGTAAGAATCTATCAAGTCTCAATCTCTCTAAGTTTATGCCTTAAGGGGTACACTAGAAAATGGGTGAGAATATCATCAATGATTCACAAGATTGTTGTCCCTTTATTACCAATTGATATATACATAACCATCTCATAAAAACACTTCCATGTGCTTTGTCTCCTCTTTTGAACCCTCCTCTAGTCATTGTTTGCTTTCATTATCCCTTCCTTAGCCTAAAACCCTTTCTAATGGTTTATAATATAATGTCAACCCTATCGACCCTATACTCTAATTGATAAAAATCATTTAGGTTCTAGGTCAGCCCCTAGCTTACCAAGACCAATACCTAATTATTTTTTTATCAATAATGATATAGAGTCGATTAGGTTGACCATATCAGCTAAACTTTCAAAAAGCAATAGGGTTAGATCTAGATATATATTCACATTCATTTCATTATTTATTTATCAATATAGGAGAAAGAATAATATATATTATGCATCTTCTTAACCACCATTCTACTTAAGGAGCACAGCTTAGCATTTCAATTCTTTCTTTGGAGATATGGATCTTATCTTGTGGAGAAGTATTTTGGATACATATATAGGTTGTGTATCCTAGAGCTAACTTATCCTTACTATCCTTACATTTAAAAAAAACCTATTACAAAACACCTTGGCCAAGGGAGAGATTGAGGCTCAGTGGGTTCATCTTCAAAGGTAAGTATTCCAAACTTTGTTACTCCTTTATAAGAGAAGATAGATTAGCATTTATACTTATCTTCCATGCATTAGGATTTCATATACATTTACATGAGTATATATCTTTTATAAATATTTATTTTTTATGTTTATTACCCAAACTTTGTGCCACAAGATTTGATAAGCATTAGATTAGAATTTATTTTTCTTTTATCATTTACTTAGTGAATATGAAAACAAAAGATCTAGTTAGGGTTAATGCATAGTATTGCTTAACTAGAGGCTTTGGAACCCTCCCTAGTGATTTTATTGTGGTAAGATATCCCTTAGCTAGGTCTAGAAGATATATCTTGGTCATGACCCTGAATATTTAATGTATCAACAATCGGGAGTGTAAGTAGGATTTATCTTCTTCGAGCTAGGATTTATTTATATATCAGTTACATTTCCCTTTGCATATTCTAGTGAACCTGACATGAGCCTAAATCTTATAGGTATTATTTCATGCCATGATTTTTATCATCATATTATATTTTTATATATTTATAGTACTATATCAAACTAGACGATATAGTTCCAAATTTTTGTGTGAAGGTTTAACACATAGTCACTTCAAAATGACTATGTTATGTTTATGCATGTCTTCACCAATTATATGGTACTAGATCAAATATTTAAACATAGTATTATTGTTTAGGTATATATTCTCATACATATTCAAACCAATCAACTTTGTCTACTAATTTCTTCTATCAATATATAGATCAACAAACATAGTTGAATAGGTTGACTCTATTCATTATCTCTTCTTCAACACACAGGGTTTTGTAAACTTGGATGAACTAATTGACCTAGTTGGTATAAATTTACAGAAACATTTAAACATCACAATATAAAAATTTATAATTTAAAACATCTTCAAGCCCACTAAGGTTACTTTCCTTCACTCTTTCTTTTATTTTAGGTCTTCTTTCAGTGTTATTTTTCACAAGTTTGTAGTTTGTAAAACTGAAACCCTGAAACTAACTAGGTCAACCCAATTCTATAGTCTATCTTTTATCTCAAAGACATAGTCAACCTATTCAAATATATTCTTAAATAACTTGATTATATAGAAAAGCAATGACCTAGTCCACTCTATTTTGTATTGTTTGCATACAATGTTGCCTAAACTAACTATGTACTATTCTAAATCAAGGAATTAACATTTATTTGTTAGTAATTAATTCACCTTTCCTTTTCAATTATTTTAAATCTTAAAGTAACTCACATATCTTAAATAAATGTTTTTTAAAATTAACATTCTAGTTACATTTTTTTACTCTTTTGGACATACTAACAAATCAATTTACATTCAAAAAACATTAAACATTTGTCTTCCCATGGCCTACCTACTTGTATTTCATCACCAAGGGGGAGCTAGACTTGGTTTTCTAGCCAAGTATAAATATGTGGTTGATGGTATATATAGTAAAATCACCCAATACCCCTATCATTATGGGATTATGAAGTGAGGGGGTAGGCCCCAATACTAAGCCAATCCATTGCCAATACAAATCTCTTTCAACCCAAACATTTTGAAACCAACCTTATATTTCTTTTTAGTTCCTTATTTCAGCCAACTTCCCTATCACATTAAAAATCAAAATTTTTTATAACTTAATGACACTTAGGATGAAAAAATAGTTAGCATTTAATTTTTAGTTTTTGCTTACTCTTTGATCATTATGTGTTTTATTTCAAAACTTGTATTAGCCAATGTTGGTACAAGGTTTTTGATGTGTGTTTTGATTGGATCAGGCACATTGATCCAATTACTTGTGTTTGATTTCATTATTGATTCAAATTATCTTTTAAAAAAATTCCCTATTTTATAACACTATCATCTTGATCAATACAATTTTGTATAGACTCATAAACCTTATTGCTCGCAATACACAATCGACCTACATGATTGTGTATTCTTATTTCCCTATTCAGTCCTCTATTCAGTAATATACATTTAACCTACATGATTTTGTATCCTTATCAGCCTATTTTAGCCTTCATGACTGCAATACACACTTGACTTGTATGACTATGTATCCTTATCTTTCTATTCTCTTCCATAGGTTACAAAACATAGTCAACTAGTTTGAATCTGTACCCTATTTTTTGATTTTGTATCTACATCATCTCCTTTTAGCTCCTTTCTTTCATCATGAACTTATTGTTTGAGGAAAACACAAATTTAAACTCAACATATATGATGAGCTTTACCGATCCTAATAGGTTTCCACACAAAAAATTATGGCTTCTACTTTAGATGAAACCAATGTTCTTGTGGCCACTCACACTACTAATCATGGGACTCCTCATCATTCATCTTAAATTCATGACCTTCTTTTTCTCCTTAGAATATCAAATGGAATTAGAGTACACTCCTAAAATTCTTCTCTTCATTAATGAGTTTCCTCAACATAGAGGAAAAGACCCTTCAACTATTTATAATCTCATGATAAGTGGTCAAATAGAAGAATCTCATTCACCTTCCCCCATATTCTCTCATTAATTTAGGTGTGATACCTTCTTTGCTTCTCAACCTCTCCTTTCTATTTTTACTCCTCATAATATGACCTCTTATTATATGATTTCTTTAACCTCCATGCCAAGTATCTCCATTAACATGGCAGGTTCAACATCTAGTGGGCCTTTTTCAAAACCCCTCCTTCTCAATCACTCTAATAGTGCACCATTTACAACCAATGGTAATCATGCCACTAGTGTTTCTTTTTATTTTAATGACAATACTTATACTAGTGTATATTTTTCTACACATGTTAATCATGCTACTAGTGCCTTATTTTATACCAATGACTCTCAAACCACTAGTGTTTTGCATGCCACTATTCGCAGTGGAACATAAGCCACTAATACCAATGTTAATGCTTCACATGCTGCACAAATTAGTCAAACTATCACTCAAAATCATCAACTCTTATTGTAAAATATTAATCAAATGAATGATTTTCAAGCTACTAATTCCAATCAAATGATGAAAATGCATAATCACCTTATTCACCTTCAAAATCAACCTCAATGGGGTCTATGGGGAGCACAAAATCAAAATTCCCCCACCCCCTCAGAGATTCCCATGACAAAATCATTGCTCAACCACCCCTTATTAACAAAATGATTAAATGTCTTCAAAATGAAACTCTTATGCCTCAAATTACCAACATAGACATAGGAGGTATCACACCTACCATTAGTTACAATGTGTCAACTAATCTTACCTTACATTTAAAAATGTTTGGTAATCTCTACAAAGATTAGGTCAAGTTAAATACTTTTATTCCTATCAAGCTATTAGTGAAAACCCTCTCTAGAGATGCTTTAGATTGGTATAATCAACTCAATTCCCATTATATCACTACCTTTGAAGATCTAGTTAACTTTCTAATATGAGAGTTTCAAACTAGTGACCTCCTTGAGAATACCTTGGCTCACTTTATTAAATGTAAGCAACTTGAAACCAAAACTATACAAGTTTTCATCAAATAGTGGAAGAACTTGTCTACTAAGTATGAGCATAATATGGTGTATGATAATATCTTTCATTTATTCACTAACACTCTTTATCCCAAATTTCAATATCAAATTAGGACTCTCTCTCCAAAAACCTTAGAAGAAGCCCTTAACTAAGCCAAGTGTTATGATTTTCTCATGTGTTAGTTTGAGCCATACCAACCTCCTATAAGCACTAGCATGCTCTTCAAAAATAAAAATAATCATGCTAACAATGATGGTATCACTGAATCCTATGATACCATTCATAATATTCAAGCCATTACTCCCAACCCTATTACAGAGCAAGCTTCCCCTTTAAACAACACCCCTAATCCTCAATTTTTTCAAATAGATAACATTAATTTTCATAAGTCATTATCCTTAACAGAGATCCAAAATCATCTACTAATGCCTCTTCCATGAGATCTTAACCCCACTCACCATATGAAATCATTGTATAATCCAAATAAGTTTTTTTCATATCATGTTAGTTGGGGTCACTCTCACAAGAATTATAGGTAATTAAAGAACTTAGCTATTGATTTCCTCCTTGGTTTGAATTTTGATCATGATTCACTCATTTTTAAATGCCAACAAGACTATGATATATCCTTAAAAGTTCATGAAACATAAAATAAAAATAAATATTTGAACTAAGCTAATGTTCATCTGGCCATCTACAAAGACCCTCTTTTTAATCATCAAGATAATAATGATAAGCCTACTCCTTCCACCAACAACATTGAAAGTCTTATAGACCAAAATCCCAAATATAATGTGCTAAATATGATTAATATGTGAAGGGTAGTTTCTTTCATTGATTCTCATCCTACACACACTCACCAAACATACCAAATTTTTTGTGGTATCCAAGATTCTTCCCCATCCCTAATAGAGTTGGGTCAAGAATGCCTTATCTCTTTTCAAGAACCAATTCCATCACCTCAATTAGATAACACCTATCACACTATTTATACAACTCACCCAACATCTACACCCATAGAAAACACTCTTCAACCTTTTAATAGCATATCTTCAAATCAATCACAAGACATACCTAAATCAACCACCCCACCTTCTCAAGATAATCAACTGATGCATATTCAAACTACACTGACCATGTCTTATCACCATAAGTTTGAATGTATTTATAATCCTCTTTCCTAGGAAATTCTTTGACATTACATTAATTTATCTAGCATTCCCCCCATGGGTTATGATGAATGTACCCTATCATGGAACTTACTAATCTCCAATCTCAAATACCCTTTCTTAAACCCATGCAAACTTTTTTGCATCGTCACAATCACTTGATGCAATTATTATTTGAAATGAGCATCCCTCATCCTCCAATCATTGGATAATAATCTACCTTATCTAGGTTAGAAGAAAGTATCTTAAACTAATATGAACAGATGTCTATACATGTTGATGAAATAATGGACACTTATTTTTCTCTCAAATTCCCTATTGCTTTCATGATCTAAGATGAGATTTTACTTTGTTTGAATGACCCTCAGATATTTATAAGCATTCAAATCAGTGATATCCAAGTCAAGAATGCTTTTATTAATGAAGGTTTAGGTACTTGTGTTTCCTCCCTTGACTTCATTAAAACTTTTAGATATTTCAAGTGAAATATTAAATCTACATGCATCACATGTCAAGGTTAAGATCGAAGGCAAATGCCTCATTTACGTTGTGTGTGGCTCCCTATTATTGACTCACCTATCATTATTCAAGTGAATATTATTATATTCAATTTTCCCATTTCCTACAATATCTCACTTGGCAAGCCTTAGACTCATTTCATGAGGGTGTTGCCTCTTTTTCCTACCAATGTGTCAAGTTTCCCCATAATGGTGTTATCTATAAGATTAAAGGAGACACCAATGCTTGGAATTTTAATTAATTCCAAGAATATGGTGTATTCAAAATTCTAACCCTTGAACCATTTTCAAGTGTTTCATTTCATTAATCTTAATGTTTTAATTGCCTCATCAACTCTACTCGAGGTTATCATGGTCACCCTAAACTCATTAGGAACATACCACCTAAACTCTTAGACTTGGATGATGATGAACTAGATGAGATAAACTTCAAGATTAAAAAACTTCAAGATCAAAACTTTAGATGATCATCTCATTTCCCAACTTCCACCATATTTGAATCTACATTCCCATCATCCACCTATCAATGATATACCCATGGTTGTAACTAAGACTTGGTATTTTATTCATCACATAAATTTTGATGAAAAGACCATACCTACCTAAATCATCGACCTTCATACACCCAATTATGATGATGATTAAACTTTTGATGATCCATTTCTAGGAGGTCTTATTCAAGCTAGAGATGTTGAAATCCTTCATTATCATTGTTCTTTATTTCAATCTTTCCATTCCTATTATTATATTCCATCTTATATAGTTCATAATTCTAGTATTATTCTTCTTATTCGTAGGGTAGAGATGGAACATTCATGTTTGACCCCAAATTTTGAGTAAGTATTTTGGTATTTTGGCATAAAACCAACATGATGTAATAGGATCACAATGAAGAAATATTATGACACTTAACTAGTCTGGTGCAGAAGGACTATGGTGCATAACTAGTGAGGTATGAAAGGACAAGGGTGCATAAGCACTAGCACAAGAAGACCTAGTCAAAGATGGAATATAACTATGAGGAACCTTAGAGAATATGACTTAGAATAGTATTGAAAGAATTGGGGAGTGCATGAGAAGTGGGAAATAGTTGAGGATCTATTATCAAGGGCCATCTAGACTTTAACCATCATGAGTTTCACACTATCCTGCAAAGAGAAAGACACATGGTAGCAAGAATATAGCATAAAACAAGTATATAGGGGGTGAAAATGCTTAAGTCCTTAAGATAAAATAGTTGATAGATTGCCATGACTATCATTCCATAGAGAGTTCATTAGAAAATCACTCTTGTCATTTATTATGTAACTACTTAGTCAGGGTAAAACAAGTATAAATACCCCTCTATGAAATCATTGTGAAGTGACTGATATTGGCTATCATTTTATTAAAATATAATATAGAATTATGGATACTACATTTAGTTATGATTTTAATGTTTTAGATAATGGATAGTTATGCATATTATGGTAGGTTTTCATTGAGTAACTTGTATTTTTAACTCATTATGATATTTATACAACTTTTACTTTTAGAATTTGCATTAAAATCTTTAAACTCCAAGGCATTTATTTGCATAATTATGGTTGTTAAACTTTATGAGACAAGGACCAAAGTAGTGTATTTATTTTTATGTGTAACTTATAGTTAGATATAAGTTTTAAATTAATAATATTTATAGTATGTTATTATGTACCATAACCCATTAGAATTGATCTCTTAATACATTCTTTGGGTGAGCACACAAGACCATAGTCCTACATGAAGGGCTAACATGCTAACTCATTGAGGCTACAATTCAATGCTTGAAAATGTGAGTAAAGAATAAAAACCAACATTTTAATTCTATTTTTGGGACCCATAGCACTTGTTCATAGTAATGGAAGATGCTTGAATGTATCACCCTCAAAAGTATTGAATAATGGATTATTAGGGTCAAGGATAATTTTTTAGTTTCTTATCTTGAATAAGGAGTTTCCACATGTCAGTGGGTAGAATAAAATGTATACAATACATTATATGAAACTTTCTTTGTTAAAATCCATGTTCATTTGCATGCTTGGCTATTTAATTATGTTCAAGGTCGATCATAAAATTTTGGAAGAAGACAATCTTGGATGTTAAAATTTCAAAGGGATTTAGCATGACTAGGAACACCGTGGATATGAATTGTTAATATTTGATGGAGAGGAGTGTTGAATAGCTACATTCTGGAGTATGTCTTAACCACTTACTCTTGTCTTGAAGAAGCCAAGATCTAGTTTCTCAGAGAGCCATGTGGTTGATATAATAGACATTTCCCACTAGAAGTCAAGAAGTTGTTCATTGATTATGGACTTAAAACTCTACCAATGGAGAGCTAAATCCATTCTTTCATGAGGCACATAATTAGAAGGGGAATAGAGAAGTGTTGGTAAAGGCTTTTAGGTTTGGAATGGTAGCTAGTCAGTGGGCATTATAGAAGTGAAAATATGATGAAGCTCAATAGAGGATCATAGGAGGGAGCATTGTAAGAAGGGATTGGAAGAACTCTAAAAGTGTTGTTAGGGTCCATAGGGAAGCGAAAAAACACAAAGAAGACTCTGTCACTTTTGAACCACCCCCCATACCACTTTTATAATATGAAGAAGAAACTCTCTTGATAGAATAAATTGAAGAACCAAGTTTGAGCCAACCAAGTACCCTAACCATAGTGCATGCTCATGCTTGTAAATCAGACAAATTAAGTATACATAATTAGGATATAGATAGTGTGGAAACAAAAATTGATCATATAAGGGAAATTGTAGCTGAGCCAATTATAACTCATCTAGAATTAACACTTTATTTTCATCTTTAAGGGAGTTTTATGGCTCAACTTGGGATTCCTAGAGGACCTAACATTCATAGTGGATGGAGTACAAGCCCAAATATTATTAATAAACTAGCTACCACACCCCATGACATGGGAATTATTGTTGGAGGCATTGGAGGTGGACTAAGAGGTGGCACAGGAAGAAGCAACAGACTTCCCCCTCAAGGGACAGGATATGGGGGTTCTCAACAACCACTAGTGAAAGCACCTCAACTACAAATATTATATTATGAAATGATGCTTTACCTACCTAAATATATAGGCTTGGAAAATGTTTCATAACATGTCTATAAGTGCAAACTCATTTGGAGGGCATGAAGCATAACTTATTCTCGGAGAAAAGCCACATAATTCATTATTAAAATTTTGGCAAGAATGCATAAGTGTTATAAGAAGTTTGACCATCAAAAATTATTAATTTATTATGATCATCTCAAAATGGCATTCCTTCATGAATTTGACATTCTTATATTTGAACAACAAAGTATTATCGCGCTGAAAGATATAAAGTAGGATTTCACAAAAAGTGTATAGGAATATGATGCATGGTTTAAAAAAATTATATAAATACTTTCATTTGAAATAAATGTTACTCAACATGCACAATGGTTTGTGGGAGGTTTGTTTCTTCCCTTTCAATGAACACTATCCTAGAAGACCTTCACTAACCTATGAAACTTTTTGCACTAAAGTTGTTAGTAGTATTGACACTGGGATTAGTCCTTTCATGGAATACCAAATAGCTTCAATGGAATTATAACTTGAATAAATAACTACAAAAAATATGTATGACACTCATAATGGTCTTTAGTGTACCGATTATGAGTTTGAAGGACATAACTAGAGTAACTACCCACATAAAAATGTACATGTTGTACAGAAGTAGTCATGTGAAATTTACCATAAAGAGCATAATGTACACTCATGTCCTCTCTTAAAATAAGTTACACATTAAAAGGTGTCTAAATATTGTAAAATATGTGATGCCTACACCAATGACATAAATTATTTTCAACTAATTAGTGATATCCATGAAGCATGTGTGTGCAATATATACCAAAACTTTGTGTCTAATAGTCAAGATAATGGTGGATATCATAGATAAAGTAGAGGGTGAGGATGATGAGGTGGTTGTTTCCCCCAAAGAACATGTTATAAGTGTGTATTAATGGACCATTACCAAAGGCATTATCCAATTTATCCAACATGTGCTTTTTATAAAAAGGAGCATTGGTTGGAAGAATGCCCTGACCTATACACGACCATCACTAAGGAAAGAAATGAAAAAGTTGTAATTATGATTCACATTGATAAACCTCACTATAATCCATTCTAAATCACCCCAATATCTCAATAGGTGAATATCACTACATCTAGTGGTGGACAATCTCAGTCTACATTTACTCCTATTGAGAAGGTACAACGTGAAGAGCCTCAAGGAAGGAAATATCATGATGACTAGTAATAGAAGGATGTACTCCAAGACACTATGATGCTGGTATGAAATTTACAAGGAGAAATTTAGTTTCTTAAGGACCAATAAATAATGTAATGTACTGATATGTAAAAGGCAACAAATCCTCAAAATGTGTCATGAGACAATTTTCAAGAGCTTTAAAAGTGTATGTTAGATGAAGACATTATCTCACAATTAAGTATTTGGCTTAAAATTAGGTAAAAACAACAATTGAACCTCAACCTTAATTAACTCAACAAACTGAGCATCATCAATTAAATCATGCTTGATGACAAGATACCCCTACTCCCCCTATCCCTCAGAGGATAAATAAATACTAGTAAATAATTACAATCAATGGTTAGGTGATTCAGGACATCTTAGTTGACATTGGAACTAAGGTTAACATCCTCACCAAGGATGTATAGCATAAAATATATAGTATAGGAATAAAACCATCTTTTTATATCTTATTTATGTCTAATAAAACTCATTGTCTACCAATTAGTGTCCTTAAGAATACAATGGTAGATATCCTTGGAGTATCTTTCAAACCTGATTTTGAGGTTCTCGAGTTAGCAAAGGAAGATGACTATCCAAATATATTGGGGTGACCTTGGTGTTATGAAAAAAATGTAGACTTAAGTTTCAAAAAATGCTACATCAATTTTGAGAATATTGATCAACGCATTGTGATTCCATTAGATCAAACACAAGGACCTCCATATGTAAAACTTGTTATTGTGGAAGAAGATATTAACCACATTTATAATGTCATAATAAAATATGGTGAGAAAAATTATTTGACTCTTGATGGCATCCTTTAGTGGATAAACACTCAATCCTTTTATTATACTACAAGCAATGCTTGTAATTGTTAGGCACATAGTAACTATGACCTTATTAGAATAGTGTGCAGTGCCATTAGTAGTCATGATAATGTTCCACTCTAGTATCATAAATGCCATAGGTTTTTTTTCCTTATCATCAAGCAAGTAATGAGGGGACAAATTATGGATGCACTATTAGAAAGACTTGATGAAGCTCCTCAAATTCATGGGCAAATGGAATTTTGTGACTTTGTTTAGTGCCTTGAAGACTTTTATAACTTTGATAATAATCATATATGATCATTGGTTCACCTTTTTTTATGGTACCACTATAATGTGGTGATGAACCAATAATGATGAACTTATCCATTGGGATTAATTGCGCTCTACTTTGCATTACTGGTTTCATCATGATAATCAAATATGGGGAACAATTAACTATAGAGGGGTACAAGTACCTGAGCCACACATAAAATCCTATGAATTTATGTGAAAGACTAAAGTGGTACCTATGGGTACATGCTTTCTATGTATCCTTACAAACTTGGGTGAGATCATGGTATGTTCACAAAGAGTGATATATGGCTACCCATTTTTGGCATCTATTGAAATAAAACATGAATTCAGCATTATCTTACTCATCTATGAGAATAGACTTATGCCTCACTCTCTAAGCTATACATGAAGCAGTTGTTTGTGAGCCTAGTCCTATTGAACATCATTTGAGATATATCTATGATGTCCTAGAATAAGGGTTAGTCCTATTTAATAATCCATCTATAAAACTTGTTCCCATACTAGACCCTACCTTTGATCAAGAATGTCATGAAGAGATATACCTTGGGAAGCAAAAACTAGTATTTCAAGTAGATGAAGGTGAAGGGTCTGACCCACTTAACCCATTGGAAAATCATTTAATTTTCCCTATAGATTGTCCCACAAACTATTTTTGATACTAGTCCTGATGTAGACAACCCTTAATCAGAACCAATTAAAACTATCTAGCATAACATTGGTATAAAAGAATAAATAAAAATAGCTATTGTAGGTAATTACTAGAGTAACATATAAGTTTCAAAGATATTTGAGTTATTAAAATAAAATCAAGATGTCTTCCAAATAATCTATAGTGATATGAAAGGTGTTCATCCATATCTAGTCAAAATGCATATTAAACTAGTTGATAGTGTTTGACCAATCAGGAAAAGGCCATTTAAGATGAATCCAATTCTATATGCACACATAAAGGAAGAAATTGATATTATATTGCACATTGGAGTGATCATCCCAATTGATGAATCTAAGTGGGTCAGTCCCCTAGTCATAAGTATAAAAAAATATGGATTCATTAGAATTTATGTTTATTATCATATACTTAACTCATCTTATGTCATTGATCCATTCCCAACAACAATCATAGAAGAAATACTTGAAGGCGTCACTAGGTTTGAAATATATACTTTCAAAAATGGATTTTCAGGGTACCATCAGGTCCAGATCACTAAGGAAGATCAACATAAGACTACATTTGCCACTAAATAAAGATCCTTCATATATATTATCATATATTTTGGGTTGAATAATGCACCTACTATGTTTTGACATATAGCCATTGAGGCCTTTAAATATTTCATCCATAAATTTCTTCAAGTATACTTAGATGAATATAAATTATATGCCTTAGTCAAGGACCATTGCTCTAATCTATGGCTCATTCTTGAGCATTTTCAAGACCTATAAATATCATTGAATCTAAAGAAGTTTATTTTTACTACACCTTATGGTGTTCTTTTAGGACATATTATTTACAAGGATGGACTTTTGGTAGACCCATAAAAAGTATCCATCATTCTTCACCTCTCAGCACCAAAGTCTCAGTGAAAAGTTTTCACCTTTATAGGACACATTGAGTATTAAAATAAATTAATTTTTGGATATGAAAAGATTTTTGTCCCTCTGGAGGAACTCTTAAAACACAAAGAGCACTTTATCCACACCTACTCTTGCCAAGAAGACTTTGAGGCCTTAAAAGATAGATTGGTCATCACTCCAATCCTATAGTTCTCTAATTGGATAAAACCATTCCATGTACATGTTGATTCTTTTGAAATGGTAGTTGGTGTAATCCTTGCACAACTAGGTGAAAGTCACCTTGATCACTCTATCTACTTTGCTAGTAGGAAACTTACTCCAGTTGAGCAGAATTATACCATCATAGAGCATGAAACACTGTCAATGGTGTATACTCTACATAAATTTGACAATACTTGTTGGCAACTCCTTTTATATTCTATACATATTATGAAGCTTTAAATTATATATTAAATAAACCTATGATGCATGGATGTATCTATGATTAGATAGTGTTGTTTCAATAATTTTAGTTCTTTATCATGGTCAAACTAGGAAAAACTAATTGTGGCCTTAACCATCTTTCTCAAATTAACTTTGAATAACCACTACGTGTTATTGAAGATGACTTACCTAATGTTCAATTATTTCATGTTTCTTGTGTACCTAAGGAGTTGGAAGATATTGTAGATTTTTAACTACTGGCCCAGCACCTAAGTGTATGACTCCATGGTCCAAGAAACAACTCATGGTACACACTATACCTTTTTAACTCATCAAAAGGGACCTCTAGAAGCTTGGCTAAGACAAAATTCTTTAGCACTATGTCATGAAACATGAGCTCTCTGAAGTACTCCAAGAATTTCATGAGGGCATTATAGGTGGACATAATATTGGAGAGACTATCGCACACAAGGTTATGCTAGCCAGATTATGGTGGCCCACACTTTTTCAAGATGTTAAGTAATATGTTAGGAAGTGTGACATTTGTCATCACATAGGAAAACCAAATCATTGAGATGACATGCCATTACATCCAATTATATCCTAAGAACCATTTGAAAAGTGGGCTATTTTTTCTATTAGCACTATCAATCCAGATAGATGACAAATAGGTTCCCATTATATCATTATAATAATTAATTATCTCACACATTACATTAAATCCATGCCAACAAGGGATTTTACTACTGATATTACCACACACTTCATTTGAGAACATATCATAACCCAATTTGGATGCCCACTATGTTTTACTAGTGATCATGGTACCCATTTCCTCATTGAAACTATTTTCATCCTACTTGTTGAGTTCATGATTTCTCATCACAAAATAACACTGTATCACCCCAAAGAAAATGGAATTATTGACACATTTTATAAAATCTTAGGCACCACAATCACAAAAATTTGTTATATTAGTCAAACTGACTGGGATGATAGAGTATCGGTGGTACTTTGGGCTTACCAAACAACCTATAAGCACTTGAATAAGAACACATAATTTATTTTTGTATATGGCAAAGAGGAATTTCCACCAGTTGAATTCTTGGTACCATCTCTTCATATTAAATTCATTAGACTATTAGAGGAGGATTCATCCTTAAAATCATGCTTGGATACTTTTGTTATATCTAAATGAAGCTTCCTTCCTTGATCCTTGGAGTCAAGATGTGGAAAAATGCAAACAAAATGCATGGCATGATCGACACATCAAGCATAAAACATTTACCCCTAGGATGAAAGTCTTGCTCTATGACTCCAAGTTTGTGCATCATTTTGGAAAACTTGGAATTCATTAGGATTTTCATTTTTTAATTTATAATATTTGACCTACTGGTGCTTATTGATTACAAAGGTTAGACAACCAATTTCTCCCTGGGAATTACAATGGAAGCTAGCTACAACCATATTTCACCTTTGAATAGTTTAAATTTTGTAAAAATAAGGCTTATGCCATTAGTTTAGGATTTAATCTTTGGAAAAAGGTGTCACCTTAGTTACGTACAAATTTTTCATTAGTATAGAGTTAGTTTAATTTTATACTTATAATTTCATAGATGACCACACAAAGTGTTAGTGTGGGTTAAAAGGTATATGTATTCATCATTAGGGATGTGCATGTAACTTAAGGTGCACAAGTTAAATATCCTAAGGATAAGATATTCCCACCTAATAGTTTGAAATTTTGAAATAAACAAAACAACTATCTTCCACTCTAAAGAAAAACACAGGGCATAGTTGTCTTCCACTTCAATAAAAATCATAGGGCATAACTATCTTCCCCTTCAAAGAAAAGTGTGGGATATGACATTTCATTAATGTGAAATAAATATTAGTTGTGATAAATGTTCCAACATCATGACAAGACAATACCATTAAATGTATTTATGATGAGAAGCAACAGTCGAAGAATGGTGACCATTACAAGTGAATTAATAATGAGAAGTAATAGATGAAAAGAAATGGGGTAGTAAATGCAAGTTATCCCCTCAAAATTATAAAAGGACAAGGAAAATCATTTTAATTTTTACCTTTAATTCCATTTGATTTTACAAATCCAAAGAATGAATTAAGCCAAAATGATTCTAGAGAAACTAAACAACATAAAAATCATGTAACTAGCTATTGATCCGAGCATTAATATAAGTAATCAAGCATAGAGATGACTCTAAAACATGGCCCATAATAGAAATATTTGGTAATTATAGGTTTCATAGATAGATCTCTACCATTAGAGGGCATCAAATCAAAAAATGGTAAAGTCATCTACACAATAATCATGTATTATTTTGGTAATGTCGAGTGGGCATGCCTCAACCTTTAGGCACCTCAGAGGGTGATGCAGCCTAAGAAGAAGGCCTTACAAACTAGGCCACTTCCAACTATACTAAGGAAGAAGTGCTCAAGGGGAAGTAGTATTAATCAAGGAAGAAACACCTATAGAACAAGCATAGCACGTGGAAGGAGAAGAGGTTAGGATGGCACACCAAGTGAAGAAGGCACAATCATATCCACCCCCACCATTGATGATAGACAAAATGTAGTATATAGAAAAAATGTTTTGCATGTAAAATTAGGTCTCTAAATTACCCTCTTATACCATTTTTGATTATAACCATCACCACCTTGGGAATGAGATTGAATTGCAAGACAATTATCAAGTTAAGCACAAGAACACCAAAAATCAATTAGTATATGACCTTAAAAAATTTAATGCCTTAGATGCTACATGGCTATTTTAGTTATTAAACCTTACATAATTTTGAAAACCCATGGAAATAATTAATTTTTTACTCTCACACATCCATGAGGACTACCTCTACGTTATTGGTTGTAGCATGAAGATTACACCTAAAAGAATAAGTATCAAAACTGTAGTGCTCTAGCATGGATTTAGAGTTTGATATTGAGGACTCAATAAATTTGAAAATAGTAATGGTGCTAACATACCAAAATCATGGTCACACCATGCACATCATGAAATTGTAAGATCTTGCCCTTTGGATAGTGATGTGCATCATAATAACCAAGATCAGTGGCACTAGTCATTGAAAAAAGATGGATATGTCCCACCTCTACATTGCTCACCAAGTAACTAAGGGATTTAAGTATAATTATTCCATGTATTTTTCCCATAAAATAATTGAAATTTTTGAGAAGACCCATTTAATACTTATCCATAGCTTCCCTTCAGGGGATTTTTATTATTAATGGTGTTTGATGAGATCGATATACCTGACTACACCACAGGAGAGCTAAAGTAGGCATATTTGATTGAACACATGTCCCTTGATGAGTGTTATAAGGAATTTATGTGCCCTAAGCACATCACCCCCACTTATAAAAATAAGATGAAGTCATGATACAATGGAATTAAAGATGACTTTGGAAATGAATGGTGCATTCTAAAAGACTTGCCCATCTAGGTTGGAGAACAAGTTCAATTTGTTTTAAAATAACATTTATCTTTGGTGTGCATCTAAATGTTACCTTATATATAAATTTTATCATGGTTGAAGATACCCTATGACTTTATAACATGGTACTTTGTTGACTCAGTAATGTTCATTTAGATGCACAACCTCTCACCTTGAAAGTAGATCTGATCAACTTGGAGATTCACACTCTCTGTAAGATGTACATCTATCGTAGAAAGAAATCCTACTAAGTGGGAGACTAATCAGACTGATATCAAGTTCAAATATGCAATGGTGGGAGAACAAATGCATAATCTATTCTACATGTTATGGCCCAAGAAGAAGACTTTAAAGGGCATGAAGTAGACTCAAGAAAAACTTTTACTAGTATCACAACTTGTTAAGAAAAAGTGGGTTGGGAATGATGCCAACATAATTTCTTAGTAGAATCCTCCAAAATGGTATAGTACTACCTAGGCACCACCTTCTAAATGCTCACCACTATGGGCTTCTCCTCCTAGACCTTATCCTCCTAGAACTTCTCTACCTAGACCTTCTCCACCTAGAGCTTCACCTTTGTAGGTTTCTCTACCCTTGAATTCACCTTTTTCACCTCAAATAACTTCATATGCATCACCACCAAGGGTTTCACCATTAGGGTTTGTTCCATAAGGTACACTAGAGAAAGAACCAGTGTAGGAAGAAACTGTAAGCAAAAAGGAAGAGGTAGAGAACTCTAATTATAGAAGACACCCTCCCCAACACAAGAGGAGGATGCCACCTTTGATGGCTTACCATTGGACATTAGGGATCTATTTGGTGAAGAGGGGGATGGTTATGATACTCAATAGATGAGAGGGATGGCCATTAGTATAACTTCTTTGGCTACTGATATAGAGGTAAAAATTCTAGAGCATGAACTAAACAAAAGAAAGGATCTTGATGGTTCTAAGGGAAAACCACCTTTGATTGATACATCCACCAATCTTCATGCTCAATATCAAATAGGCATTATAGATAGGATACTCTATCTTTTTCCACACTTCCTTCTCCAAGATGCAACTATTAACACAAGGAAAAAAATGTCCTTCCTTTTAGAGATGTATAATGAGGAACATTATTTTGAAATCCCTCCAAATAGCCTTCTATTATATTATCAAGCTCTAGCACTACCAACCCCATGATGGGTTGATCCCCATAATATCACCCATTTGCAACTCAATACTACATTTTTTTAAATAGATTTTGAAGTCTCACACCAAAATATACATTCTAATTTTGATGTGCATGATGTAGGGAAGAAATATGTCCAAGTAGTGGCAATGTATGAAAAAGAAGTTTTCTACCTAGAATGCACTCAAAAAATAAGTGGTTATATTAAAATGATAAATAAAGGAGGTTGTAGAGGCCAAGGTAAAAGCTTTAAATTTGTGTAAATCAATTTTGAGCCAAAAACTAGCATAGTGGATGAAGTGCCTCTAGATGGGGAAGCTGTGAATAAATTGGAGACCATGGAGAATCTCCTATTGAAGTACTACAAATAACAACCTACATCAAGGAATAAAGAATTATTGTTTTTAGACTAATTTACTGAGGTAGTCTAGGTTTATAAGCAAACTCTCAAAAGAGTGGGGAAGTAACCCTATTTTGGATGGGATTTTTAAGAGATTGGTGTGACCTAATAAAATTTTAGAGGCTTAGATCCACACAAAGGAACCCCAAAGGTAGAAATTATAAGATGATACCCTCTTAAATTAAGATCACATTGAGAACATGAAGGCATTCAAGGATGTCAAATCTATGAAAGAAAATAAACATGCATCGATAATATCTCAATGCCAATTTTGTAGTTCTTTAAAGACAGGTTATCAGTAAGGTCTTGACATTATAATAATTTTAAAAGGATGTCAACACATCCCTAGACCAAATGATTAAGAAGGATAATGAGTTCCCTAACCAACCTAAGGAGATGAATAAATCAAAGATGGCCATTGAAAAAAAAAATTCAAAACTACTTAACATATTATAACATTGGGATAATGTCAAGAAGTAGATTAAACAAATTGGGCCTAAATTTTTGGTTACAGTCAAAACTAAGACTTAGTCTCAGATGGAATAAGATCATAGTGTGGGTGATGTTGGACCACAAATTTTGACTAAGTATTTTGATATTTTAGCATGGAATAGGCATTGTATAAGAGGAACATAATGTAGAAAGACTATGGCATAAAACTAGCCTAGCATAGAAGGACTATGGCATAGAACTAGCGTGGCACAAAAGGACAAGGGCATGGAATCACCAGTGTAAGAAGACCTATTCAAAGATATAATATAACTATGAGTAACCTGATATCATAAGACTCAAAATAGTAGCAAAATAATTGGGGAGTGTATGGGAAGGAGGAGATGATTGAGGAGGGATTATAAAGGGCCATCTAGACTTTAACCATCATGAGTTTCATATTGGCCCACAAAAAAGGAGACACATGGCAGAAAGGATCTAGCATAGAACAAGTATATAGGGGCACAAAGGCTTGGGTCCTTAGGATAAAATAGTTCATAGACTGTCCTAACTCTTAATCCATAGAGAGTTCATTGACCAATCACTCTTGTCTTTTATTATGTGATTATTTGGTCAAGGAAAAATAAGTATAAATACCCTTATATGAAATCATTGTGTGCTAATTAATACTAGATATCATTTTACTAAAATATAATTTATAATTATGGATGTTAAAATTAGTTATGATGTTAATGTTATAGATAATGGATAGTTATGCATCTGATGGTAGGTTTGCATTGAGTAACTTGTAGTTGTAACTCATTATGAGATTTATACAACTTTTACTTTTAGAATTTGTGTAAATAATCTTTGAAATCCATGGCATTATCTCCATAATTATGGTTTTTGAGCTTAATGAGACAAGGACCAAAGTAGTGTATTTCTTTTTTTGTGTAAATTATAATTAGATATAAGTTTAAACTAAAGAATATGACTAGTATGTTACTGAAAAACATAACCCATAGGAACTTGTCTTTTAATGTGTTCTTTGGGTGAGCAGGCAAGACCATAGGCTTACATGAATGGCCAACATGCTAGCTCAGTGGGGCTACACTTTAGCACTTGAAAACATGATTAAAGAATAAAAACCCAACAATTCACATATCACCCCTCCAATTTCCATAGAGTCTCTTAGGAGCATTCTTATGAATAATGATATGATCAGTTCTTATTATTTCACTAAATACCATGATCTCTATAACCTATTTTCCCCAAAGATGTTTGCTACTACCCATAATCCCTTTATGTATATTTTTTCTCCCTTAACTGAGCCTAGTCCAAATCCTATTCCCATTCTACCCTTAGTTAAGCCTCATCCTACATTTGATGTTGCTTCTCCTTTAGCAGAGCCTAAGCCAATATCTCCATCAGCCCCACCTCCCCTCAATTATGGTCTTCTTATTTTACCATAGTTTAATCCCTTACCCACCCAATGGTTCAATCACCCTTACTGTGACATTCATAGATTTTTCAATCATTAGACTAGAGACTTCTAGTTATACTAGCCTTCCTTGGCTCCTACTTCTACTCCTTTCATTAGTAGACCCACAAAGCCTACTAACAAGCATATATGTTTCTTCCATGACATATATAATAATTCATCTACCTAATGTCGAAAGCTTTGATAATATATTGACACCTTGTTCCCTACCCTTCCTCAACCCAAAGACAAAGTTATACATCCTCCAAAGTTGTTACTTGATTATATTCCCAAATATGGAAAGGTGTATTATCTTTGGCAGTAGTGTGTTACCCATCACACCAATCATTGTCATATCCTCTAACAGCATCCCATGACCATTCTTGCACCCACTATTCCCCCTCCCATAATTCATCCACATAATAATCTCCCCCTTATTCACCTATGTATCCTACTCCACATATGGTTCTTTCTTCACCTGTGGCTCTTGCACCACCTATATCTTCTCCCCCATCCATGGTTCCTTCTCCATCGATGGTGCCATCTCCTTGTCCCACAACTACCATTCTTATTCTATCATTTATTCCCCTTATTGAGTATTCTACACATGAGGTCCCTCATGAGTATGATCCTTCAGCTATATCTACATTTTATATAGGGGATATTTGATGAGAGGTCTTTTCATAGATTTCCTTGAGGATAAATGAGACTCTTGCTATAGTTAGGGTCTAGATTCATAGAGATATATCAAATGTTATGTATAATATTTGTGGATAAATTTATCAGTATTTATGAACACAACATGGTGTTCCTTCACTTTCATCTTCATTATGATTTTGTATTGGACTTTTGATCCACTTTTCTTTATATATTATATCATTTGAATTTGTGTCAAATTTTTCTTCACTTATCTATCTTACATGGATCTTTATGTTTCACATTGTGTTGTATATGGTTTAATTTCTTTCATTTTGTTTTTATGGATTCTTTTTACATGCTTATATTCAAGAGTTCATTTCTTCTTCATGGACATCTTTGTCTTTTCATCATGATTATTTTATACCTTATCTAATCCAACATGGATAATTATTCTTGTGACTTGGTTATACAAACCTTGCTCTCCTTAGTACTCTTTTACCATTGGATTAGTTAGTAAACAAGTTATCACATTATAATTTTATTTTATTGATCCACTTTAGATCTCCCATTATTCCCTTATTTCCTTTCATACACTAAGCATACACATGGTTGAAACTTGAGATAACATACTAGTTCATAGGTAAGCCTAAGTGTTTAGTCAGTCATGTCTTTGGATACTTAGCTTCTTTTATCCAAAGTCTAAATCTCATTCATGTGTATCACTTTTATCCCCCATGTTAGTTATTCCAAATCCGTATGGAGGAGGAATCTTAAAATCCATAAAAATTTAAAATCCAAATCATCTAAACAAAAGTATTTTAGTGCTACCTACTTTCTCACCCAAGTACCCAATCTTCAAAGTAAACCAATGACTCTGTAAGGGGTCCTGAGGAATGGGAACACATTGTGGGAAAGTAGGTCCAATTTACTTTTCTTGTTTAATAAAACCAACATGAGTCAATCTTAGTATCTCACTTATATATATATATATATATATATATATATATATATATATATATATATATATATATATATATATATATATATATATGTATATATATATATATAGCTTTGTGTTTATTGTGAACATGTATCTTTCATATTTTGATGGTCACTAGAAACTTAATGTCTTTTATGTGTACATAGTGTGCCTCATGATTCTTAAGATATTCTCATATATGCCTACATTATGATTTTTACATTCCCTTTTTCATTTACAACATTCCTAATATTTCCCTTTGAGAAATTTTCCTTTTTAACTGATCACTCCCCTAAGGATCCCATTTGTGAGTTGCATTGTAAGACCATGGGTAGGACCAGGCCTTCCTCATAAATTACCACATTACAACCACCTTTTCAACATCAATACCACAATTGTTTATACCTCATTGGTGTTCCCTTTATGAGTTATATTTTAAGACCATGGATGGGAATAAGTCATCTTCAAAAAATATTCCAATACCCAAGTCATAATGAAATTATATGTGTCAATTTTGAAATAAGTAGTGATTGATTATGAGTTACACGTCATTGACATGTTTCCCGTCCTGATATAATATGTTTTATGCTTACTTAATTGATCTATCACTTTTATCTTCTTATTTTCAAATTTCATGTATGCTTCCCACCATTTTCTTAAATTTTTCATACTTCCCAGCTTGAATTAGTGTGATCAATTTAATTTCATTTTCCAATTTTGTCTTCTCTTTTATACTTCCCAATGTGATTTAGTATGATTGATTAACTTAATTGTTTTGTTTGTATACCATTTGGATTTATGCACCCTCCAATTTATTACATTAATTTCATATTTCCCAACATGATATAGTGTGATTTTACCTATTATAACTTGGGTAAATTTTATTTTATGGTTTAAAAATATTTTTTCATCTCTTTTTACCATATTTGGTTTATTATAATTAATCATATTTTGTAATTACACATTTCTCATCATGATATAGTGTGTAGTGTATTTGATTTTGATTATTTGTACTTTTCTAAGTCATTTTTGCCTTTTTTTTAATCATGCATGTGTATCACATAATGCTAGAAAATAAAACACTCAACATATATTTCCCATAGCATATACAACAAAAGATAAATGCATGTGCTAGAAAGCAATATATCCATGCATCAACATCCACAACCAAGTACAACTCATGAGATCATAAACAATAATACATATATATATATATATATATATATATATATATATATATATATAATGTGTTTTACACAAAACAAAGTAAAAAATACAAAATATTTCCAACTCTAACGCTGAGCTCCATCCTATCTTGTGGCCTAGCCACACTTCCCATGGATGCCTAGGACTATTCCCTCTAAATGGTATATAGTAACGAGGTAGTCAAGGATCTAAAACTTGTTACCTATACCTATATATAATCCACTTTGTCCTACACCTATCTGAACTAGATATTGGTATCCATACACATCATTCTCTCCTAAGCCAAGGCCTGTTAGGCCTATGCCTCTCCCTTTCCCACCCATGCCAATGGATATAATCCATATCTTTGTGCCTAAAACTACCTTACATCCTCCCCCACCAACCTAAACCATCCCACCTAGGTTAGGGTAAATGTAACCATAGGATCATCCACTATGGTGGGGTTATATGGATTTTGCATCCCATCTAAAATGTCATAGTGTGTAGCCATAACCAAGGATCCCCATCTAATATCCTTTATTATAGGATTTGAAAAACCTAAAATTTATAAATATTAGATTACATAGATATCTCAAAACCATATATCTATCTATTATAATCTAAATGCAACTAGTTTCCTAGATCAAAGCTTAAATCAAAATTAAAATATTTCTCACCTGTGATGGTGTCACCAATCACCATCTCCCCATCTGATCACCTACCAAGCATGGTCTCTCCATCTAATCATTCATCAAGCACCTCCTCCATAGGTCATATATGCACTAATATAAATCTAGGAGTCATTACTTGAGCATGCCATGATCATCTCCTGAGAGGTGCATCTATAGACCAACTATGTCCTGAACCAGCTACTAGGTCATCCTACATGTAGTTATTCTTTGTGTCTACTCTCATTGATGGTACCTCCATTTGTAGTGTGGATAAGGTGGTTATTTTTGTTACTGATATTATGATACCTGATATTGTACCTTTTATGGGCTTATATCCACATCCATGTCATCTCCTATTGGCCCCATTATTTCTTATTATCATGCTCAACCAGTCCATAGTCTAGCATGTTGTACCCTGATCATGGGCATCTCCACTAGTACTCCTCCTCTCCCCATCAAATTTTTAGCATGTAATGCCCAATAAGCAAGAACTACTAGAGGTGTTACTAGGTGTGAGAGTCTAAATTTCCCTAGTAAGTGTGCCACCAAATATGACTCTACCCATGAGGTATAGTGGTTTATGATCCACACCCATGCCAACCCTATAGTAATGGTTTACTAACTAAGCCATAAAATATCAATGTGCATGTAAGTATGCCACATGATCTCTCTGTAGGCACTAAAAAACCACACTAGGTGTCAAAATGCCTTAGGATATCTTAGGGACCACTTAACCCTTTTTGACCCACTAACCAACCCATCAGACGCTGAGTCTAGTTAGTTAGTTAACTAAACTCACTAAATTACAAACCTAACCCTTAACCCAACCTATTTTAACACAAATTGACCCCTTTTCCTTTAGAAACTCAACCGTTGATGGTCAGTTTGATTATCGATGATTAGCCTAACCATCAATGGTCAAGTCCTCCTCATTGTTACATAAATATTAGATGTGTAGGATGACATGGTATAATTTAATATATCTCACCTTGCCAATTTCTAATAAACTCCTAAGCATCAACATTAGCAAGCCAACCTAATAGGGAACATTCTATCCTCCATATTTCTTTGCCTATAAAAGGAGGGGAGTAGGAGGTGAAAATATCATCACAAGCATTCTTGCACACGGGTATTCAAGCTTCTAGCTAGTCACCCAATCTTTTTATAGCAATTCAATAATATCAATAGAGATATGAACCTCGACCAAAATTGCTCTTGATGAAAAGTACCATTACTTTACCAAAATTTCTCCAACCATCAACCATTTACCAAGTAATAAGTATATTTTTACTTTTATTTTATTATTTTAGTTTTTGACCTCTCTTCCCCATTAGACCTTTTTGCACCTATATTCCAACCTCTCATTTCTAAGTAGACCCTTGAATAGACCCTTACCTAATCAGTAAAACATTTTGTAACTCTTTTTGAACACCTTTAGAATTCCATAAGAAACCATCGATGGTTAACATAAACACCAATGGTCACCCCCAACCATCAATGGTTACCCAACCACTAATGATTAGCTTAACCACTGATGGTCAGCCCAACTACTGATGGTCACTGTGACATGAAATAATAAGTTATTTATAACTAATTACCCCCAACCAAATCTAACTTTCTATGTACCTAATTTTTCATATACCCCTACCTAATTTTTTGAACTTGACCTGATCTATCTTAGCACTAGTATTGACCTACTTTTTCTATATTTAGTCATTTTCTCTATCAAACATTCATCTAATTCTTGTATTTCACTTTAGTTAATTTATGTTATTTTATGTAGTTATCTTAATTTTATCTCTTTCAACTTAATTGTTATCAAAGAGTGGATTAATAGCCTCCTAGTAAGCTCACACTTCTTGGATCTAGCTCATGTTAGGTAGTCCACCTAACTATCTTTAGAACAACCCCTTTTGTTAGTGATTTCTTATCTATAGGTTATTCCTTCCAAGATAAAGAGGAGATCTCCATACTCATCTAGATTATGTGTGTATAAACAACCAAATATTTCTACCACACCCTTATTAATAGTTTCTTATCTTCTTCCAAAATTAAGAAATGAGCATAAATTAAGAGAAACAATTTTCCATGCCTAGTGGGACTCTAACATCATCTAGGTTCCCCTTTATTCCTTTATTCTTTGTTCATACAATGAAATATAAAATTTATTTTGGGATTAAAATAAACCTTAAATACATTGATTACTTTCTTGTTTTAGTTCATCTAGTTAACTTAAAATCAAAGTAATTAATCATAGTTTCACTCTTGTTATCAAACACTTTACCAAACCACATAATCAATTAACATATCAAAACAAAATTGAGACAATCCCCGACTAGAATTTTATCACCTAGCAGTAACCTTACCCTTTCCCAACAATCCTACTTGGAGATAATTACCAAGGGTAAAACCAACTCATCTCTCTAGTTGAGTATAAACTTTAAAATTCAATATATCTTGGTTAAGCACCTGACACCCTTATCATTTTAGTGTGTGAAGTAAGGGGGTTGGCCCCAATATCAATCCACATACTAATATTTAATATAGATTCTTTTTGAGATCCTTTAATACCTAAAACCAACCTTCGATTTCTTTTTTAGTACCTGATCTACAAACCAAATTTCTTCTTCACACTTTTTAAGGCATAAGCAAAAAGTGATCTAAAAAGAATCTTAATTTTTAAATGCACTTTAATTTATGTTTTGATTACCTTGAGATTTTTTTCCTTTTGCTTGCTTTGTGTTTGAGTTGTGAGCTTTTCATCATTTATTTTATATTCCTCACATGGTCTTTACTAGACAACAGTTGAGGAATCAAACCAACCAAGAACCACCCTCTTCATCTTCCTCTTCTTCTATGAAGTATACTTTTGGTGTTGAGATTTCTCCTCATATTTCTCCCCCTCTTACCATGCCTTAGATAGTTTTTGAGGGTGATGTAGATTTTTCTACCTTCCTTGATAACAACCATGTGGCCCTCTAACATTACCTCAACACCTTAGCTCACTGGACCCCTATTGCTTTAGTTCTTCTTACAAATCCACCTTATGGTATGCCTCCCCATCTTATGGTGGGTGCTACCTCCACCCAACCTAGGACCACCCAAACATCTTCCAGCAATATCCCATCCACTACCACCACCTAAACCTAATCCAACATCCCAACCAATAACCAAACACCTCCTACACCAACTAACACATCCAACATAGCGGAAACCTCATCTCTTTTTACCCATAATTCATCAACCATGGGGGTATCTTCTACCCCTATTTCCACCATTCCCGTTATCACTACCAACCCACTAATTTCTACCCCTCTTCAAAATTTGGTGCTTTCCATACCTCCTACCCTTCCACCTATTAGCACAAGAATTAACACTCAACCCCAACCATTTACTAACCCATCCATACCTCCAAATCAACCCACATCAATCCCTCAACAAATACCCATGACATCATACCAATATATTCCTAATCCACAAGGATACATAGCACCTTCTACACAACATTTTATGCCCATCAACCCTTATGTGGCACCATCCCAACCTTCAATGACCACATACCAATATGCAGTATCTTCTCAACCTTATACCACTTATCCATACATAACTATCACCCAACCTTAACCAAATGTTGGAAATATTGTCATTGATGTCAAAGGTCTAGTATTATTGGTGATAAAGGCCCCATTACATTTAATGTTGTTTGTAATAAATATATCTTGGCTAATATGAGTTAATATTTATTTAATATTAATGAATATATTTTTGGTTGCATATGAGACAAAAGAAGGGCCCATGGAGAAGTCGAAGAGCCATGGGGTAAAGACAAAAGAAGTATGGGATGCATTTTCCCATGAAGAGTCATCTTGGGGAATACCAAGAGTCACCAAGTGAAGAAAAAAGAGTAAGGGCACAATTTCGCGTGAAGGGACACTTTAAGGAATATGAAAAGTCACCAAGATGAGGACAAAATATGGAAGGACGTTTTTGGTCATGAAGGGTCACCACATGACTTTTCAAAGGCTTGAATATGAAGAGTCATACAAGATTGGCACCATTTTCCATGAGGATTGAAGGGTCACAAAGGGGGAAGGCCAAAGGTCATTTGGAAAGCTATAAATAAAGGCTTGAGAATCCATTTATAAGTGTGGTTGAGAGAGGTTGATATGATATTGTAATATCTAGCTTAGAAGAGCAATTGTGAGAGATGAATAGTATTTGTTATATCTAGCTTAGACAAGCAAAGGTGAGAGAGAGAGAGAGAGAGAGAGAGAGAGAGGAAAGAGATGTTGTATTGAACTATCATTTGTTGAGATAGCAACATTTAGAGATAGGTGTGTGGTATACACAAAGGGGTTGGTGCTCCTGTGGGTTGGTGCTCACAAATTGTTGCTAGGTTGGTGTTTAGCAAAGGGGTTACTACTCCTGTGGGTTGGTGCTCATGAATAGTTGCTAGGTTGGTGCTCGGCAAAGGGGTTTGAAGCTCCCATGGGTTGGTGCTCATGAATTGTAGCTAGGTTGGTACTTGGCAAAGGGGTATGGTGCTCTTGTGGGTTGTTTCTCATGAATATACTTGAGATTGTTCTCTGTGGTTTTTCCCACATTGGGTTTCCACGTTATATCTAGTGTCTCTCTCTTTCTTGTGTAATGTTTATTGTTTGAGTTTTATTGCATATATTGAATGTTTGATTAAGTGAATTTGATTAAATAAAATTTATATAAGAATATATTATATACCGATTCACCCCCCCCCTCTCAGTATATATTCCATGCTTAACAATTGGTATCAGAGCAGGTTCCTTTTTGAAAAGTTTTATAGCTTGAAGGTAGATCGGGAAAGCATGATGGCTGGGTCATAAGAAGGATTTTCTACAAATAAGACACCTTTGTTTGATGGAACAAATAATGCTTTTTGGAGCATGAGAATGAAGGTTTATTTGATGGCCCTTGGATTCTACATATGGAAAACAGTGGCAAAGGAATATGAAGAGCCATAGACATTTGTAATTACTCCAATAGAAAAGAAGGCAAGTGAATGTAATGCCAAAGCTTTAAATGCTATTTTATGTGGTTTATGTGAATTTGAATTTGTTAAAGTTATGCAATGTAAATCTGCTCATGACACTTGGGTAAAACTTGAGAATATTTACAAAGGTGATGGAAAGGTTTAGAGAGCTAAGCTGCAGACTTTTAGAAGGCAGTTTGAAAGTTTGAAGATGGAAGAAGAAGAAGAAGATATAGCAAGTTATCTTTTGTGAGTTGATCAAATCGTAAATCAAATTCAAGGTCTTGGAGAAATGTTGGATGAGTCAATAGTGGTGCAAAAGGTTTTGAGATCTCCACCAATGAGATATGATGCAAAGGTTTTGGCAATCAAAGAGATGAAGAATTTAGCCAAACTAAAGATGGATGAGCTTCATGGTATTCTCACAACATATGAGTTGTGGACAGAACAAGATAAACCCTAAAAGAGAGAAGCAAATTTCAAGACATCAAAGAAGGAGAAAGCTAAGATTCAAGAATCAAGTGATAGTTCTAGTGATGATGAAGATGACAATGGAGCACTTCTCATTCACAAGCTGAAAAGAGGAATAGGTAAATATCAAGGAAAATTACCTTTTAAATGTTTTAATTGTGGAAAGATTGGACATTTTTTAGCTAGATGCCCAGATAAGGTTAATGATGATGAAGAAGAAAAGCCTAAATACAAGAATAATTTCAAAGGCAAATCTAAGAAGGGTTTGAGAAGAAGAGCCTGTATTATAAGGATCCTAGTTCAGGCGAAGATAGTGGAGTCAGTGATTTAGAAGAAGAGATTCTATTCATGGCCATACATGAAGGTGATCAAGAAGAAGAAGAGGAGGAAGCTGAAGTGAATATGGAAGGAGAGCTCATTTGTGCCTTAGAAGAGTTAGAAGCTATTCAGAAGAAAAATTGAAGATTAAAGTGCCAGATTGAGAAAAATGGACAAGAGTCAAAGGAAATGATTGAAGATCTACAAGCACACTTTGAATAATCCAAGAAGAATGAAGAAGACCTCACATCATAGTTGGAAATAGAAAGAAAAGAATGTCAAAGGTATGTTATTGAAATTGCCTCTTTAAAATAAGATATTAAGAAAGCAGTCAGTGATAAAGTAGTCAGTGATTCAAAATTTGAAGATAGCACTAACATGCTGAATAAGATATTGGAAAGTCAAAAAGCATATTCAAATAAGATAGGGATCAGCTTTGCAAATAAAAATAGCTATGTTGAAGCTCTTACACAAGAAGAAACAAAAAGGGGAGAAGTGAAGGATACAGAGGACATTCCAAATAGAGAACGCTGGAAGGAACAAAGCTACAAAAGGCAATCAGGTCAGAGATATACAAACAGGTCTTATTTTTATGGCTATTGTTTTTATTGTAATGGATATGGTCACAAAAAATTAGAATGTAGAAAAAGAGCTAACAATTTCAGAAATAAGGAGAAGGAAAGTCAAGTAGAGTCAAGCATAAGCCACAACTCTTTTGCTCCTCTATCAAGCTTTGATGAAGAGACCATAGTATGCTACAAGTGCAACAACTTTAGACACATAGCTCGATATTGTAGAAGCGTGTTCGAGTCAGTCAAGAAGGATCAGAGATTCAAAGCTCCATTCATCAAGAAGAAGGATTAGAATATCAAAGCTCCATTTATTAGGGAGAAGGTTCAAACATGTACATGGCAGAAGAAACAACATGAAGATTCTATGATGGTTCAGATAACCCTGCATGTAAAAGGTAAAGATCAACCATGGTTAATTGATAGTGGATGTTCGAGGCATATGATAGGAGATAAAATTAGATTCATATCTCTAAAGAAGATCAATGGTGGTACAGTGAGATTCAGAGATAAAACCACTACTAGGATAGCCGGAAAAGGTACTTTGAGTTTGGATTATGGTAGAACTAAGACTAAAAATAGTTTGTATGTAAAAGGTCTTAAGCATAATCTGTTGAGTGTTAGTCAAATATGTGATCAAGGACATACATTAGAGTTTCATAAAGAAGGTTGTGAGATTAGAAGAAAAGATTCAAATGAGTTGATTGCAGATGCTCAAAGGACAGGGAACAATGTGTATGTATTGTCAGATATCTTCTCAAAGGCACGATCAAAGGATACATTCAAAAATCAGCGAGAGGAGTTAGGAGTAATTTATATTACTTCCTGCCATTGATGTTTAACATCAGTTGAAGGGGAGCTAAGTGTTAGCTCTAGGTAGGCCCTTTGCCATTGATGTCAAAGGGGGAGAATAACAGGTACAGGTATAGGTGCAAAAAATAGGTATAGGGAATAGGTACATGTTGCTACAATAAGGGGGAGTTACTGTATATTTTTAGATGATAGTATGTGGAGGTGATAAGATGTGGCAATTTCAGGATTGAGGTTGCCATCAATGACAAAGGGGGAGATTGTTGGAAATATTGTCATTGATGTCAAAGGTCTAGTATTATTGGTGATAAAGGCCCCATTGCATTTAATGTTGTTTGTAATAAATATATCTAGGCTAATATGAGTTAATATTTATTTAATATTAATGAATATATTTTTGGTTGCATATGAGACAAACGAAGGGCCCATGGAGAAGTTGAAGAGCCACAGAGTAAAGATAAAACAAGGATGAGACAATTTTCCCATGAAGAGTCATCTTGGGGAATACCAAGAGTCACCAACTGAAGACAAAAGAGTAAGGGTGCAATTTCTCATGAAGGGACACTTTAAGGAATACAAAAAGTCACCAAGATGAGGACAAAAGATGGAAGGACGTTTTTGGTCATGAAGTGTCACCACATGACTTTTCAAAGGCTTGAATATGAAGGGTCATACAAGATTGGCACCATTTTCCATGAGGATTGAAGGGTCATAAAGGGGGAAGGCCAAAGGTCATTTGGAAAGCTATAAATAAAGGCTTGAGAAGCCATTTGTAAGTGTGGTTGAGAGAGGTTGATTTGATATTTTAATATCTAGCTTAGAAGAGCAATTGTGAGAGATGAATAATATTTGTTATATCTAGCTTAGAAGAGCAAAGGTGAGAGAGAGAGGAAACAGATGTTGTATTGAACCATCATTTGTTGAGATAGCAACATCGAGAGATAGGTGTGTGGTATACACAAAGGGGTTGGTGCTCCTATGGGTTGGTGCTCATGAATTGTTGTTGGGTTGGTGCTCGGCAAAGGGGTTGGTGCTCTTGTAGGTTGGTGCTCATGAATAGTTGCTATGTTGGTGCTCGAAAAAGGGGTTTGAAGATCCTGTGGGTTGGTGTTCACAAATTTTAGGTAGGTTGGTACTCAGCAAAGGGGTATGGTGCTCCTGTGGGTTGTTTCTCATGAATATACTTGAGATTTTTCTCCATGGTTTTTCCCACATTGGGTTTCCACGTTATATTTGGTGTCTCTCTCTTTCTTGTGTGATGTTTATTATTTGAGTTTTATTGCATATCTTGAATGTTTAATTAAGTGAATTTGATTAAGGAAAAGTTTTATAAGAATATATTATATACTGATTCACCCCAACCCTCTCAGTATATATTATGTGCTTAACACCAAACTTACCACATAATTATGGATCTTCCCAATCTCCAAAATATTTGGTCAAAATGTTAATGGACAAAATGACCAACCTAAAGTCATCTATCTCTGGGGCTTACAGCTTTTATCTTATGATCCAATCTAAAATGAGCCTATCCATCCATCCATCCCTATCCAATCTTATACTCCTTAATAGGAACTACCAAAGTTTTCCAAGTTTCAAAGTAAGGAGGACCCCTAATAAAAATTGAGAGCATTTCTCCATTCTTGTTATTTGATTGCATATGATGATGTTCTTCTCCTTCATAACTTTCCCATGTCTTTATTAAGACCAAATTTAGATTGGTATAGTTCTCTCACCAAGCACTCCATATTTTGATTTTCCTAATTTTCCAAAGTCTTTTTAGATCATTTCTCAGTCAATATATCTAAAAAGGTCTATATTACCGACCTCTACTCTATTAGGCATTTTGATGATGAATCAATTTTTGATTGCATAGCTAAATGGTGAGGTCTTATCAACCAACTTTATTTCTCTTTACCCCAACCCAAGTTGATTGAAATCTTCTCTCAAGGTTGTGCCAAATGTATTTCCCCTACACTTTAAGTTCAAACTTTTAGAAATTTTGATGAGGTTTTTACCATGGCACATAAATTAGAAATCCAAGCCATTGATGAGGGAAAATTGAAACTATGAAACAAATATTCTAGCTTTAAATCCAATGACCCTTCCTCAAATAAATCCACCAATCAACCTAATCATCCTAATACCAAACCAAAGGCATCCATAAACTTAGTTATCCTTAAAATTTCCCCAACCCCAACTATCAACCAACCCAACCAAACCAAGTCCTCTAGTTCTTCTAACTAACAAAACTGAAACTAAAATTGAGTTTCCCCAAAAAAAATACTCTAATAGGGGAGTATTATTCTTCTATTTTGGATAAATTACTCAAATCAAACATTATACAACTTCCTCTAATAAACCCCCCCCCCCAATAATTTGATGCTCCCACCTTACACCTAGTTTGTATAATGAGAATGAACTTTGTGCTTTCCACCACATCATTGGACATGATGTTAATAGGTGAAATACCTTTAAAATCATTATCCAAAACATGATTGATAAGGGAGAACTTGTATTTGATAATCCCAATGTACCCCCAAATTATTTCTTTGACATATTTCCTAAACCCTTTCCCAACCATGCCCCTTCCACCAACTATGATGATAATAAACTAGAATCATCTCACACTTGTGAGGTCCATATGATTAATGTCATTATCAGTGAACCTATCATTGAGGATACCATTACCTCAACTACCTCTTCCTCCTTTCCAATCATTGAAGTGGTGGACTTGCTTTGTATTCCTTTGGATATCCAAACAAAGGAAGCAACCACCCCTCTTTCCTTTCTTGATGAGACCATGAACTTATCCACATCTCCTTCAATAGAAATACCCGAGGAGGAAACCATTGCTTCAAATACCTCTTCCCCCACTCCACTCATTAAAGTGGTGGAATTACCCACCATTCCTTTGGACACCCAAACAAGGAAACAACCATCTTCATTACTTCACTTGAGGCCATCACACCTTCCTCTCCCATCTTAGAACCACCCATTCTCTCTTTGGGAACCATCCCAAAAGAAGATATCACCTTACCTAAACCATCCATGGAGGAAACATCTTCCCAAATCTTGGAACCTTCCATTAAGAACATAGGTGAATAAACCATTCCCACACCTCAACCCATATGCTTAACCTTTGAAAGCAATGACTGTCAAAAATCTAGAACAACAAACAGCTCTGATACCACTTTTCATGATTAAGAGCACAATTGATTACCTTTGTATAAGCAACTAAACACAGAATTTAACCAGAAGTAGTAAGTAACTAGAAATCAAAAACAACATAGAATATGAGAGACAATACCCAATTGTATTAATACTCTTCCATAAGGAAATATACAATAAAGAAGATGCCACACTCTTCTTCCCACACCTCTAGGACTCCCACACCTCTAGGGTGTACAATAATCTCCTTCAAGAGTTATCTCTCTCAACTATGATCACAACAAATAACTCAAACATAGAGTTGTTGTTCACCTCCACCAGTCAGTAACAATACTGTCAGTCCACCAGACAGTAACAATACTGCCAGTCCACCAAGTACTCAACGTACTCCAAGTCTGAGTACACCAAATACTCCAAGTAGATCTCACCTGATCTTGCTACCTGTTGTGTTACTGATCTCCCTAATCTTGCTGCCACCTACAGATCAACTTGGTTTTGCACACCTATAAACCTAGATCTCCCACACACACAGACACCTACAGATCAATCGACCTTACTTATCATGTAGATCTAACCTGATCTTGTTATACCATAGATCAACCTAGCCTTGCACACCTGCCGACCTAGATCTTACACACTAGCACCCCTATGGATCTTCTACCAGATCTTTCTCTCCCACAGATCTACCTGATCATACACACTTGGCACTATGGCACTATGAGGAGCTAACCTTGCTCTCTTCTCTCTAAAGGAGCTAACCTTGCTCTCTCTATCTAACACACTTTACAATACAGCCCCATGAGTCTATTATATAGATCCCATGCAAACAATAATTAGACTTTCTAATTACAATAATTAGAAACGTAGCTCCAAGACTAAAATTAGTCTTTACATGCAAATAACTGGTTTGTTAAACAAATTGTTCATGTAACTAATAATTCTAGAACTGCACAGGCAATCGACATCAGTCATTGTCTATCTGGAGATGACTAACATTAGCTGATCCATGACTGATGTTGGCAGCTTCCTGTCCACCTCTGACCAACGTCAGTTGGCTTGACTGACACCAGTGACTATGACACTCAGCACCTCCTCCATGTTTGCATAACAGTGAAGCTTTTAGCTCCACAACCTAACAATCTCCCACTTGGAGATAAATAGTTGCACCTATACCTGTACCTATACATCATCTAATTTGTTTCCTAGCTTGTATCCCTCTTCAAGTTCAACCTTGAAGACCAACCACCACACATCTTGTGGTGCTACGCCTGTCATCCAAGTAACCTACCATATCTGAATCTACATACCCATGTAGAGAAGTCCCTGACCCTGCATCACATGCATACCTACTACTGGTCCCTCTTAGATACCTGAGAACCCACTAAACTACTTTCCAGTGCTTCTTTTTTGGATTGGCTATGAACTTGCTGACAACACCCACTACTGGGGCAATAATAGGTCTAGTACACATGTACTTAACCTCATCATGTGAATTGGGACACTATTTTGTGAACTGTCCATCCATAAGTGTGCTAACCGGTTCTGCATCCTGCATATCAAACCTCACCACTACCTTATTCACACAATCATCTAGAGACAAAAATAACCTGTGACCTTCTATGTCTCTAGAAAAACTCATGCCAAAGAATTTTTCTCCTCCTAAATCCTTCCTAGCATACCACTAAACTAACTTTACCTTTAGCTCAGTAAAACCTGTATGTGTGAACCCACTACATATAGTAACAAGATAATGTCATGACCACTATCCAACCTAGTAAAGTAAACACAATGGTTACAATGACATTGACTAAAACCATGCTTTGTCATACACTTGTCAAACCTGTACCACTATCTTGGATCTTTCACAAGACCATATAACCTAGCCTTCCATCTCACGTGTCCATTCTCTCTCTTCTTTAACCAAGGAATCCATTCATCTTTCAGTGCTTTCTTTCTAGCTGGTAACTCTACCAAATCTCCCATTTGGTTATCTTCCAAAGAATTCATTCCATGCTCCCACTATTTCCTGGATTCTACCTACTCTACAGTGAGCAAGTAGTATAAAGAAGGGGAATAATGAATTTGAGGCTTACTTACCCTTTCAGTCCTCCATATGGGCATTTGAGATTCCTTGAAAGCTTGCTATCTGCCTAAAATCCATTCCCTAGTCGACCCTGGTCTGCACTCGACCGATATCGAATCCACATGATCACCAATGTTGGTTCCCTGATTGACGTCGGTGTCCACCTTCCTACTAACATCAGTTCCTTGACCGATGCCAGTGTCAACCTACCTGACACCACTGACTTCTTTAGTCTACACATGACTGATGTTGGTGCCTACCTGTTTGACATCAGTTTTACCTGATCGACGTCGATAACTGTGTTTCCCTGTGAGTGATGACTTTTTACCCGCGAGCTCACTTTGGATCAAAACCCTATCCAAACTTCCCTGCTTAGAGTTATTTAGTCCCCTCAGTTGATCTCTGTCCATCATCTCCTCCAAGAAAACCAAGGCTTTCTAGTTCTTAAGTTTGTCAAAGACATCTGACTTCCTCTTAATAACATGCATTCCCTTCTCACTCATGTGACCAAGCCTAAAGAGCCACATCTTTGCAACAAAAGGAGAATCAGTAATACAAGTAGGTAGATAAAGAGTACCTACTTTATTACCACATGCTAATTTAAGTGCATCCACTATGAGAGTTACTATGCATCTCTCATCACCCAACTTTCCTGAAGAAATTAGCCTCATCTTCAAGACTGGGACCTGCATGACCTTCTTCAACACCCATGTGTTGGTCATCTACAATTTTAGCCGCACTTCCCCTTTGCCAATACTTTGACAAGGCTCACCAACCCCTAAATAAATCTTTCCAAAGTTTCCATGGACCTTAACATGGAAAAATACTCTATTTAGGGCTGCATGGAAAGAGGCAACAGAATCTATAAACCAAGATTCTACTTTATCCAAGGAACATACAAGAGCATCTTGTGCAATAATCCCTGCAACATCTGCTTCTTCATTTGCTTCATGCTGATCTTCAACCAACTAGCAATCTTTCTTTACCTGCTCTTTCTTTCCATAATTCTATAATTGATCATTCTTGATTTTGAATTCTTCCATTCTTAGCTTACTTTCTTCTGCCATTGCTATACTCCCTCTCAATCAAAAACCCCTAAGAGTGACCTGTAATCAAACACAAACCTGCTCCGAACCAGGCTCTGTGAACCTGCAATCCTAGCTCTGATACCACTTTGTTAGGAATCTAGAACAACAAATAGCTTTGATACCACTTTTCAGTATTAGGAGCACAATTGATTACCTTTGTATAAGGAACTAAACACAGAATTTAACCAGAAGTAATAAGTAACTAGAAATCAAAAATAGCACAAAATATGAAAGACAATACCCAATTGTATTAATACTCTTCTAGAAGGAAATATACAATAAATAAGATGCCACACTCTTCTTCCCACACCTCTAGGGCTCCTACACCTCTAGGGTGTACAATAATCTCCTTCAAGAGTTCTCTCTCTCAACTACGGTCACAAAAAACAACTCAAACACAGAGTTGTTGTTCACTTCCACCAGTCAGTAACTATACTGCTAGTCCACCAAGTACTCAATGTACTCCAAGTCTGAGTACACCACATACTCTAAGTAGATCTCACCTGATCTTGCTACCTGTTGTGTTGCTGATCTCCCTGATCTTGCTGCCACCTACAGATCAACCTAGTTTTGCACACCTGCAAACCTAGATCTCGCACACACACACACACACACCTGTAGATCAACCAACCTTACTTACCATGTAGATCTAACTTGATCTTGCTATACCATAGATTAACCTAGCCTTGCACACCTGCCAACCTAGATCTTACACACTAGCATCCCTATGGATCTTCTACCAGATCTTGCTCTCCCACAGATCTACCTAATCATACACACTTGGCACTGTGGCACTATGAGGAGCTAACCTTTCTCTCTTCTCTCTGAAGGAGCTAACCTTTCTCTCTCTATCTAGCACACTTTACAATACAGCCCCATGAGTCTATTATATAGATCCCATGCAAACAATAATTAGACTTTCTAATTACAATAATTAGAAACGCAGCTCCAAGACTAAAATTAGTCTTTACATGCAAACAACCGGTTCATTAAACAAACTGTTCATGTAACTAACAGTTCTAGAATTGCATAGGCTACCAACATCGGTCGTTATCTATCTGAAGATGACCGATATCAGCTGATCCATGACCGATGTTGGTAGCTTCCTGTCCACCTCTGACCGACGTCAGTTGGCCTGACCGAAGCCGGTGACTATGACACTCATCACCTCCTCCATGTTTGCATAACAGTGAAGCTTTTAACTCCACAACCTAACAATGACTAAGGAATCAAACCCATTTACAAGCATTTTTCTATATCGATCCAAAATCTAGAGTTTACTTCTTAACCCAACCTAGATAGAGCCACCTTTTGGAAGTGTCTTGGGATCCCTTACCAAAACAAACCTAAACCTTTAACCTCACGTACATCCACCATCAAACCTATCATTACCTCAATACCTTCATCAAACACTATTTCCTCTAAAACCATAGGAGAACCATCCAACCCACCTACATCTAAGGTTGTCAAATCACCTTATGCCTCTCGAACCAAACCCATCAAAAATATAATAATACTTCCTGCACCTAGCCTTGCTCACCCATCTTTGAATTTGGACTTAACCCAGTATATTCCACCAAAGAAAACCCCATCCAAGCCAAATAAGAAAGTGGAATCACCCAAACCACCTAGAACTAGACCTATACCACCTCCTTCACACTTACCTTCTATCTTAAGACCTCATCCTTTACCATCTTAAGAGTTCATCCTTATACCAAGAAGGTGAACCCTCCTACAACTACCTATTCCTCATCTAGTAAACATTATCCTTTTACTCTACCTACACCTACCTCCACCAAAACATCAAACTCCCCATCATTCTTAACTAACTTATCTACCTCTACCTTGCCACCCATTACCAAACCTTCATCATCCACCTCTAAATATTCTATCTCTAAACTAAATATAACCAAATAATCCCAACCAAAACCATCTACCAAAACTATTCCACCACCTACAACTTCCATAGTGAAGCCTACTCTTAAGAAGGCTCTCACTCCTAAAACCAAGAACCCAACACCCTCAACACCTTTGATTGAATCTTATTCGACCATTCTACAAAGGTTGTTTCAAACCTCTTATTTATGCCTACCACCTATCAAAAATTTTGACCCTTCATGTTCTAAACCATCATAGTTCAATGACAATTTGATTTACTCATACCATAGGACACCTAAACATGACACAGAGAATTGCAAAGCTCTCCAAACACTTATCCATAGATTATGGGATGAGGATGATCTATTATTGAATGAACCTCCCTTGATCCCATCACCAACCCAACCACCAACTCAACCCATAAAACATTTACCTACTCCTCCACTCTTATTTGAAAGTGAGGAGGAACTAAAATAACCATCTAGCCCAACACCTCCCTTAATCCACATTATCCATATTGTTACATGATCTTGATCTAAAAAAAAGGATAAGGGAAAATCAAAAGTATCCATACCATGGACATACCCTTCCACCCCTCAACCTTCCAACTAAAACCATGCACCCTCACCTTCACCTTCACCTTCACCTTCCTAAAACCCAAAATATCAATTCTAGGTGTCTTTCCCTCCAACCCTTCTAAATCCATCTAGTGAGTAGTTCTAAAACAACTTCATCAGACACCGGTGAAGATGAGACTTTACAAACTAATCAACACCTCACCCCATCATCTCTAAGAATTGATAGAGGCACTATAATCGATAGAGGTTAAACCAAAATATCCTCAACCTCTTTCATCCTTCATCAGAGCCCTTCAACTTTATACCTTTATCACCTTTTAGGATTCAAAAATACCATCTAATCATTTTGAAGATATCATTCCTCCCCTCTTCATCACTACATACATCAATCAAACTTTCATCAAAAGGGTGATGATTGATGAAGGAGAAAGTATTAACATTATATCCTCTCTTGCCTATGATAAACTTTAATTTCCTAAAAATATCATGTCTAAAACTATAGTGGTCCTCCACTCCTTCAATGATACTATGTCCACTACCTTGAGGATAGTCATCCTCCACATTTGCTTAGGAATAGTCATCATGTACAAGACTATTACGCATCTACTTGGGCAGCTGTGTGATCCTATTAAAATCCTCTAGTAGGATAGTCATCTCTCATGTCAGTAGTAGGAAGGTGTTCATGGTTAGATCCCATCTCTCGATGAATGCCATGATCATCATCACATCTCATGATAAGCACTGATAGTATCTCATAGCCCCAAGGTTGAAATCCCCCATGTGTGTCCAATCATCCTCAGTCATCCCTCCATGGACCTCCATAAATATCCTAGGAACTTGATCCCTCATCTGGATCTAATCTTGTGCTTACAAAAATCAAGTTAGAATGCACACTTAGTTTTTTATTACCATTGCTCATTTCCATTCATTTAAATCATTCTACCCTAATCCACCTCTTTATCAATCTAAACCAATCTAAATCAACTTTTATCTACCTACATCAACCTATTTACAAACTAACACACAACCATTACCTCTATAACATTACCTATAGCCCTTGAAAGTGATCCTCACCCACAAACATTTTAACATCTACCGTAACCTATCACACCAACACCTAATGCTTCTATCACAAATATCTACCCTACCCCACAAAATTCTCAATAACCTTCCCGTAACCTATTAAACCAACACCTAAATCTATCCAAAAAATGATCTCAACTACCCTAACCTATCACTCCTACTTGAACATCACCTATCCTAACTTACATTTTACCTTTTAACTACCCCACACCTGTTAAAACACTTTAAAACAATTCTTCTTATATTTTTCTATTAAATCATCCCTTCCCAAAACACTTGATCACTGATGGTCACTATAACCATTGATAGTCTAATGAGATTTTTTCTTTAGTGGTCAATCACCGATGGTCAAGTTTGACTATCGACAATCAGGTCAACCCACTAACGGTCACTATGTGTGACTATCGATAGTGAACCAACTAACCCTACATTCTTTAAAACCTAAAAAAATAACCATATTTTAATAACTAAATTACCTAATCATTTCCTATAACCTACCCCCAACCCAAATAATCCATCAATTTCAAATTTTATCAGCTAATTTTTCCAAAAATAAGAAAAACTTATAACTAGATCAAAATCCCCAAAAACCATATTTGAACTAATAACAAAACATGGATTCAACTTCAAATCAACTAATCTATCAATTCAAAACATTGCCTACCTCATTTCTTGACCATTATTGAAGATGAAGCCCACATTTAGTTACTCAACCATGTCCTCATCTACCTTGCATCTCAATCTCAATTGAATCACCTCAAACACATGCTCAACCAATTAACAATCACCATGTCAACAACTACTCAGTCAAACCTCTGACAATAAAAAATCCAAGTCATAAAATCACCAAACCACATGAAAAACTCAAATTCAATAAGGCCAAAATTGATAATGACTTTTGTTTTTTTCTTTTTAACCTCAAAATTTTAGGGTTTCCCCCTAACTGTCGATGATTAGGGTGACTATTGATAGTTGACCTTAGAACCCCTAACCATCGACAGTCAGGGTATCACATTTAAACTTTTTTAAGCACCTATACCTTAGTGTCCAATTTTTGGAGATAACCTTTCTCCCACAAAATAAAAACCTAAAATTTTAGAAATAATCCTTTTTTAACCAATAATTAGACCACATCTACCTTGACATTGGCCATTTTTGACCCAAATAATCACATATTCTATGATGACCTTGCCTGGTCTTTTTGACTACACCGACCAACCTTGGCATGTTGAAAATTCAAATTTTCACCACCTAGTGCATAACCAGACCATTTATGTTTTTCAAGGGATCACTTCCTACCTCAAATACCTATGAAAACACTAACCTTGTCTAGGAGACTTATAGAGTAACCTAATTAGCCATGACTAACACTATGGATCGATCACCCTATCACTTGTACTTCTAGAATCAACCTTATTTTTACCAACATTGGCAACCTTAGTCCATGTGTGATCTTTGATATCACACTTAGTCACATTTTATGCACATGTTTTCACTTCAAATGCTCAACCACCCTTATCACCAACCTCATGACTCACCATAAACCACTTATCAAACTCAAACTCAATTTCAGTTTCACCTAATCAACTCCTGATTTGAGGGAGAACACCTCCTCCCATACTTAGGGAAAATAGACCTTCGACTAAGCAATCCATTTTTGTTTTGTATCTTGTTAATTTAAAGCTTCATAACAAAAAGGGACAAAATGTAGACACTAGAAAACCGTACTAGGTGTAAAAATGCCTTGGGATACTTTAGGGACCACTTAACCCTTTTTGACCCATTGACTAACCCATCAGACCCTAAGTCTAGTTAGTTATTTAAGTAATTAAACTCACTAAATTACTAACCTAACCCTTAACATAACCTCTTTTAACCCAACTTGACCCCTTTTCTTTTGAACACTCGATCATTGACAATCAACTTGACCATCGATGGTTAGCCTGATCATCGATGGTTAGATCTTCCTCATTCTTACACAAATACCAGTTGTGCAAGATAACATGGTATAATTTAATATATCCCACCTTTCCCATTAAGAATGAATTCTTAAGCATAAAAATCATCAATCAAACCTACTAGGGAGCATTTTATCCTTCATCTTTCTTTACCTATAAAAGGAGAAGAGTAGGAGGTGAAAATATCATCATAAGCATTCTTTCACACAAATATTCAAGCTTCAAGCTAGTCACCTAGTATTCTCTTAGAAATTAAATAATAGTAATAGAGATCCAAATATTTTCTAAAATTTCTCTCAAGGTAAAGTACCATTACCCTACCAAAATTTCTCCAGCCATTAACCATTTATCAAGAAACAGGTATATTTTTACTTCTATTTTGTTATTCTAGTTTCTAACCTCTCTTCTCCATCAGAATTTTTTGCACCTGTCATCTAACCTCCCATTTCTAAACAAACCCTTGAATAGACCCTTACCTAATCAGTAAAGCATTCTATAACTCTTTTTTGAAACCTTCAAAATTCCATAAGAAACCATCGATGATCAGTACAATTGCCAACAGTCACCCCAAACCATTGACATTTACCCAACCACCAATGGTCAACTTAACTATCGATAGTCATCCCAACTACCAATGGTCACTATGGCATAAACTAATATCAAGTTATTTCTAACCCCTTACCCCCAACCAAATATAACTTTTTGTGTCCCTGCTTATTCATATACCCCTACCTAATTTTTTAAACCTGACCTGATCTATCTTAGCATTAGTATTGACCCAATTTTTCTATATTTAGTCATTTTCTCTATCAAGAATTCATCTACTTCTTGTATTTAATTTTAATTACTTTTTATTATTTGATGTAAGTATATTACTTTTATCTCTTTCAACTTAATTGTTATTAAAGAGTGGATTGGCAGCCTCATAGCAATCTCACACTTTTTAGATCTAGCTCATGCTAGGCAGTCCACCTAAATATCTTTTTAAAACCCCCTTTTGTTAGTGATTTATTATCTACAAGTTATTCCTTACAAAACAAAGATGATATCTCCATACTCATCTGGATTATGTGAGATCAACAACTAGGTATTTCTAACACACCCTTATTACCTATTTTGTTATCTTCTTCCAAAATTAAGAAATGAGTAAAAATTAAAAGAAACACTCCCCTCATGTGATAGTCTACAATGCTGACACATGGGGCATGGCTCGAGTTACATGTTCCTACCTTCATCACATGACCTGAGGTAACCTGTCATCGACCACATGGGGAAACCCAATTGGTTGATACATGGGGAACCTCTCATATATCTAGGCACTCAATAAAACAATAAGCCTCATAGCCTTCTTCCCTTTAGATAGCATCCATATATATCATGTATGATCTAGACCCAAATGACAACCCCGAAATCATAGAGTTCTCCCTAATCCAATATGGACTAACATAAGCCTATTGCGTATAGTAGTACCTTGACATCTAAATTTTGACATATCTCTCATGTTGTCACAAGTCCTATCATAGCCTTTCATATATCCAAAATTTTCTCAATATAAACATTAAACAAACTCACCCTCAATCTAGGGTATATATTATCTGAGCATGTTACACACTAGACTAGTGTTCACTACTCCTCCAAATCATCTGGTGTGCCAGTGATCACTGATGTACCTCCTATCGATAATCCAAAAAACATGTGGACATATTCCAATGTGATACCCACCTTAATAGTATCCCCATCCACCACCCATCAAAAAGTGTTAGGCAATCATTTCCATGCTCTAAGGAACATGATAATGAGATCAACATTAAGCAAGATCTGCCTCATCTCTATGATACCTATGAAGCCTAGTGTGACTAGATATGTTATATCCATCTCAGTTAATCAATCTAGTAGATCTAGAAGCCACAACACATCTATTAGGTGCCAATACATTTAGCATCTCTATAAAATATCAAACAACAAAGGATGTATCAGATCTCTATCTCATAAATAATTTAAATACATTCTTAAAAATTCATAAATTAACTACTTAAATCAATTGGTTTAATTTCGTTTCTCATGCTCTTAATTTTCCTATAGAATCAACCTATTTACTACTAAATTGACCTTGTATCTTATTTGTAATACTATTTCGGCCATTTCCATTTTCAAATAGATTGACACATTCAATATTAAATCATCCATCTTATTACTTTAGCATACTAAATCAGCCCTATCATACATAGTTAGCCCCATTTTGTGATACTATATTGGCCTTATCTAACAAACTAAGTTATCCCTCTAGTATGTGGTGGGCATTATCCTCTTTACCAGTTAAGTTATCCTATTGTTACATAGTTAAACACCCAATAGAATACTAAATCAAGCCTCTACTATGTAGTCAACCCTCTAATTTTGACTCACCGTATAGACTAAGTTGACCAAGTTGACTTTGTTCTTCCATAATGATAACTTTTGATCATTTACCATAAATGTGTTAGGTATTTACTAGTCTAACTTCTTCCTACCCTATACCCCATTCTACCTCTAGTTTACCTAAAAATTTAGTATGGTTCATTTTGGTGCCTATATTTTGTCTACCACTTAGTTTTCTATATATAGCTCAATTTTTTTTTTAAATCAAATATTTGAAATTCATAATTGCTTATCTATATTTCTATTGCTATAGCAGTTATGCATCCTCCCTGTCTCAACTATCATCTCCTCATCATGATGGCTCTCTGATTTCAAACTAGGTCTCTTAGAGATTTATTTTCTTAAAATAGTAAAAATAATAAATAAATTCTTTTTCACCTTGTTTATATTTACTATTCAAAATTATTTACCTTTCAAAAATTTACTCCCAGATTTCATATTTTGATCATATCTTTGTTTCTACTAACTCTTTTTTCAAACTATAAAATGTTATGGAATTCTAACATTGTAAATAATCTTTTCACATGTTACATGTATATGTTACAAAAAAAATTAAATTTTTGTTCTTTTCACTAATTTATGTAGTTTCACCTAATGTTCCCTATATTGACACCTTTAAATTTATTGCATTTCCTTATTTATTTACATCACTAAGGTAAGTAAAGGTATGTGTTTTTCAATTTTGTCATTTCATTTATATTATTTTCTCCTTACTACAATTTATTCAACTTCAACATTTTGTGTTGCTATGTTCATTTCCCAAAGCATCATCCTGTGTTGCACCTAAATGACATGTGATGAGCTTTGAGTGGGGTATATGTATATACATAATATTCTTAAACTTTATCAATTACTAATTTTTTCTCTCTTACAAGAACTTATCGAGTCTTAATCTCTCTAAGTGCATGCCTTAAGGGGTACACTAGGAAAGGGGTGGGTAGATCATTAATGTTTTGAATGATTGTTGTCCCTTTATTACCACTTTTTATTTATACAACCATCTCCTAAAAACACTACCCTAAGGTTTTCACCCTCTTATAGTCATTTTTCACTTTCATTAGCCATTCCCTAGTCTAAAACACTTTCTAGTGGTTTACAATACAACATGAACCCTAACAACCCTATATTCTAATTGATAAAACTCATTTAGGTTTTAGGTCAACCCCTGGCTGACCTAGACTAAGACCTAATTAGTTTTTATCAATAATGATATAGAGTCTATTGGGTTGACCCTATTAGCTAAACTTTTAGAAAGTATTAGGGTTAGATCCATCTATATATACACATTCATTTCATCATTTATTTAGGAAGAGAAGAAGAAGAATATATATTGTGCATATGTTTATCCACCATTATACTTGAGGAGCATAACTTAGGGTTTTAATAATTTATTTAGAGATACAAATATTATCTTGTGGAGAAGTTTTTTAGATGCATAGATAGGTTGTGTATCCTAGAGATGACTTATCCTTATTATCCTTACATACCACAACAACCTCTTGTGAAACACCTTTCCAAGGGAGAGATTAAGGATTGATAGGTTTGTTTTCAAATGTAAGTATTCTTAAATTTTTTCCTCCTTTGTAAGAGTATATATATTAAGATTTTTACTTATCTCCCATACATTAGGATTTTGTATATATTAATGTGAGTATATATATTTTATGCATGTTTACTTTTTATGTTTATTACCCCCACTTTGTGTGAAAAGATTTGGTGAGCACTATATTAAAATTTATTTTGATTTTGTCATTTACTCAGTGAATATGAAAACAGAAGACCTAATTAGGGTTACTGCATAGTTTTGCTTGACTGGAGGCTTTGGAACCCTCCCTAGTGATTTTATTGTGGTAAGATATCCCTTGGATAGGTCTAGTGGATCCATCTTGGTCATGACCATAAATATATAATGTATCAACAATAATAATTTTAAGTAGTATTTATCTTCTCTAATCTAGGATTAATTTATATATTAGTTGCATTTCCCTTTGCATACATGAGTCACTACAAGTTTATTTTTTAAATACTAAGTCATTATATCCTCATGATTTTGATGAAGAAGGAGAGTAACAAGTTTTTAATTATTTTGATTTTTTAATTCATTCAACCACTACCCCAATAATGGCCAAACTTCATGACCATAAGAATAAATTTCATTTTGAGCATTATGACTATCTCCATTTTAAATCCCCTAGCTCCATTAATACCATTTGCTTAATTGGACTTGCCTATTTCCTAGTCCACTCCAACTAAGTTTGTTTAGAATGTGTTATAAGGTATGCATAAAGTTTTCATTGATGTCATAAAAATGTCATTAATGTCATTCAGAGTTGTCTTTCTTGTTTTTGAGGTTGAGTTCATGATTCACGTACTTGAGAGACATAGTTAGAAGGCATAGTTTGGTGCCATAGTGAGGTGAGTAAACTGAAGCTTGTAATAAGAATATTTATAGGGTTTTATCATTTTATTATGTCATATTACATGATTATTAAGTTTTGAGATCAGATAAAATGGTTTCAAGGTATGTTCAAGGTCTAAGTGTGATTGACAGTTCAAGGCCTAATGTGTAAAGAGACCTAGTGTGGCCTAGTGAGGGGTAAAGTTTAGTTCATAAGGTGCCAAAATATCATGATAAATTTTTCATATGTGTGAGAGGTTTTTTCAAGTGTTTTTACCAAGTTTAAGGTCATATAATGAAGGATAAAATCATGAAATGTAGTTTTGATCTTTTATATATGCATAGAATGAGGTATTACAGGCCTGAGAAGGATTTTTTTATGCTCGTTGGCATGTGTAACATTTGAATGAGGATCCAAAAATTTCATGGTAGATAGGTAAGGTTACTAGATTAAATTTATTGGCATTTTTTTTATTTTTTTAAGGTTTAATCTTTATGAATGATTGTTAAGAATGTAAGACAGTCTAAACCCTCTCTAAAACCCTAATAGTGACCCAATATGGAAGATATTGTTGGAAATGGATAATAATGGTTTGTTTTACATATTATTATTATTTTAAATTGTATTAAACTATTGTAGGTACCTTCAGGTGGCATTGGTCTATCATAAAAGTGAGTGGAAGCTACAAGAAACCCCTTATTTCTTGGATTTTTGATGTAGTAGGCAAGGTTGACCAAGTCAAAGCATGAAATAATTTGAAGATGATGTGTGAGACTTTTATTTCATGATAATTTAAGTTTATTATCATTATATACTTAAAATATGCTAAACTGATCATGGAAGTTGGCCTATCACTAAAAAGGCCTAATGAGGAAGATAGTGAGAAAACTAGGCAAAAGTGAGAATGAGATTAGGGATGGATTGCAGTGGATTAGGTATGGATCTAAATGCATGGGGTTATTTTTAAAAAAATATGTCACATATCCCATTTTAATATAATTTTTTAATATTCTCATATACAAGAAAAAATTTGTTCTCAAAGTGACTTGTCTAACATAGTGAGGTCTGTGTAGGGTGAAGACATGAGATTGGTCTGTAAGACCAATATTGATATTTAACATTATAATATATATATTTAAATGTGTTATAAATATTATTAATCATAATCTAAACCCATTTTAATTTCATAAAATTGTTCACACAAGTATTCTAAGTCTTGGTTTTAATGACTGTGTTTTGAAGCATTTAGGTAGTTTTTTGTGTGTTAGTGAGAATGATACTCTTGAGTCATTATGCATAGATTTGAATAATAAAATTCACATAAAAAAATTTAAAATTTATAATATGTTTATTTTAATACATTTTTTTCATGATAAACTCCTATGAAGGTGTGAAAATTCAAAGGTTCTTGACTGGGTTTTGAAGCCTATTTATAGTTCTAAGTGAGCATATGAAAGTGATCGGTTTGAGGTATATTACCATATATGGTGTATTATAATGGAAATTATTATGAATAATATGTCATGAATGTTATATTCATGTGATTTTTTGATTGTTTTATGTGGAAAAGATGAGTTTATACTTCATATTTTCGAGGCAGACTTTCTGGTAGTGAGAAGGCCTAATAGTGAGTAGGCCTAATAGCATGGTTCAAGGAGTGAAATGAACTAGATGGTGTTAGGGACATAATGTAAGATTATAATGGGTATAATTTAAGTTATTATGAATTTTTTTTTTATCAATTTTTGAGTCTCAATGGATTCCAAGGTGATCAAGGTGAAACGTGTGCCTTTAGAAGGCCTAATTACATTAGGTCTCTATTAGGCCTAATGATGGTTTTGGTCCTTATGGGTGGTGACTGACCTATGTAATCATTGTTTAATTTGTGAAAAAAAAAATTAAATATTCCAAGGTTTATCCAAGTATATATAGGTTTATTCCAAACCAAGGTGGGTGAGATCAAGAGTCAAGTATAAAAAGAAGGTCTAATAGGCCGAATTTGACTAGTTAGAATATTGAGGGAATGAATGAATGATATAGAGATTTGGAAATTAAGTATAGGGATTGAATACCATCAAATAGGTGTGTTTAATATGTCATGAAGTTATAAAAAAAAATTACATATGATGATCAAGGTCATATGACCTAATTTTACCAAGAAAAGGGCTAGTTGAGCGAAGAGGCCTAATAGGCTAATTAAAAGAGATAGAAGAGTGTGAAGAAAAAAATTAGGGGATAATAATTATTTGAGTGATAAAAAAGTGTCCAAATTTGGTTAGAGGTTCTAGGTGGATAATTTTATTTTGAGTTACCTAGGGGGTTGGTGCCTCCTTGTAAGTTGGTGCTTGCTAAAGGACTAGTTGAGTTGGTGATTGACTAGTGAGGGGTTAGTGCTCCTTGTGGGGTTAGTACCACACTAAATTTTTATTAATTTATTATAGTGACATATTTAAATTTGTGTATCAATGGGTTTTATCCCTCATGAATGTTTCCCACATATATCTTCTATTCATCTATTATCTTTCTACTTTATGCTCATATGAATGGTTTATTATGCATTGTTATATATCTAGATTAATTTGAATGATTAATGAATGATATATGGAATTGAAATAAAATTTTGTACACTAATTCACCCCCCATATTAGTGTTCATGATTATAATAATTAGCATTAGACCAAGGTCCCTTGTGTAGACATAACAGTCTGAGGGAGATCTTTGGAGCATAGGTAAGGATTTTGATAATGAAATCATTTATTATGGTTGTAATGAATATATATCCATAGTAATTTAAATATACTCTGAATTTTTTTCAAAAGAGAAGAATCATATGGACAAGTGCACCCATCTTATAATGAAATTAAATACTTTGTAGGCACAAATTGAGCAAGATGCAATCAAGATAAAGACATATCAGAAATTTGAGGAGAGTACTAGAAAGCTTAACAATATTTTGGATAGTCAAAGGTCCTTTCATGATATGATAGGTCTTAGTTTCAAATAAGAAAAAAATGAGTTCAAGGAGGTTCAGTTTCCGAAATTCAATTATTTATCAAGGAGTGATAAAGTTGGTAGGATAAATACCTATGCATAAGTGGTCAAGTTTGAAGTCAATCATCAAAAATCCAAGAAGGGTTTTGTTCTATCAAAGGATATCAAAGGTAGTGGTGTATCATCCAATATTCATAAAAATACAAATAAGGTTAAATAATCAAATTATGTGGATTATTTCATTGGTTATTGTTTCTCTTATGGTCAATTTGGACATAGAGTTGTTAATTATAGATGGAGAAGTAGAATCCTATGTTATAACTACAACTAAAGAGGAAATATTGCAAGAGAGTGTAAGACAAGATCTATGAGGAAAACTAGTCATGTTAAAAATACATGTAGTCATGATACTAAAGAATGGGTTAAGAAAGTAGACCCTATGGGTAAGATGAAAAAGAAATGAGAATCTAGAGGAGAATAATATATGATAGCCCAAATTGATTTTAATACTCATAATGAAGCTTTGAAGTGGTATATAGATAGTGTTTTTTCAAGTCACATGATAGGAGATAATATAAAATTTGTCACTTTGAATAAGAATGTCATAGGTTTAGTGAGGTTTGGAGATAATACATCTATTAATATAGTTAGCAAAGGTGATTTTGAGCTTGGATAATGGGAAGACCAAGATAGAAAATGTATTGTATGTAGATGACTTAAAACATAATTTGTTGAGTGTAATTCAAATTCATACCCAAAGACATACTCTAACTTTTCATGACAAAGCATGTGAGATAAGGAGAGCAAAATCAGGAAGGTTGATTGCCAAAGCCAAGAGAACTGAGAACAATCTATATATGTTAAATGAGATCACAAAAGAGAAGTGTTTTATGAGAAATTTGGATGTAATTTTTTTATGGAATAGGAGTTTATGTCATATGAACTTTGAAAATCTAATCAAGATCAACTCTAAGGGATTCATGAAGAACATGCCCAAAATTTCTAAACCTGCAGATGTTCTTTTCAAGCCATGTCAACATGGTAAGTAGAGTAGGAGGAGATTCAAGTCTTAATAATACTCTACTACTAGACCTTTAGGACTAATTCATACTAATCTATGTGGTCCTACAAGGATTCAAAGCATTCAAGGTGACAACTAATTCATGTTGCTTATAGATGACTTCACAAGAATGACTTGGGTAACATTCTTAAAATAGAAGTCAAAAGCTCTAGGTAAGTTCAAAAATTTCAAGGCTTTGGTTGGAAATGAGATGAATGTGAATATCAAGTGTCTTAGGTCTGACAAATGAGGAGAGTTTTGGTCAAATGATTTTTATGAGTTTTATGAGGTCAATAGAATAAGAAGATAGTTCTCAACTACAAGAACATCTTAATAGATTGGGGTGGTTGAAATAAAGAATAGAATAGTTCAAGAAATGGATAGGACCATGTTGAATGAGTCAAATTTATATGATGGCCACTAGATAAAATTTTAAAGTACTATAATTTACACTTTGAACAAAAGACAAATTAGGATCAATGGTGATAAGACTCCATATGAATTATGGAATGGCAGACCTACAAGTTTTGAACATTTTAAGTTATTTGGGAGTAAATGTTATATCAAAAGATATGAGGAGGACTTATGAAATCTTGACTCAAGGTTTGATGAAGGTATTCTCTTGGGATATTCATCAATTAGTGCTACCTAAAGATGCTACAATAAGAAGTTGTAAAAGATAATGGAGAGCACAAATGTGAAGGTTGATGAGACAAAGAAATCATATTCTCAATCAAATAATGATGAAGGAATAATATATATAGTTGAGGATGAAGAATAAATTGAGGATATAAAGGACTCAAAAGGTCTTAGGTAGATTCAAATGGATCATCTTGGTAACAAGAGTGCAAGTATACAAACTAGAAGAAGAATGGTGAGTGATGTTAATTAAGAGAATACTACCTTAATATCCAAATTTGAATCTAAAAGTTATGTAGGAGAAAGTGAATATAAGTTTTGGATAGATTCTATGAATGAGGAGTTAAATCAAATTGAGAATAATGAGACTTGGGAGTTAATACCAAGGCCTAAAGATAAAAAACTCATTGGTATAAAATAGGTGTTTAGAAATAAGTTGAATGAGAATGGAGAAGTCACTAGAAACAAGGCTAGACTATTATGTAAGGGATATGCTCAAGTAAAAAGATTGGACTTTGAATAAATCCTTTCTCTTGTAGTAAGGTTAGAGTCTATTATGATGTTTACTACCTATGTAGGTTTCAAAGGCTTTAATATATACGAGATGGATGTCAAGTCAGCTTTCTTAAATGGGAACTTGGAGGAAGAAGTGTACATTGAGAAGCTTGAGTTTTTCCTATTGAATGATAAAAAGGATTATGTCTACAGGTTGAAGAAGGCCCTATATGGTCTAAAATAATCCCCTAGGTCTTGGTATGCTAGACTAGATAATTATATTTTAGACCAAGGTTTTAAGAGAGGAGTTACAGATAGTAACCTATATATTAAGATTGAAAATCACTATCATTTGATAGTGGTGGTCTATGTGGATGATATCATATTTTGTGGAATTAATGAAAATATGGCCAAGGCCTTTGTAGAGGTGATGAATTCATAATTTGAAATGTGTATGCTTGGAGAACTATCCTTCTGTCTTAGACTTCAAATCAGTCAATATGAAAAAGGTATGTTCATTTCATAGGTCAACTATATAAAATATATGTTAAAGAAGTTTTAAATGTAATATTGTAAGGTTTTACGTACACCTATGGTTGGAGGATATAAGTTAAGCAAGGAGGATGAATCTTCAAGAGTCAATTAGACAAAATATAGATCGATGATTGAGAGTTTGTTGTATACTACTACCTTGAGACCTGACATCATGCAAGCAGTAGGTCTTGTGGGAAGATTTCAAGTATATCCTAAGGGAATTCATCTAAAAATAATCAATAGGATACTTAGGTATCTCAAGGAAACTCTGGAGTATGGATTATGGTACCCAAGGATCAATAAGTTTGATCTAGTAGCATATATAGATGCAAATTGGGTTAGGAGTCTAGATGATAGAAAGAGCACTAGTAGATGAGCTTTCTTCTTAGGTAAGTGCCTAGTCTTATGGATAATCAAGAAGCAACCATCAACGACTTTATCTACTTGTGAGTTTGATTACATTATAACAACTTCATGTTGTACTTAGGTGTTGTGGATGAGACAAACCTTAAGAAAATATAAAGTGGAGTTTGATAGTCCTAGTCCTATTTTATGTGATAATACTAGTGCCATAATTTTTTCAAATAATCATATCATACATTCAATGACCAAGCACATTCCTATCAAATGTCATTTCTTAAGATAACATGTAAGTGAATAAAGTATTAATCTTGAATTTGTGTCTGCCAAGGATCATATTGTAGATATCTTGACTAATCCTCTTCCAAAGGATTAATTTGAACATCTAAGATAAAAATTGGGTGTGATTACTATTCCTATTAGTCACTAATAAAATAAATTTCTTAGGGAGAGCTAATAATTAGGTTATTTAGCTCAAAAGAGTAGGAAAAAATGCACAAGTTGTGAGGTCAAAGGAGGAGTCATATCAATTTGTCAAGAAGAAAATGTCTGAGGTATGTAATGAGATAGGGGTATCTTGTTGATATTATCTTTCATTATTGTTTATTTACTTTTTTTGTAGGTAATTCTTTGCCATTAATTTTAAATGGGGAGATTGATCTATATGGGGAAGATGTATACTAGTAAGAGAAGCTTCTTTCAATTAATACCATCAATGAGTGGTTACCATCAATGACAAAGGGGAGATTATTGAGAATGTGTTCTAAGGTATGCATTAATTTTTCATTGATGTCATGAAAGATTCATTGATATCATTGAGAGTTGTATTTGTTGTTTTTGAGGTTGATTTCATGAGTCATGTACTTGAGAGACTTAGTGAGAAGGCAAAGGTTTGGTGCCATAGTGAGGTGTGTAGATTGAGGCTTGTAAGAATAATATTGGAAGGGTTTGAGCATGGTATGAGGTCATATGACATTATTATGAATTTTTGAGATTAGTGCAAATGTTTTTAATGTATGTTCAAGGACTAAGTGTGACTGGCAGTTCAAGGCCTAATATGCAAAGAGACCTAGTGTGGCCTAATGAGGGGTAAGGTTTAGTTTATAAGGTGCCAAGATCTCATGAGATAATTTTTAGAGGTGTATATATTTTTTAAAGTGTTTTTACCAAGTTTTAGGTCATATAATAAAGGATAAAATCATGAAATATAGTTTTGAGGTTTTTTGTATACATAGAATGAGGTATTGTAGACCCAAAAAGGATTTTCTTATGCTCGTTGGCATGTCCAACATTTGAATTAGGATCCAATAATTTATTGTAATATGTTAAAGGTTCCTAGATTAAATTTCCTATAATTTTTTTTATTTTAGTGCCTAATATTTATGAATGATTGTTAAGAATGTAAGACATTCTAAACCCTCTCTAAAACCCTAATAGTGACCCAATATGGAAGATCTTGTTAGAAATGGCTCAAAATGTTTTGGTTGACCTAGTATGATTATTTAAGGTTGTATAAAACTCTCCTAGGTACCTCTAAGTGGAATTGGTCTGTCATAAGAGTGAGTGGAAGCTATAGGAAACCACTTATTCTTAGATTTTTGATGTAGCATGCAGGGTTGATTAGTTCAAAGAATGTAAATGATTGGAGGATGATGTGTGATACTTGTATTTTATTATTATGTAATTTTATTATCAGTTTATATACTTAAAATATGCTAAATTGGTCATGGAATTTGGCCTATCACTAAAAAGGCCTAATGAGGAAGATAGTGAGAAAACTAGGCATAAGTGAGAATGAGATTAAGGATGGGTTGTAGTAGATTAGGGATGGATCCAAATGTATGGGGTTATTTTTTAAAAAAATATATCATATATCCACTTTGAATATTAGTTTTTAATATGATCATATATAAACAAAAAGTTGTTCTCAAAGTGACATGTCTAACACAATGATGTCTGTGTAGGGTGAAGACATGAGATTGGTCTGTAACACCAATATTGATATTAAAAATTATAATATCTCTATTTAAATAATTTATAAGGATTATTAATTATAATATAAAACCATTATACGTTCATAAAATTTTTCACATAGGTGTTCTAAGTCTTGGTTTCCATGGTTGTGTTTTAAAGCATTCAAGTAATTTTCTGTGTGTTAGTGAGAATGATGTTCCTGAGTCATTATGCATTGATTTGAAAAGTATAATACACATGAATTTTTTGTATAGGTATCATATTTTCATTTTAATACATTTATATTCATTATAAACTCCTTTGAAGGCATGAAAATTTAAAAGTTCTTGACTAGGTTTTGAAGCCTATTTGCAATTTTGAGTGAGCAAATGAAAGTGATTAGTTTAAGGTATTTTACCATATATGGTGTAGTATAATGTACATTATGGTTACTATGAGTTCATTTAGGTTCTATCCATTTTATTTTTTTATTTTATTATGTGGCAAAGCTGAGTGTATACTTCATATTTTTAAGGCAAACTTTCTGACAGTGAGAAGGCCTAATTATGAGTAAGCCTAATGTCATGGTTCCAGGAGTGAAATGAGATAAATGGTATTGGTGACCTAAGGTGAGATTATCATGGGTATAATTTAATTTTGTATTAATTTTTTCATCCATTTTTTACGCTCAAGGTGTTCCAAGGTGGTCAAGGTGAAACATGTGCCTTGAGAAGGCTTGATTGCATTAGGTCTCTATTAGGCTAATGATGGTTGGTCCTTATGGGTGGTGACCGACCTATGTAATGATTATTTAATTTTTTAAACATGTTTTTTTAATCTATTCCAAGGTTAATCCAAGTATGTATAGGTTTATGGTTGAATAAAGTGGGTGAGATCAAGAGTCAAGTATAAAAAGATGGTCTAATAGATCTAATTTGACTAGTTAGAATATTGAGGGAATGAATAAATGATATAGAGATTTGGAAACCAGGTAGAGGGATTTAAAATAATCACAAAATTGTGTTGAATATATAATTAATTTATAAAAATGTTTCTATAGATGATGAACAAGGTCATATGACCTAATTCTACCAAGAAAAGGGCTAGTTGAGCGAAGAGGCCTAATAGGCTATTTGAAAGAGATAGAAGAGTGTGAAGAAAAAAGTAGGGGATCATCATTAGTTGAGTGAGTAATAGGTGTCCAAAGGTGGTCAAATGTTTTAGGTGGCTCATTTGGTACTGAGTTATATGTGGGTTTGGTGCCTCCTTGCAAGTTGGTGCTTGCTAAAGGACTAGTTAAGTTGGTGTTTGAGTAGTGAGGGGTTGGTGCTCCTTATGGGGTTAGTGCCTCACTAAATTGTTATTCATTAGTTATAGGACTATATTCCAAGGTATGTGTTAGTTTTTTTTATTCCCCATGAGGGTTTTCCACATAGATCTTGTGTTCATGTGTTATATTTCTACTTCATTCTCAAAATGGTTGATTATGCATTTGAAAGAAAAAATTCTAGATGCATCATGTTGGAAGAATTTAAAACTAACATTTCAAAAACCATATGTGTGTCCATCATTAGGGAAAATATGAAGGAGTTTATAAATGAATTGAGAATATATCATAATACCCCCAATCATAAATAGAGATGAAAATCATAAAAATAATGAGAAAATGGTCGGTTGCCACCCCAAAGAATATAAATATACCAAGAAATTTTTTAAGAGACATTAATATGTGTAGGCATATTTAATTTTTTTCCCAATATCATTTAAAATATGTCTCCAAGACTCACTGATACCTAACCCTTTATTATGATTTAAATTACTCGATCTTTTTTTATTTCAATAGTTTCTCTCACCTTCCTTTTCCAATAATCCTCTTCATTTACTAATATTTTTTATTGATCAAAGAAAATATGGTGTTTAGTTTGAAAATAGTGTTCTCCAAGAGCATTACTATTTATCAAATGGCTTACATCATGGAAATCCGCATAGTTTGATTATGCATTGTTATATCTCTAGATTAGTTTAAATGATTAATGAATGATATATGGAATTGAAAGAAAATTTTGTACGTTAATTCACACCCCCTCTCAGTGGTTGTGCTTCCAACAGATTCTTCTATAATGTCTTTCAAAATAACTCTAGGGTAGATGAAATATGTGGTGAAAACTACACATTGGAAGATCACCTCAAAATAGAGCAGAGTCACTCCTCCACTCCCTCAAATTCTTAGCCAAATAAGTTCCTCTATGATCCCACCAATTTCCATACCTCATTCCATTAATCCAAAAATCACTTAACTAGAAGAACATGGAAAGCGCATTGTCCATGTTTGGGTTAAAGAGTCACAAGAAGGGAAGAAGGATAAGATGGGCCTGGCCCTTACTAAATTTCCCATAATAAACTATGTTTTGACAAGAAGAGTGGTATAATGCAAAGGGTGATGAAAAGGAAGGGATTAAAAAACAACACAGGGAAAGTAGTGTTGGATTAAAGATAAAATATATTCCCCTTAGCCAATAAGCAAAAGAAGAACATGAATGAACCCATTGATTATATAGAGGACTTTTGTTCTTTTGTAAACACAATATGGGAGGTAATGAAAGATATGTATAGAAGTCAGGAGCAGGCTGAATAGAGACTCCTACAAAAATATATTATTTAGGATCCTAGAGAGACTTTAGATAATGTCCAAACTAAAACCACCAAGTTGTATGATATTTTTAAAATAATTAAGACTTCTAGGGGTGAATCATATTCTGAATGGGGAAGAGTAATAAAATTTTGGATCCGACTAAAAGAACTTGAGAAGAGGCTCAATTTATTGGTTCAATGCACAAGAAACATTTCATATATAAATTCAAATTTAATGACTACTTAGGAGGTAGCTTGAGCTTTGATTTATGTAATTTCAAAGAGAGATGTTGCCTTCCATTGGCATACTCAGATGAAAGTTTTGGTAGCCTTGCTTGTAGGCCAAGAAAAAGAATCCATAAATATTTTGAGGGATATGAGGGTCATAGGTGTGATAAACTCTATAGAGAAGTTGATAAATAAGCCCAATTTTGAATTACTTCTCAAAACAACTATCAATAGTTTCAAAGTAAAGGTTGAGGGTACTATATTTAAAACTAGTGAGGATTTCATATAGTTGATCAATTTTGTAAAGGATAAAGTGACTAAAGTAGAGGCACTCAAAGCTAGATTTAGAGCCTCTGAAGCTGAACATAAAAGTTTGATGGGTGAAATTAATAAAATATTTAAACCTTCTGTGCTCAATTTTGATTTTATTAACAAATAATTTGAGGTTACTTGTGCATTATTCAAAAAAATAAAGGCTATTAAGGAGGCTGCCAAGATAGGGTCTACTACTCAACCAATTCTAACATTAATAATTTATCCTCAAGGACAATTTCATTTAGTAGTGTATGTTCCTCCTTAACCTATTATTACTTCATCAAAAACAATGGCTACCTTAGCTAACTCCTTACATTTAATGCCTCCATCTATTTTAGTTGTTATGATAAACACACATTATCCTTCACCTTCGGGTGGTGCCAATTTGGCACCATAGTTAAATATAAATATTAATATTTGCATGTATTATATTAATATGAAGACTCATATTTTCACTCTATTTTTAACATATATGTATTTATATTATAATTATGAAGTTTTGGCCAGCTATCTATTTTATATCTTGGACATGCATATTATGCATGAGTTCTAAAATTAGAATTGTAAATTTAGGCTTTGCTTGAAGGATGAGGCAGTCCCTCCTTAATGTTATATATATTTGTATCCTCCTAATTCCAAAGGGAGGATAATTTTAGTTATTGAGATAAATAAGAAATGCCACAGGTTGTTATGTAAATTTATCTTAATGTGTAAAAATTATTCTTCTCCAAACTTATGATTCACTAAAGAAGTTTCATTATTCTTGTATTTTATTCTTTGGGTTGTGTAGAAGTGTTATTTAATATAGTTATTCATATTGTGTTATAGCCAATTTGAATAATTTATGTGCAATAATCATAATCTCCCTTTGTAGATGTGTAATGACAATCTTACAAATGTAATAACCTTTGATTATGTGCATTGAGGTTCACTATATTTTTTTTCTTTGGACTCATAATAATGTTTGATTTCTTGTGTACAAATATTAACTTGTAAGAATAATTAGTTTTATAACTAACTTGTCCAATCCATGGTTTAAGATCTAGTTTAGAAAGGTTTTATCTTATTTTGATTCACAAATTTTCTTGTTTGCCTTACCCTTCTCTCTTTTTTTTTGAGTTTTCTTTTGATTTTACCCGCCTTAGGTTAGATTCACAATTAATCCATATATTTCAAGGAGGTCTATACTCATTTTATATTTAAAACATTCGAGGTAAATAATTATTCCACTCACTACTATTCCACCACTAGGTTGTTTATAAAGCCCAATACTCTGCAACTCATTCCTTAGAGTGAATATTTTACATCGATCCTAAAAAAATAGAGGCTATCTCATAAGGTTCCTTGGTGTGCATAAACCCACATCAATATAACCCCTCCTCAATATTGAATTAGGGGAAGATGGCAATGAATTTATCTACTGAAGAAGTGGGTTGAATTGATGACAAGTGAACACAGACTAATGTCATTAAATAAAGGTCACCAAAGCTACAAATAAGTACTCCAAAAATAAATGTCTCCGTAATGTTTTTGGAGAAATTGTCTCACAAACCCAATCATAAAACCATATGATAACTAAGAAATATATGACTCCAATAAACTATATAATTGGATGAATCCACTACTTGAACATCACCATATGACTACTAGAATTTTATAAAAATAGCTCTAAAATTGCAAGAGACTATCAATATGTGATAGAGTTGTCAAAGATATAATTGATGAGAATAATGATAAAAATAGTGAAAAAGTGCACAAATATGAGAGCACATGTGCATAGGTTAGCTATGAATGCTGGAGCCTATGGTACTATCTCAATGGCACTAAAATATATGCCAATGAAAATGAGACAAAAATAGTCCTTAGATGGGTTATGGAAAAAAAAGAGTGTGATAAGATACCATTTACAATGTAAGAATATTTTTTTTGTGTGAGAAATTTTTAAAAAACTCAAGGCACTAGGAAAGCAGCCTTGAAGGTGTCTCCAAAGAATAAAGTAATGTGTTAAGAAAGGAACCTTGAAGGAGACATGAACCCTGCAAAAAAATACTAAATAGAAAAGAATCTAGAATAATGTGAGCACATTAGATATAAACTGATAAATAAGAATTGATGTGATAAAAAAATCTTTCCCTATGAGGGATCTTACCACTTATTAGACCAAACCCCATTCGTCAATTTTCTTCAAATTAAATAGTGAGCCTTAAATTGTAGCATAACTTCTACAAATTAGCAAAAATGTCATCAAATGTAGCTAGAACATTAAATGTAAAGGGCTACTAAGTGTGGTAAAATATTTGACCAAGTGATAATTTTGTCCTTTTGTAGGAGAATTAGTTGTTGACAGGTTGATTTGATTACATATACAATTTATTTTTTTTGGGGAGAAAAAAGTGTTTAAAAATTAAATTAATGTCATTCTTGACCAAATTGTGCATGTGTTCAAAAGATTTCTTTTTGGTTAGTTTGAAAAAATTATTTAAAAACTTCAAATTTTGGTATTGACCAAATTGTTTAAATTAACCACCTGAATTTTTTTGTTTGTTTGAGAAAAAGTGATTTAAAAAAATTAAAATTGTAATTTTTTATGATTGAAAAAAATATTAAAAACTCAACCAACACTGATTTTGAGTAATGGCTTGTTTTTTTAATTGTGATAAAAAGGTTAATTAAAAAAAATCCATTTGATTTGGTGTGCAAACTCGTTGATTGACCAAAATGGTATGTATGGTCATTTGTCAAAGTTTGGTGTTTAGTTTTTTAATATTAAAAAATATATTTCTATTATTATTATTTGTGTTAAAAAAAATGTAAAACCCCATTTTTATTTGTTTATTATTTTATTCTATTTTAAATTAAAAAATATATATGTTTAACAAAAGTTTAAAAAAATTAGACTTGTTAGTTCGTGGTGGAGGCCGAGCCTCACCATGGCTTTATTTATGTATGTGGAAGGCTTTAGCCTTCCCAAGTTCCAATGCCTTTGGTGGGGTGTCCAAGCCATCATCATAGGTTGTAGCCTGTGGTGGTGGTCATGGCCACCACTAAGGTTATTTTGCTTTTGGTGGATCGGCCTTGACTTGTGTCATGGGCATGAACTGTATAGTCGATAAGTTGTATGACCTTTAAATTTTTTTTCTATATTTAAAAAAAAATTGTTTTAAAAATAAAAAACCAAAAAATTAATACATTATTGTTATTTTTTTAATATCAAAGACCGTGTTTTTTTCTAGTTTGATAGATATGTATGTATGTATATATATATATATATATATATATATATATATATATATATATATGTATATGTATATGTATATGTATATGTATATGTATATGTATATGTATATGTATATGTATATGTATATGTATATGTATATGTATATATATATATATATATATTATTTTTATTTTTTTTCCAAAAAAATAAAATAAGAAAAAGAAATTGTAACCATTATGTAATTTATTTATTTATTTGACAAATATTATTTTTTCTCTTTTTTTGGGTCAAAAATACGCTTACAAATGGACCGATTTGGATAGATGGCAAAAATTTGGTCATTTGGGAGACCGAAAAATGGAGAGTAGTCTTTTGTTGATTGTGAATAAACCATAACAAAAGAATGTTGATGGCCAAAAAACATTGATTTTTTAATGGATAGAATCTGGTAGATCTACACAACACTTTTACAAAAAAATCTTACAGAAAGAGCTTATGATGTCTAACTAGGATGAAATATGAGGCAATTCTATGTTTTTGGGTAATTTGGATGCATTGGTGAGATTTGATATGCTCCTACAATCTCTAGAATTGAACCTTCAAAAGAAACACTTAAAGAGGAACCCCCCAAACTGATATCTACCCTAAACCTTTATGATTCTCAGGATCATCCTTGAAAGGATGCAAGAGAAGAGCATACTCAACATAAGAAAAAAGAGCAATCTCTTAAGAGGGTACCCAATCGCACTCAACCCACTCTAGCACCATGTGAGATTTGGATTATATAACCTACACATGATTTTAAAGTCTAAAGAATGCCATCTTACTCACAAAGAGATTGAACATGAAGAATCAATTGTGTTTTATCAAATGATGTTGAAACTATGTGTAACACAAATGCACTGATGAATTGAATCAACTAAAATCAAAGAGATCACATGAACATAATGGAATTCATGGAATGAGTGAGTACAAAAATGAGCTTACAAAGGGTGTATTATAGAAAATACCTCTCACCAACCATTCACATGATTTTGACAAGTGTCATGATCATGTGAAGTAAGATAATAGTAAAAACCATGTTCATAACTAACAATAAAACTAAATATGGAAATAACCTTGTTCACACCAACATCAAAAGGATTACATGAATGTAATAGAATAAAATGAGTGAGTGAATACCAAAATGAGCTTACAAATGGGGTATTTATGTAAAATACCTTTCACCTCTTATTCACAATATTGTGACAAGTCACATGATCATGTAAGGTGAGACAATAGTAAAAAACTCTAAGTAAATTTATCGTGACTGGGTATGAACACAACCTGAGAGTGGAACCGGTTAAGGAAATAGCCATGTTCACAACTCATAATGGAATTAGATAAGGAAATAACTTTGTTCATGCTAACACAAAATTTAAAATAAATTTTTATGTGAAGGGAATATTAAAGAATAAACTATAACAATTTTTTTATATGAAATGTATGGTAGATCATCAAATTTATTTCCTATATGGATTTATTATTGCACTGCTACCAAAAAAACACTATAAATAAGAGAGTAAGGGATAATTTTGGTTGTTATTATAAAATATAAGATAGAGTAAGGTGATATTTTAAACAAATATGTATAAACTATAAATGATTATAATAAATATAAATTATGTATTTCATTTTTTTTTTGTAATATTTAAATAATAATATAGAATATAAAAAATTGAAATGACAAATTAATATTCTTATTGTAGGAATAATATTTAATTTAAATTAATAATTAAATATCTTAAAATTTTAAGAGTATTATAGTTTAGATGAAGTATATAGGTCTATGTAGTGCATTTTACCCTAGTATGTTTTTTTTTAAACTATATGAGATGAAAAGATTTTTTTGGGGGGAGGATGCCTTAGAAAGCTATAGTGATACATATATAATTTATTTTACAAAAACAAATTTAGAATGATGTGGATGCCGATGCATATGAAATATTTTCATTTATATATTATATTAATGAAAACTAGTCAAGGTAAGGTCTTAAAAAATATTATTTTACACAATCACCGTAAAAAAAGATTGAAATTTTGGTCTCAAATTCCACTACTAAAATGATCATTTTTTAATAAAAACTACGTGAGCAAGTGATTTGTTTCCAAAATAAACTACGTGTTATTAAATACTTTACAAAAACTTACACCCCATACTTTGATGTGTATTTAACCACACACGTGTCACATCTGATTTAATTTAGGATAAGAGTGGGTCAATCTCAAGTGGGCATACAATTGTATATTTTTAGAGCATTTGATGAAATATCCATATAGTGGCATTAATAATGATTAAAATGTGAATTAACTTAATTCTTCAACACTAATTATTCTTTATGATGTGTTGTTAAATAAAATTTCATGAGAATACACGTCACATATTAAATAGTACAATTTATTCTTATTTTATATTAGAATTTAAATTAATATGAAATATAACTAAATGTTATTAAATATTTTAAGTTAAGGAATATATAATATTTAAATGATAAATTTTATATAAAATTTTATAACTGTCAAGATTATATGCATTATAAGTTTTGTGACTGGTTAAATGAGAAATAAGATATTTAAAAAGTGAAATTGTTAGTATCCTATCTTAATATAGAGTAATTAACTAATAATCATATTAGTTATCATCACATGGTGCCATCATTTTGGATCCCAAATTACATAAACAATTTATTGTATATTAAAAAAAGGGGGAAACAAGTTGTGCAAGATAAATATGATATTAATATATCTTAAATTTTTAAACAATCCCAATATCACAAGTAGCTTTAATAGATGTCCCAAAATTAAGTAGTGTCAAAAGACAAAATGTAAAAGATTCAATTACACACATCAATGGTGGACCTTTCTTTGACGACTCTAAAATTATCATGTTGTTTGGTTGTCAAATCAGTGCATGGAAAAAATAATCACCCCCTTTCTAAGAATTTAGAGTTGTGAGTTTTGGCTACTTTGCTCAATAAATCAAATAGAAGGCCACATTTTGAAGACATAAATAAAAGAATTTATTTTTGAAGCTCAATATAATGAAATTCCTAAACATTGTATATAGTCATGTCCTTGTATTCTTACTCCTTTCGACCCTGTTACTTTGAAATCCAAGAAAAACATAGAAACTTCCACCTGGCCCAACACCCTTAACCATATTGGGAAATCTTCATATGATTTCCCATCTCCCTCATAAATCATTCTCAACTCTTGCCCAAAAATATGGCCTAATTATGACCCTCTACTTGGGTTCTCTCCCAATAGTCATAATATCATCTCCATAAATGGATAAACAAGTCCTCAAAACCCATGTTCACATATTTACAAACTATCTTATGATGAAAGTTGATAAGCATATTCTAAGCCCCAAAAAAATTGCATCTATTGAATATGGCCCATACTAAAAATTTATGCACAAAACATTCATCTTGAGGTCTTCTCCCCTAATAGGATGGAGTCCTTCACATCCATTTGAGCATAAGGAGTCTCTACCATGGGATGTGATTTCTCTAGATGGATAGGCCCATAATAGTGGTCATGTCCACCTAATGCAGATCTGTTCTAAAAATTAAGAACAACTATCCTTCTTTGGAGATAATCTAAGGGTAAGATAAAGTAATTTGAGCATTTGAATTGATTTTTTTTGTGTAATAATGATAGCCAACAAAGCATCGATCCTATATATATATATATATATATATATATATATATATATATATATATATATATATATATATATATATATATATGATTTATTCTCAAATAAATGAACCTTATTCACCATTCCTCTATGCCATATATATATATATATATATATATATATATATATATATATATATATATATATATATATGGCATAGAGGAATGGTGAATAAGGTTCATTTATTTGAGAATAAATCATGTGGTTAAGGATGTGTCAAGAATTAGCATTATCAAGTACTTATGACCAAATGTAGGTATCTACATAATGTTCAATGCTCTTTTACATAGTAAAATTATGAATGATTGGTATATGGTGCTATTTGATGACTAATATTATATGACTAAAGATGATGGATATTATATATGATGATGTTGCATATGATTCTAATGGTAATGCTTTCTATGGGCATTTTTTCTTATTTACAAAACATGTGTCTCATTAACCTTCATACACTTCACTCATATCTTAAAGGGGGAATCATACTTAAAATTTATTTATATTTATATTTTGGTGATTTTCATGTCTTAGTTCACAATAATACCTTGTAAGGTCATTTTTCATTATTTTTGATAGACATGTGTCTCATTAAGCTTCACACACTTCACTCATATCTCAAGGGGAAATCATACTTAAAATTTATTTATATTTCTATTTTGGTGATTTTCATGTCCCAGTGCACATAATTCATTAAAAGGAGGTTGAATTAAGGGCTTATCATATGATTATTATAGGGTTTTAACTTGAGTTCTTAATAATTAATGCCTTAGATTGATTTTTTAGATGTGGAGGCATATTTCTTGATGACACGGGGTTTTAAATCCACTTCATTTTCTAAACCTCCTTTAGTGATATGACATACCCATGGAACTTTTGTTATATACTACAAACAAAGGAGGTATCCTACTTTGTATTTAGAAATTACTTTTCCTAATCACCTATGTTTGTGCAAGAAAGGTAAGTGTGGTTTAATAGATTCTATGATACATATTCTTAGCACTTTATATTTGTAGCAACACCTACACCATTTTTATTTGTTTTACATTGAAGTGTGTGATAATACCACCTATTTTTCAGTTAATCGCACATCAACCTTAAAGTGGGACAAAATGCAGACACTCAAAATAGACCATTGGCATTTATTTCACATTAGTTTACATATTTGATGTACATTTTTCTATGTATAGGTGAAGGGTAAAACTTTGGTGTTATTGAACTATTATGGATACTTTTAAAACTTGAAATCACCTTTACACATCCCCATGTAACCCTTATAACTACATAATTCTCATTTTTACCTACTACTAAAACATCCATATAATTATGACACCTATTGGAGTTGTATATATGGTCATGGCACAATCTACTAGATTCCCATTCAAATAAAGTCAAACCATTCATATTTCACACCTTTTCCTTTTCTAGTTGTTGGATTTTGGTCATGTGCATCATTTTTTCTGAAGTTTGAATTTGTTCATCTATAAATATATAAGTGATTAGGTTTATTTAATCAACAAGCACTTATCAAATTCTTATCTAGGATACTCTTGGAACACTATGTTTGCATTGTTATTACCATGCATTTTATGTTTATCAACTTATAATTTATCCATACACTTTGAAGGGTCTCACAAATCATAAGAGGTATCACTAACTCTATCTATGCAAACCCTCAAACCAAACCCTTATCAATCTTAGTATTGAAGGATTTTCTCATTTCAAGTTGAAGTGTGAAAATTCAAGAGAGAGTATGAAATATTTGTGATTTAGATTTACATGACATGACAAGGATATTTCCTTACAACCCCGATAATGATTAAAATTATTTGTACAAGCTTGACATAGTTCCATTCTAGATTCAAATATAAATAGTAAATAAGTTCAAACATTTACATATAGATGTAGATATATTGCATTCTAAAAATAAGTTTGAAAATGATTCAAAGGCCCTTATTCATTAAGGGGGAACATAATTCTAAAAATTAAGAACCTTTTACCTCCTCCTATATTTAATTGTGTATTAAATAATCATTATTTACTATATTTTTTTAATTTTTGATTGAGAAACCCATAACTATATAGATATCAACATTTTTGTGCATGTTTTGGATTACGTATAGTTGATTATAATTGATGAGTAAATGTAAATCTAAATTAAATCATTCCTTCAGCTAAGTAACCACGACCAAGGAGCTTCCAATCCATAAAATTCACTTAGGGAATGATCTTGGCTCTACTCTTACTGTCAGATATCTAGAAGGATTTTTACCTTAGTGGGTTATATAACAAAAGATCATCCTCATCACTCAAAGTACAACCCTTTTGATTCTTATAAAATTTTAAGTGTTTTATTATGCTAGAGGGGTTTTATTGAAACAAAATACCCATAGATTCATCTCACACATAGCATATTAACTTTCATGGCAACTAACACTCTTCCACCTATACACCTACATTAATAAATTTGTTTTGATTAATTAGGTAATCAAATGTGTGTACAGTGTAGGTCTTATCTAGATGACTATGAAATAGAATATACACATATTTTAATCTCAATCAACAAATCCACTACTCCACAGACCCCACATGTATAAAAATGGTTGCACCTATTCTGAATTTGTTAGGTTGTCAACTATCTAGTGAAGTCTATGAAAATGGACCTAAAGTCATGTGGTGAGAGTTGTAGGCTATGGTGGTTCAATCAGATTTATCCAAGTTCAATCACAAGCCTTTGGAATCAATGCATTTACTTTGCATCCACTATGACCAACTCTATTCATCACTTATTTGAAAGGTTTTTCTTCAATACCATGTGTGTGTGTGTGTGTGTGTGTGTGTGTGTGTGTGTCAAATCTATTCACCTCAGTTTTTTGGGAGAAAGGTGAGTTAAATTATTGATCGTGATGATAGAGTCTAGACATGATATCGATGGAGTGATGTTTAGTCGATTGCTCTTTAAAATTGAGGTGAAAGAAATGTGATTAAGAGTTTATAAATAATTGGGACTCGACCTATTATGATTACAATCTCATCATGATTTTATAGGATGTTGGTCCTTGGTGTGATTCAAACCCTAAGACTACTCAATGCATGATAATGTGTACATTGTGATAAAATACATGCAATTATTTTTGTCAAACTATATCAAATTCAATGCTTAAATTTTGTAAAATATTATTGTAAGTGGGTATATTATCTTTAATTTTCTCTCCTTCTATTCATATAAGTTTTATAAATACCCACTACATAAAAGCATGACCCATAGTGGAAAACATGAAGCTAAATTTGAGAAAACATTGTGTTGATATTAATGAATAAATAAAAAAAAATTATGATACTAGAAGAAGAGTCAGGAGGAGATATAAGCTTCTTGATAAAACTATCTATTGATTGCAATGATTTTCACTATAGGGAAGCAATTTTCATGCAATAATTTTCAAACCAGCCTTATAGTATTATATTAAAATTTGTGGGGTTGGTTGTTTTTTATGAATATACTAAACCTACTTTGTAATTACCTATTTATATTATTTTTCAATAATACCATGTATCTAAATGGTGCTCTGAACAGTATGCATCCTTGGGTCAAATCAATCCCACATAGTTCTTCCACCTAGAGTGAATGTGCAATCGTATTGTTTGACTATGTGTATATAGCTATAAATATGGCTTTGATACTTGACAATAATATCTTTTGACTTGATTTATGAGGTTTTAGACTCGGCTCATTGTTGCTTCTTGTGAATGATCTTGAATTTTAGAGGAATAGGGCTTATTTTATTAATGTGTAATAGTGTGTAAGCTAAAAAACAAGTGTGAACTTAGTAGGGTTAATAAATAACCTTTGATGTGTATTTGTAGGAAAACCTTTTGATAATTTCCTTTATCTAATATTGTGAAATGTGTGAGAAGACCCAAAAGATTAATTTGAAATTTAGAAACTAGTTTTTATTTAGCATGGGATATGGTCACTCTAGATGGATAGGCCCATGACAATGGTCATGTCTGCCTAACACAAACTTGTCTCAAAAAATAGAGACATATATCCTTATCTAGAGATAGTTTAAAGGTAAGATAAAGTAATTTGACCATTTGACTTTTAAATTTATGTGTAGTAATGACAACCAATAAAGGGTTGAGCATGTATATAGATAAATGGCTTATAGGAATGACAAATAAGGGCCATTCATTTGGGTGCAATTCATGTGGTTTAGGATGTGTCAAGAATTAGTGTTTTCAAGTACTTGTGACCATATTTAGGTATCTACACAATGTTTTATGTTCTATTACTTACTAAAAAATATGAATGATTACTACATGATGATATTTGATGACCAATATTATATGACTAATGATGATGACTATTATATATAACGATGTTACATATAATTCTAATGGTAATGCCTTGTAGGTCATTTTTAATTCTTTATAAGACACATGCCTCATTATGATTTACATACTTCACTCATATCTCAAGGGGTAAACCATACTTTAAATTTATTTATACTTCTATTATGGTGATTTTCATGTCCCAGTGCACATAATTTATTTAAAAGGATGTCTAATTAAGGGCTTGTCACATGATCACTATATAGATTTTTAACTTCAATTTTAAATACTTAATGAATTAGATTCATTTTTAGATGTCAAGACATGTTTCCTAATGACACATGGTTTCAACTCCACTTCATTTTCTAGACCTCATGTAATGATATGGCATACTTATGAAACTTCTATTATATATTATAGATAAAGGAGGTATCTTACTTTTTATTTAGAAATTAATTTTCCTAATCACCTATGTATTTGAAAGAAAGGTAAGTGTGGTTTTGTATATTCTATGATTCAGATTCTCAACACTTTAGATTTGGAGCAACACCTATACTATTTTAATTTGTTTTAAATTAAAGTTTGTGACCATACCACCTACTTTGTGGTTTTTCACACACCACCCTTAAAGTGGGAAAAAAATTAGAAACTTAAAATAGGCCCTTGGCATTTATTTCACATTATTTTGCATATTTTATGTATATTTTTATATATATGCATGAATGATGAAAATTTGGTGTTATTGAATCATTATGGATACTTCTAAAGCTTTAAATCACTTTTTTACATCCCTATGCTACCCTTACAACTAATCATGCTTATTATGACCTATAACTAAAAACATCCATACAATCTTGACACCTATTAGAGTCATATGTATGGTCATGGCACAATTTCTTAGGCTTGTATTTAAATCAGGTTGAATCATTCATATTTCACACCTTTTCCATTTTTAGTTATTGGATGTTGGTCATGTGCATCATTTTTTCCAAAGTTTGAATTTATTCATCTATAAATAGATAAGTGATTAGGTTCATTTAATCATCAAACACTTATCAAATTCTTATATAGGATACTCTTAGAGAAATACACTTGCATTATTACTTCTATGCATTTTATGTTTATTATATTCCAATTTCTCTGTACACTTTAAAGGGTCTCACAAATCAGAAGAGCTAGCACAAAAATATATCTATACAAACCCTCAAACTAAACCCTTATCAAATTTAGTATTGAAGTATTTTCTCATTTCAAGTTGAAGTATGCAAATTCAAGAGAGATAAAAAAATATTTGCATTGTATTTTTACATGACATGACAAGGATCCTCCTTACAACGTCGATAATGATTAAAATTATTTGCATAAGATTAACATTGTTCCATTCTAGATTCAAATCTAAATAGTAAATAAGTTCGAACATTTGCATATAAATGCAAATATATCACATTCTAACAAAAAATTTAAAGATGATTCAAAGGCCCTTATTCATTAAGGGAACATAATTCCAAAAAATTAATATTTTTTTAGCTTTTCTTATATTTTGAGTATTTAAATAATCATCATTTACTATATTTTTTTGTTTTTGATTGAGAATATCTTAATGATATAGATGTCAATATCTTTGCACATGTTTTCGATTACATATAATTAATTATTTGATGAGTAAATATAAATTTAAATCAAAATATTATTATAGTTAAGCAACTACAACTAGGAGGTATTCAATCTATCAAAATCACTTAGAGAACAATCTTGGTCCTATCTATTAAACTCTGTGTCACATATGTATAAGGATTTATACCATGGTAAATGGTATAACAAAACATCATCTTTACCATTCAGAGTACAACCTTTTCTATTAAATGTTTTATAATACTTAATTTGAGATCGATATATTTGTATATAAATACTTGATAATTTAAACAATAATACAAATTGATAATGTCACATTTTCTATTAAATATTTTATGATACTTAATTTGAGATGGATATATTTATATATGAATAGTTGATAATTTAAACTATAAGGACTATGTTGTAGCTATAGTACCTACTTTTTTGTAACGTAGATGATTGGGGATGCTACATGTATTAGATTGGGGAAATACAATTTTATTTGTAGTGAGAATATCATTGAGACAAATACAAATATTTTTTGCATGTCAGTACATATTATATGAATATTATCATTGAAAGCAACACATAATCCAAACTAAGAGCAAAACCCACCAAAAAAATCATCATTAGCAAAATGTTGAAGTATGTTTTGTTATTGCATGAGTTTTCCTGAGTAAGTTGTTTGTAAATGTAATTATAGTTTTCGATGAGATATATTAAAATTAGAGTATAATAGGAAAAAATATGTATTTCACAATTTGTTAAAATAAATTTGAAATCATATATTTTTGAAGACTAAAAAATTAATAATACATTGTAGTTGGGAATTATTGTACAAATTTATTGAAGCTATTGATATCATTTTTAAAATACATTCTATAATTCTTGTTTGTTGTTTTATGTGACAATGAGTAGGGGCCTTTTTCCCTTTAAGCTTAATGCAACATGCATAAACATTTCAATGTCAGAATATGAAATATGTAAAATTTCATGAAATGCATTTCATATTGCAAGCGTAATGTAAATTAAGTGTGCAAATAATAAACATATACCTTATAAATGGGATACTAAGTATCTTTTATGTTCAGTAACAATTTGATGTACAATATTCTTGTTGTGTAAGTATTTCATTCAAATAAAAATATATATTACTATTTGAATTCTTTTGCAGTACAATCTTTTTCTTAAATTTTGTGTTTACATTAATTGAAAGTGTAAAACTAGAAAAAGATTGCTAAAATGGATTAAAAATTATTATTTCTTAATGGGCTAAGTGACCATGGGTTTTAAGTGAGGTACAATTTTTAATTTGTACTTTTATATCATGAAACCCTACTTGCTTTTGTTGTATGAAACCCTACTTGACCAACCCAAATCCTTTTTGGAAAAATTGGTAATTTATGTGTCTATATATACACCATTATATAATAATAGTATATATTATGTAACAATATATATTAATATTATAATTATATTATTATATTATATTAAGTAAAATATTAAATATATAATACTAATATATTATAATGGATATTTGTAGATCCACTAGAAAATAGAGAATGTGTACATGACCCTTTATTCTCTTTTTAACGTTTAACTATTAAACAATATTTCATATATTAATATGATTTTAAATTGAATTCAATTTATCAATTAATATACAATTAATATATATCATTCATTGATAAATACAATAAACATTTCATATATTCATTAGGCATTCACATATATTCTAGATAGATTAAGTGAATCATTAAAACATTCATGAATAAAAAAAAATTTAATAAAATATAAAAATTAAAATTAAAATCAAAATCAAACTTAATAATTTTTATTTTTCAATTTTGAAAAAGTCAAATGTTTGAGAACACTAAATTATTAATGAATAGTGATACAATATGTTCTTCAATTCTTTACATAAGATCTGATAACATGTGTGCAAATAATGGTCACCATCACATAAGGTTCAAATATTGATTACATTCAATGATAATTAATTTTTTCAAAGAAAAAACAAATTGGCTATTTATTAAGAATTTACTTAATTATGAGTATTTCTACTTAAAATAAAAAGAGATTGCTAGATTATCACTGTGGGTTCTTTTAAGCCACATTCTCCAATAAATTTAGGTTGTCAATTCAACAAAGTGCATTTGTGCATTTGACAGCTGCAATGCATGTTTTAACTACACGATTGGGTCTTTAGCACATGGCCTATAGTGAGTAGTTCTTGTGGTAGCCACATTTAAAGTTAGTAATTTGTGTTGTACACTGTGTTTAACAATTATATGCATTATAACACATTTTATCTTTAATTTATGATGAATTTGTTGCATCAGAAGCTTTGGACTTGGGTTTGGTACCTAATCTACAGTAAGACTAAAAGTATCTATAGAAACCTTTTTTCTATGGAACAACATTGCATATCACTACAGGGGAGATAATGAGGCTATTGTTCTATGTGTCGGCTAAATATCAATTTGATGGTTTGGATCTAAGATGACATGATAATCGATGACCCAAGATCATTAGTGTTTTGACTGTCAAGAGTTGCACTTTATGTCACACCCCTACAAAATCAATGATAGGGAAAATAAATCTTTTTACAGGATAGTGTCTATTGTGAAACCTCTTTTAGGGTCTAAGAAAATCATTTATTAAGTGGAGAAATGATTGGGGTGTATTTTCTTGGGCACGTTGATGTGTTATACATAAAATTCTCATGGATTTGAATCATCTTTAGAGCCATGTTTGTCAGGGTTTTTCACTTGTTGGTTATTTTGTTAAATTCATGAATTCTGAATTTAGCATCTTAGGGTTTTTGATGTAAGAATTATACATCTGTAATTTTTTTGTAATGTGCGTATGAGTTCAATTTTTAAAATGTAATGGATTATTTTAAATCATTTCTCTTTTTTTTATTTGGTACATTTTTATTCATATCAAGAGAAAATTTTATAATGTAGTTTGAAATCTCCCTCATGTAACAATTTAGATAAGTGTCCAACATGAAGTTTTTATTGGCTTCCAAAAAGATGTGTCAAATTGGGGGAAAGGGATACAAATGTATATATAAATAATGTGCATTGTAAAAAAAAAAGAATTTAACATTTTTGTCTATTCATTTAGGTTTCTCTTATTGATTTCAGGCAGCTTTAGGCAAACCCAAATTTTTTGTATGTAAACCCATTCATACATACTTCAATTTTAAAGGACCGATTCATTTTCCTATGAATTTTGCTACAATGGTTTCAGAGAAAAAAATATTAACAGTATCAAATGTAGAAGCATGGGCCATGAAGATTGGATAGCCTACATATCTTCTCCTTATAATTAAGGTTTGATGTAGTTCTCCTTTCACTTGTAATGGCCTCCTCCATAAGACGTCATCATCAAACCCAAGTTGGTACTCTAAGCTAACAAAGAATATAATATGTCATTTAATCAATCTTCTAAGTCATCTAGTCAAGGTGAAATGACACACCAAAAGTTCACTTATTATAATACACCTTAACATCCCAAGGTGTGTGTGCATACCCAAAGAATTGTCATGCAATAACACAAATGAAAGTCCAACATGATAAGGAACCTAGGTTTCATTGGTTTGACTAGGCCAAAGTCTCAATAATATCTGGCTTAAGTTGCTCGGAGAAGATCCATCTCTCAAGTGGTTCTCTAATGGTGATCAAGGTCATTATTAAAGAATACAAGATCACTTACAAAATAATCCATGAGGGTCACTACCTAGCAACAACTATACATCTGAGCATACCACACAACTAGAAATAAGCAAAATACACATATACAAAGAACTCTATATAATATTCGCGCTAAAGCAAACACTCTAATTTGTTTAAGCACATGTCCCAAAAACACCTAAAATTAGTTAGTCGTAACACTCACTCTAAGAGAATGTCCTAAGGGTTATTTTTCTATGTTTATGTCTACTCCTCAAGCTGCCTACATATCTGTGGTGATCCCTTCACATGTAGAATCAAGTTTGGATGTAGTTCATCCATTTCTGAACAAGTGTTATATCAAACATGAAATAATTTTCCCTTCACCTAATAGTCTCATGACTAAGCTAATGTAGTTACCCCCTATAGTTAACACTAAAATCACTAGTTAGCCTAAGCGTATATAGACACTACCAAGAGTTACAAGGGCATATAAACATATGGAAAGTACACACATTGATAATTCTCAATCTAAGCATGAAAAATGAGCCTTACTCCAAAAATACATTTTAATTCCTTTACTAAAAGGACCCCTTTTGACCTATCAAGGTATGACTAGGGTCTTAGATATTTAAATAATATAATTATAGATCAAAACCTGACCTAAGGTTATAACAATTGTATAATACTAATAACATGCATGAAAGCTACTAATCTATTTAGATATAGATAAATACACACTTAAACAAAGTATCACGACGCACAATGTGTCAAAATGCTACATGACACACCAACTCCAAGTTGAATAAATTGGGTATAAAAACACCCTTATTTTTAATTTATAACAAGACAGATACATTTTATAGATGTAGGAAGACATTCTCTAAGATATAATTATCATGTTTAAGGCACATGAATATTTTTATTGTGAATAAAAATGCAAATTTGTTTACCATTCCAAAGTGAAATTATGTGCTTAAAATTATCTTACAAAAATTCTCTATAAACTAGCTTTATAATTACCTTGCTAAAAATAGAAGTACTATTGAACTAAAAAAAAAAAATCTATTATAAATTGATTAAAATTTTTAAGTTTGAGAAACTTTATTTCTTGATATTTTATTTACATCAATTCCAAATCAACTTTGGAAACAAGAAGAAGATAAAGGGGTTTTGCCCCAACAATTATCTTTTGAAATTGGTCAAAAATGATGATTTCTAATGAGAGTAAAAATTATTTGATTAATGATCCCATATTTTGCATCCTAAAATAATTATGTCCAGGTCTCATATTTTAGAAATTTTGGATTTAAATATCTATTTTACACAAAATCCAAAACAACTTTAGAGGGGAGAAAAATGTAATTGAAAATTTGGTTTTGCAAATGCCATGTAGAAATGGTCAATAAGGATTATTTCTTACCAGATTAAAAAATTTCTAAATATTTTTTACATATTCCATAATCTAATAAAATTAGTTTCAATTCTTAGTTTTGATAAATTCTCAGTTTAGGTATTTATTTTTTTATGATTCTAAATGAGTTTTGACCAAGTTGGGAAGACATTATAATAGATTGATTAATTCATTTATTTTTGAGTTTATTTTATCAAAATTGATTGCTTTATTATTTAAAATTATGGAATCATTAGGACAGTAGGAGGTGGGTGATGAGGACAACCTAAACCCAGACCTAGATGGCTTGGTTATGTATGTTGTTCACTTGATCTAAAAATGGAGAGTGGTTTTTTAATGTTTATTGGAGAATATGTGCATGCCCTTATTTTCAAGGCATTGAACAAGATTATCTAATATTTTTTAATGTTTTTTGGATAATATGCTTAGTTCGCTATTGTGTGTATGCAAGAAAAGAGAGACTATTCCCAACTGGTGGGTGCATGATATTTTATTGGAGGATGAACATTATTTTGGTCAAGCTCTATTTTGACTCTTTGTCACATATGGAAATTGGTGTCCCATCGATTCAAGTTTTGACCTATAGATTTGGAGGGGCTTATGTTCATATTGTTAACCACTTCTTGTCAAGGGGGAGTAAACTTGAGAATCTACCATTGACGGTGGTTCCCCATTTAATGGAACAAGGCTCTATTTTATTTTGCTATCCTTTGGAAGTATCATTGAAGTCCTAAGTTGGATCATGTGAGCTCAATTAAGTAGATTGTTGCCTTGGATACCATAGTGTCCTCCAATGGAAGGAGGGTATATGAGTCTTACTTGGTTTTGTAAACCAGAGACAATAATCTCAAGTTGGTTTCAATTATGGAAGCTAAAGAAATCTCCATTGAAACTAAATTTTACCTTGCTTTCAACATTTCTATGGGTTTCATGAGTTTGGACCAAGGCGTGGTCAAAGGAAGAGACCTCAAAGATGCACCATGAGATATATGGGGATATTACCAGTTTGGCCCATAATAGAGTAGACCAATTTCAAAATTAATGCTCTAAGTCTTGTGAGGATAGTTGAACTACTCTTGGCATCTTCTAATTATTTCCTCTATTTTTTTTCATTAGCCTTTGGAAGGATCATTTAAGTCCTAAGTTGGATTGTGTGAGCTCAAATAAGTAGGCTAATGTCTTGGATACCATAGTATCCTATGGAAGGAGGGTAGGGGAGTCTTGCTTGATTTTGTAAACCAGAGGTAGTAGTCTCAAGCTACTTTTGATGAAGCTAGAGGAATAGCCATCGAAACTAACAAATCCCTTATGTTCAACATTGTTATGGGTTTCACGAGTTTGGACCAGGCCACAATTAGAGGGAGAGAACTCAAGGATGTGTCACAAGATATATTTAGATATTGCAAGTTTGGCCCATAATAGAGTGGCCTAATTTCAAAATTGATGCTCTTTGAGAACTGTTAGACTGCTCTTAGTATTTATTGGTTGTTTGTTGCTTCTTCATTATTTTTACAAGTTAGTTCTTCTCTGATGACTGTCTACTAAAGCTTCTTCTTTGTATTTTTTTTAGTTTGTTTGCTCGATCATGTTAAGTAGCTGGGGAGGGTTACTTATAGAAGCTCTGCAAAAGTTTGGGCCATGTTTCAATTTGCACTAGTTATTCCCAATCTTCTAGGCATTGGATGTGTATTCTTTACTAGGTCCTTTTGGGTGTTTTGTTTTATTCTATTATAAAATTTGTGGGACCTACTCTTAAAAAATTCTCTTTGTTATGGTGTAAAGGTTATGAGACCTACTTTCAAAACCTTATTTTTGGATGTGGGACCTCAGCAAAATCTTCATGCTTTACCCATATCTAATAAAAAATTTAAAAGTAAGGAAATAATTTTGTGGACCCAGGCATAGTAATTAAAATTTTAATTAATTCATAGCTCATTTTACTAACAAGTTTTGAAGAACTTAATTATAAGGTAGCTTAATAAATGAGGGCTAAGTGTTAAGTTATTTAATAAAGTAATAAAAAATAACATATAGTTTCCAATTGACTTAAGTGATGGTGGGTCAAATTCCCACCATTAGATTGGGTGGATCTCTATCAGTAGATCTAAAGTTTCAAAAATTACCTTAATCTTTTTAATGCACAAAATAAAAGTTAACTTCCAAAATTGTGTTTTTATTTCTTCTTTTCTTTGTTTTTAAGGCCAATGGCAGCTTGTGCTTTCAAAGGGATGAGATGGAGGAGGGTCAGTTGACCCAACTCTCTTCCCCCTTCCTATAATGGAAGGGGAAGGGGTTGACACTGCCACCACTTGTTCCCATTACTTTATTTTATTAAAATTAAAAAATAAGATAAAAATTAATAAAATCTTATTAGCATATATTGCTCTTTATTTTTAATATGATTATTATATTTTCAATATTTTAATAATTTATTTAATAAAAATAATATGTGCGTGTATATACATATATATATATTTAATTAATTATTATTTTTTTGTATATATATATATATATATATAATTTAGTAATTTTATTCGTTAATAATTTATTATGATATAATTAATAATTAGTGACATATATATACCAAAAAATCATTAATAAGTTATATATATATATATATATATATATATATATATATATAAATATAATTAGTAATTTTACACACACAATATGTGTGTGTGTATTGTGTGTGTGTAAAATTACTAATTATATATATATATATATATATATATATATATATATATATATATATGTATATGTATGTATATATATATATATATATATATATATATATATATATATATATATATACACACATACATATATTTGTATTTGCATTTTCAAATGCGTAAGTAAATTTAAACAAATTAATTTAGAGTTTAAATTAGGTTTTTTTTAATAATAATAATTATTATTATTTTTAATTTCTATAACCCATTCTCTAATATATTAAAGAGATATAAACCTAATAATTTTACAAATCAATCAGTATTATCCAAACGTAAAGTAGCATAATTCCACTATTAATTTTAATTTTTTCCAATCAAAAGAAAAGTATTGAAAGGAGTGAGGAGATTCATATTTTTATTTGTCTTATACAAATTTAAGTTTAAAATTTTTCACTTCCTAATTGTAATAAACAATCTTCATATATTTACACAACATACATATTTTTCAAACATATTGTTTTATACTTTAAAATAAATAATTTTGAACCATTTTCTTTTTGCAATATACAAGTATAAAAATGTACAACTTTTATATTCACTTCTTTTTCAAAATTCAAGAGAGGTATATGAAGAAATAGAAGAGAGAGAGGGGGGTATATGAATAAATAGAAGAGAGAGAGGGGTTATTATTTCCACAAGCAACTATTCAAACACTATATTTTCATTCCCAAATTAAAATTTCAATTATAATAAGTTTAATAGAAGAGAGATGATAAGATATTTATGTATTTTCACTATAAATAAAATAATGAGACAACTTTATTATATGTATTTTTTTATTTTGCAACAAATAACTTTCAAATAAAAATTTTAATTACTCTAAGATTTAAAAGAGAAAAATAAAAGTATGAAATTTATTTTCCTTTTCACAATATGAGAGATATTAGTAAGGATTGAAGGAGAGAGATTTTAAACACAATAAAAACATAAATTATGACTTTTATTTTGTATTATTTGATCAACTAACTCTTTTTTTACACAAATTATGCCAAAATAATACCCACCTTATCTCCTCCATCTATCATGCATGCAACAAGCTCCTAAGCTCTATGAAGATCTACTACTCCTTCCAACAAGCTCTTCCTCCCACCTAAAAAAATGAACTCAATAATGACCAAGGATTTGAAATAAAAAGAGTGTCTAATTCTTCTCATTTAACCTTGAATTTAAAAAAGTGAAGATATGGTTAAAAATATAGAAGTAGATTAAGCACAAGGATGATAAACTAATCTGTAGTAGGCCAATTAATTGAAAACTCACATAAATAAATAGTATGAATTATAAAACTGAGATATGCTAAATATATAAAGTACAAGTTTGAAATATGTTCAATTGATTATAATATCAAAGAGAAATGATACTTAGTTGGATTTATTGTGCATAAACAGATCTAGGTTAGACACAAGCAAAAGTGTGTAGGATTAGGACTTTGAAACAATCGTCAGATATTAGAAATATTTTTTCTGTCACCATGAACACTACCATCACCTTTGGGACACTACTGTTGACACATGTGTTCATGTTGTGACACTATTATCATGTAAAAAATATCCTCTAGATCTTGATGTGAAATCATTTTAGATTTTATGTTGTCTTTTTGATGATGTATTCAAATTTAGAATACAAATTGTCTTTCTCTTCTTATTAATCAAACCCTAGCTCTTCACCCTTCTTCACCCTTAAAATGAGTTTTCCAAAAATAGGTTACTGGGTTGATGATGTCAACTAACCTTAATGACTCCTCTATCCATGAACATTTACTACATATCTAATACTTCAAGGAGGGACTCAGAATTATGTAGTTCTTATATGCAATCAAAAATAGATCATGCATATAAATCAATCTTAGTTCAAAGAAGATAAAATATACCTACACTTCCGATTGGGAATACATTTGTTAGGCAGGAGCATGACCAAGATGCAGATCTACTAGACCTAATTAGGGGTTCACTTTTCACAATACACCATGCTAGGAAGTGTTCCAAAGCTTACAATCTAACGCAATCATGTAACAACCCTAAAAGAGTCTTAGGTTTAATGTTCACTTTATTCTAATAACAAGAAAGTAAATCTAATCTAGTTCACACCAAAGCTTGTGGCACAATATGAGGGGTTAGTAAAGAAATCAAAACATGTATAGGAGAATCTCAATTAAGCTAAATATGAGTAAGACCCTAATACATGGAATATGAAGAGTAATATTATTTGAGCTAATACTTAGGCTACTTCTATCTATTAAAGAGAGGAGAACAAAATTAGAATATACTTACCTGAATGTGAACCCGTTGAGACTCAATCTCTCCCTTGGACAAAGGGGCCTCAAAAGAGGATGTTATGGTTTGTAAGGATAACTAAGAAAGACCAAAACATCCAAGACTCATCCACAAGAATAGATTCTCTAAGTAGAAACCCTAAACTAAGTCTCCTCAAGTAGATTGGTGGAAGAGAAGATTATAAAGAAGAGTGAGTGAATAATAACTCTTGATTGCATATTAAAATAATGATGAAATGATCTTGTATATATAGGCGGATCTCACCCTAAATCCTTCTGAATATGTCGACTATACGGGTTTGACCTAGTCAACCCTATATGTTTTCAAGAGATAAATCACTAGGTCCTGAGTTAGGTCAGTCGAAGGGCTAACAAATTTCTCAATTAAAAAATATCTCTAAAAAGTATAGGGTCAATCTAGTTGACCCTGTATAGTAATCAGAGGCTGAAAACTGTACAGGGTCGACCTAGTACAGTCAACTGGTGAAAGGGGATCAAGGTGAGGAAAAGAGGGATGGAAAGAGGAAAAAGATTGGAGGAGTGTGAAACCACTTTTAGGGTCTGGTAAAATCATTTATTAGGTGGAGAAATGAATGGGGTGTAGTTTCCTGGGCACATTGATATGTTATACGTAAAATTCTCATGGATTTGAATCATCTTTAGAGCCATGTTTGTCAGATTTTTTCACTTTTTGTTGCTTATTTTGTTGAATTCATGAATTTTTCAGCATCTCAAGTTTTTGATGTAAGAATAATGCATCTATAATTTTTTTGTAATGTGTGTAAGAGTTCAATTTTTAAAATGTAATGTATTATTTTAAATCATTTTTCTATTTTTTATTTGGTAAATTTTTATTCATATCAAGAGAAAATTTTATAATGTAGTTTGAAATCTCCCCAATGCAACAAATCAGAGAAGAGTCCAACATGAAGTTGTTATTAGCTTCCAAAACAGATGTGTTAAATTGGGGGAAAATGATACAAATGTATATATAAATAATGTGCATTGTAAAAAAAAGTGTAATTAATATTTGTGTCTAGTCATTCAAGTTTATCTTATTGATGTTAGGTGGCTTTAGGCAAACCCAAAGTTATTGTATGTAAACCCATTCATACCTACTTCAATTTTAAAGGACCCATTCATTTTCCTATGAATTTTACGACAATGGTTTTAGAGAAAAAATCAATAGCAATATCAAATGTAGAAGCATGGGCCATGAATGTTGTCAATTATGTGGGCATCATCAGGGATTACAAAGAACTCATGTCTAGATTTGGGTATGACTTCAGATTTGTTAAGAAACACACAAAGCCCACATGTCTTTATCATTGTTTCTTTTCCCAGAACTCCATTTAATTTCATGCATTGTTGGTAACCAGTTTTAATGGTATAAAGAATTGAATTCCATATGCCTTTTATGCATATGATATTGTTGTCTATAGGTTCTTTAGGCTACCTAACTAGATATCATAATTGTGTATAATGTATATTTTCTTTTTGATGCAGTTACTATGTTGACTACATTTCAGTTTATAGTGATTGCAATTATGAGATTTGTATCAAATGCTATCTGGTTTTCCACTAGTAAAGATGTATCTCTTTGGGATGATTGGTAATGGAAGGTTGATTTTTCATAAATTTACGTTTACAGTTGTAATTGATGACTTGAGTTTATATTTACTTGGAACACATAGCAACGTATGTGACCAAAATCAAAGTTTGTCACTGTATAACGCTGCAACATGTTTGCCATATATGCAAATTGTTGGTTTTCTGGAAATCGACATTTGTCATTGCAATTATTCACCCAAAGTTATGTTCATGATAAAAAATAAAAATGAAAAAGTGAGATGCTCACAGTTGGCAACCAAAATTAAAAACTAGATGTAATTTTACTACAGATTTATGACGGCAAACATTGCAAAATTCTAATTCAAAAAAAACTGTGTAAATTTTATTGGAAGCAGGATATCAAATTTATTCATTATTTATCAAATTTAAAAAATCAAATTTTAATTCACTATGAATCGTTGTATATAATCAAAACCATAACCAACTTTAATATGAAATTGCTTTCATTTTTTTAAACATTTTAAAATTGTAATTCACTTAAATTTTTCTTAAATAATTTTTTTTTATTACATTCAATTCACAAAAATTAATTCAAATTTAAAAAAACATTTAAAAAAATAAATTTTTTTTTAAACATACGTCATGGAATAATTATAATTTTTGATTGCAAATGAAATTAATTTAAAACTCCCATAAGAATTATTTGGCTAAAGCGAAAGTTATAGTGCCAACAGGGACTAATAAGACAAATTGCTAGCGTCACACGGTGGCATCGTGCTCCCCAATAATTGTGGTCCCATCAATATATTTAAAAAAAAAATAGAGAAGCGTATAGGACTAGGGAATCTAAAAACGAGGGTGTGTCGATATTAATTATAATATATCTAAGTTTGTAAGCAATCCTAATTCCACAGGGAACTAGCGTTACGGATGTCCACAAATTCGACAATGGATAAGTCAAAAACGTAATAAAAGTACTTCGCTTCGATGACTCTAAACTTATCGTATTGGGTGCCTGTCAAATCAGTGTGTGGAAAATTAGTATGCGACAAAAAACAATCGCCGCACTTCAAGGAATTCAGAGTTTGTGGAATTTTGGGCTACTCTGCTCGATAAATCAAAGAGGACGGTACCTTGTGAAGACATCAATCAATGAAAGCATTAGTTTCGATGGAATTCCTCAACATTGAATGGATTCCTTGGCTTATGTTCTTACTCCTTTCGGCTCTGCTACTTCGAAAATCAAGTACCAAAGCATCGAAACTGCTTCCACCTGGGCCAGCACCCTTACCCATCCTGGGAAACCTTCATATGATTTCCCGTCTTCCTCACAGATCATTGTTCTCCCTTGCCCACAAATATGGCCCAATTATGACCCTCTACTTGGGTTCTCTCCCAACGGTTATAATATCATCTCCACAAGTGGCTAAACAAGTCCTCAAAACGCAGGACCATGTATTTGCAAGCCGTCCTCCAATGGGTCGAGGCGATAACCACTTTTTTAGCCCCCAGAAAGTTTCATTCGCTCCATATTGCACATACTGGAAATTCATGCGCAAAGTCCTTATCCAGGACCTGCTTTCTCCCAAGCGATTGAAGTCCTTCACATCCCTCAGAGCCCACCAGGTCCTTGCCATGGTACGCTCCATATTACACACAGCTACAGCTAACAATAGCATTAATCCCCATGCCGTAGACGTGACCAAGGAGGTGGGTTTTCTCAGTAATAATATTATCTGCAGAATGTCATTCGGGAAGAATTGCAATGAAGCTGAGCTAGGTGGAAGAGTATTCAAGGAAGTTTTGGAAGAACTGCTGGCTCTTTCTGGTGGGTTTAATTACAGAGATTACATTCCTCTCTTGGGTCGTCTTGATTTGCAAGGAAGTAGGCGAAAACAAGCCGAGCTTACCAAGATTTTTCACATGTTTATGGACAAAATTGTGGATGAACACTTGGAAAAGAGGAAAAACGGCACTAGTTTGGAGGGTGAGGACTTTGTGGATATGCTGATTTCTTTGTCAGAAGACGAATCCATGGAGATCAAAATTACACGACAACACATCAACAATGTCACTTACGTATGTTTACACCTTTTGTCTCTTTAAATTCCTTTTTTTCAAATTTCTCTATGATTGGAGGTTAATCAGCTCTTGTACAATATAAAGATAATCTGATATGATTGCTGAAAGTTATAGGATTAATCTGTGAAATTCTTCTGGATTTAACCGCGTAAGATTGATTTTGTCCAACGTTTTAGATCCGGAATAAAGAGCAAGAAATAGGGTTAATCTGTTTGAAATCTGTCAATTTCTTTCTCAAACTGTAGCAACATGATGTGTCTTTCTCAGGACATGTTGGCAGCAGCCACAGATACTTCGGGGGGTACATTGGAATGGGCAATGTCAGAATTGCTTAGGAATCCGTCTGCAATGAAGAGAGCTCAAGAAGAGATTGATTCTGTAATAGGATTCAATCGTATGGTAGAAGAATCTGATCTACCTCATTTACAATATCTGCAATCAGTAGTGAAAGAAACACTGCGACTTTACCCAGCTGCTCCGCTGCTCCTTCCACATCACTCTCTGGAACATTCCATGATAGAGGGGTTTCACATCCCGGAGAAGACTCAAGTTCTTGTAAATGCTTGGGCTATTGCAAGGGATCCATCTGTTTGGGACGAAGCCAATGACTTCAAGCCTGAAAGGTTTTTGGGATGCGAAATCGACTTGAAAGGTCAATATTTTGAGTTCATACCATTTGGTTCAGGCAGAAGAGGATGCCCTGGAGTTAGTTTAGCTCTCTCCGTAGTTCAGCTTGGGCTTGCACAACTATTACACTGCTTCAATTGGAGTCTACCCGAAGGAGTCATTCCAGATAATTTGGATATGTCAGAAGTATATGCTATCACCTTGCCAAGGGCAAAGCATCTTCATGCCATTCCAATTCCCCGCCTTCCACTTAACATGTATGAACCAAAACCAAATCCCTAATATTAACGCAAAGTATCTTCATGCCATTCCAATTCCCTGCCTTCCACTCAACATGTATGAAACCAAATCTCTAATATGTTAATATGTGGATAAATATGAAACTTGCTTACAAAAGGTTTACTTCACCCAATTCTCCACCTTTCATTAAACATGTACGAACCAGATGTTTAATATATGGAAAATAATCTATTTTTCGTAAATATGAAACTTGCTTGCTAAAGGTTTTAATTATGTTATTGTATCAAATTTTGTTGAGAGTCCATGAGTATTACAAAACCTCTTCTTATATAATAAAGGATATTGTGACCCTATCCAGGGACTTTTTGGTCACATGGGTACAATGGACTGCTTGTGTGCATTTAGTACGTGGAAGTATAAAGTGCATAAGCGAATTCTACTAAATCATATTTCACTCAAATTTGAATGCTTTTCATTTTTATGTGCACCGTGGCCATGTGGTGGAATCTTGTGCAATGTGTCCTCGATGGGCTCCAAGTCTTGATTGCTTTTCATCTTTATCATGTCCATCCAAAGTGATACACTAACAATCAATACAGGTTCACATGGTCATGGAACTTAAATTAATATTTGCACTTTATTTTTCATGCGACATACACATATTTGAGACCAATGGACCTCGTTGCAGTTTAAAATGAAATCCATATGCTAATGTGTCTATAGAGACTTCTTTCACTTCAAACATTAAGTTGCACTTCAGGACACTTTGTGACTCTATGACACTATTGTAGTTGCCATATTTTCTTTTTTTAATATCAAATGTTTAATTAAAGTGTTATGTGCACATTATTAATCTTTTTGAGACATAATCATGGTGTGTTTGTGTATTGTGTGTACAAAAAGGCACAGAGACAAAATAAATGTAAAGGCAAAAGTTTAGCAGATCTATGGACTTCAAACGAAAGCATTTGATAATACTAGAAGCAATCTATGACTTTGTGACTATGATATAATGAAATATTGTCGTGTGTATCCCTTGGAATGGACACAACTAATATAAAAAAGGTAAAAAAAGCCCTAAAACCTACCATGTTCATTCGGACTCAAGTAAATATAAATGCAATTTGAATATTCAATGCATCCATGGAGTCTTCAAAGAAGGCATGACCACTAAAGGCAAACTTCACAATTCTACGATTTTGTGACTACGAGATAATGAGAAGTTGCCACACGTATCACTTTGAGTGGAAATGGTAAAATTAGAAGGAACAAAGACTTCAATCTTGCCCAATTCACACTTCACTATACAACTACTCCATGAACCATGTAGGGTCCATTTGTAGCCCCTATGACTTCCCTAAGGACATATGATGTGTCTCTGTGGATTCCATGATTGTGTGACCACTGATCACATGGGTAGGGATTTAATACTTCAACTTCTTACTTGAGCCACAAATAGTGTCTTATGCTAACACATGTCTCTCACCCTAGGGTCATGCACATGAATTCTCCTTGTTAAAGTCTCAAAGAAGTTTTTCTTGTGTTAAGTGCACAGAAACGTTATAATATAAAATATCTTTTGCTACGTTGAGGTCCAGATAGTCATAAGCCTTAGTATTTGTTGCCATGCCAACTTTTTTTATGGATCCCCTGCGAGTATTGAGAAGTCTATTGCATATAATAAAAGGTATTGTGACCCTAACTTTAACTTTGTGGCTATTTGTGTATTATGGACCCCTTACACAGATTTAGTGCATTGAAGTATATAGTGGCTAAGTGAATTATATCAAATCACAGTTCACTCAAATATGAATTGTCATGCCCATAATTTTTATTCCAAGACCCATGTAATTAATTTTAATTTTTTTTGTTAACTTAACTCAATGACGCTTACTTATTAACTACAATTGCTTAGTGGTTTAACTATTATGATTTGGTCAATGTGTAACTGAAATGTGACACACACAATTATTATGTGATTATTTAATTCATTTACTTTCCACCACAATGCTTCCCTATGAAGCAAAATACAAACATATTAAAGTGAGGCTTAAGATCTAAAGTGGGTTCTAAAATATTTTACTTAATGTCACAAGTCACATTAATATGATGCCTTTAATGGAAAGTCTAACTTAATTATAATTTCTTGATTTATTAGATTATGAATACTTTCAAATATATGACTCTAGTCAACACACACAAAGGAAAATAACAATGAATTAAGGCAATAATTTACTTTATAATAGGGTTATCACCTTAAGGCTCACCACATGAGAGTCCTTACTAAAAAACTACACAACTCTACTCCCAAGGGCACACAAAATAAGGGGAGTTACAAAAACACATTCATCTCAAGGAAGCTAACATCTACACAACCCAAATCTAATGAGTAGGGGTTGACAACAAACACAACGATGAATATCAAATTCTATTTAAATAATATTACATATAAATTTGATCCAAACAACAACGCTCAATCCCAACATGAATGATGGTGACAAAACACCCCTAACCTAGCCTATGATCTTGACTTGATGCCCCTACCACAACTTGGGCAGCCTACATATCCACTCCTTGAAATCAAGGTTTGATGTATTTCTCCTTGTACTTGTAATGGCCTCCTTCATGAGACATCATCATCAAAACTAGGTTGGAACTCTAAGTTAACAAAGAATATGATATGTCATTCAAGTGAGTTTCTAAGTCATCTACTCAAGGTGAAACAACACACCAAAAGGTCACTTATCATAATACACTTTAGCATCCCAAGGTGTGTGTGCATAGCCAAAGCATTGTGATGCAAAAACATAAATGAGAGTCTAATGTGACAAGGAACCTAGGTTTTATTGGTCTGACTAGGTCAAAGTGTCAACAATATTTGGTTTAAATTTCTTAGAGAAGCTCCATCTCTCGAGTGATTCTCTAATGGTGACCAAGGTCATTACAAAAGAATACAACAAAATTATCCATAAGGGTCACTACCTAGGAACAACTATACATCTGAGCATACCACACATCTGAGCATACCACACATCTAGAAACTAGCAAAATACACATATGCGAAGAAGAAAACTATAATATTTATGCTAAAGCAAACACTCAAGGGTTAGTTTTTAAGCACATATCCCAAGAACACTTAAAATTAGGTAGTTGTAATGTTCACTCTAGGAGAACATCCTAAGGGTTAGTTCTCTATGTTTGCATCCACTCTTCGAGCTACCTAGATATCTATGGTGATCCCTTCACATGCCAAATTAAGTTTGGATGTAGTTCATATATTCCTAAACAAGTGTTATATCAAACATGAAGGAATTTGGACTTCAACTAATAGTCTCATGACTAAGCTAATGTAGTTACCCCTATAGGTAACACTATAACCACTAGTTAGCCTAAGTGTATATAGACACTACCAAGAGTTAAAAGGGCATATAAACATATGGAAAGTATACATGTTGATAATTCTCAATCCGAGCATGAAAAATGAGCCTTACTGTAAAAATACGTTTTAATTCCTTTACTAAAATGACCCCCTTTGACCTATCAAGGTGCAACTAGGCCCTTAGATATTTAAAAGTGTTTACAGATGGAAACCTGACCTAAGGTTATAACAATTGTATAAGACTAATAACATGCATGAAATATAATAATCTATTTAGATATGGATAAATACACACTCAAACAAAGTATCTTGACCCACAATGTGCTAGAGTGCTACAAGACACACCAACTCCAAGTTGAATAAATCGGGTACATAAACACCCTTGTTTTAAATTTATAACAAGAAAAATACATTTTATAACTATAGGAAGACATTATCTAAGATATAATTATCATTTTTAAGGTATATGAATATTTTTATTGTGAATAAAACTGCAAATTTGTATACCATTCCAAAGTGAAATTATCTTCTTAAAATTGTCTTACAAAAATTCTCTATAAACTAGCTTTAGAATAACCTTGCTAAAAATAGCATTACTATTGAACTAAAAAAATTAATCTATTGTAAATTGATTAAAAATTTTAGATTTGATAAATTTCATTTCTTGATATTTTATTTACATCAATTCTAAATTGACTTTGGAAACAAGAAAAAAATAAAGGGGTTTTGCCCCAACAATTATCTTTTGAAATTGGTCAAAAATGATAATTTTTTATGAGAGTAAAAATTATTTGATTACTGATCCCATATTTTGCATCCTAGAATAATGATGTCTAAGTCTCATATTTTACAAATTTTGGATTTAAATATTTATTTTACGCTAAATCCAAAATGGTTTTGGAGGGGAGAAAAATGTAATTGAAAGTTTGCTTTTGCAAATGCCATCTAGAAATGATCAATAAAGATTTTTTCTTATAAGATTTAAAAAAATTTAAATATTATTTACATATTCCATAATTTAATAATATTAGCTTCAATTATTAGTTTAGATAAATTCTCAATTTAGGTATTTATTTTTCTCTGATTTTAGATGAATTTTGACCAAGTTGGGAATACATTATAATAGATTGATTAATTCATTTATTTTTTGAACTTATTTTATCATAATTGATTGTTTTATTACTTAAAACTATGGAATCATTAGGGTAGTATTAATAGGTGGTTGATGAGGACAACCTAGACCTAGACCCAGATGGCTTGGTTCTAGATGTTGTTCACTTGACCTGAAAATGGAGAGCAATGTTTTAATGTTTGTTAGAGAATATGATCATGCCATTCTTTGTAAGGCATTGAACAAGGTTCTCTAAAGTCTTCTAGACTGCTTGGCTCATTGTTGTGTGTATGCAAGAAGAGAGAGACCATTCCCAACTGATGGGTTTAAGATCTTTTCTTGGAGGATGGACATTTTTTTGGTCAAGCTCTGTTTTGATTCTTTGTCACATATGGGAATTGGTGTCACATCGATTCATGTTCTAACCTATAGATCTGGAGGGGATTATGTTCTTATACTCTTTTTGTTCACTGCTTCTCATCAAGGGGGAGTGAGCTTGAGAATCTACCATCGATGATGGTTCGCCATCTAATGGAAGAAGGCTCTGTTTTATTTTGTTAGCCTTTGAAAGGATCATTTAGGTTCTAATTTGGATAATGTGAGCTTAATTAAGTAGGTTGTTACATTGGATAATATAGTGTCCTAGAGAAGGAGGGTATAGGAGTCTTACTTGGTTTTGTAAACCAAAGGCAATAATCTTAAGTTGGTTTCAATTGTGGAAGCTAAAGGAATCTTCATTGAAACTAACTTTTACCTTGCATTCGACAATGATATGGGTTTCACGAGTTTGGACTAGGGCATGGTCAAAGGGAGAGACCTAAAGGATGTACCATGAGATAAATGGGGATATTACAAGTTTGGCCCATAATAGAGTGGACCAGTTTCAAAATTAATACTTTGAGTCTTGTGAGGGCAGTTGACCTGCTCTTGGTATTTATTAATTGTTTGATCTATTTTATTTCATTGGCCTTTGGAAGGATCATTTAGGTCTTAATTTGGATAGTGTGAGCTCAAATAAGTAGGTTAATGTCTTGGATACCATAGTGTCCTATGGAAGTAGGGTAGGGGAGTCTTGCTTGTTTTACAAACTAGAGGTAGTAGTCTCAAGCTACTTTCAATGAAGATAGAGGAATCTCCATCGAAACTAACTTTTTCCTTGTGTTTAACATTTCTATGGGTTTCATGATTTTGGATCAAGCCACAGTCAGAGGGAGAGACCTCAATGATGTACCTTAATATCTATGTAGATATTACAAGTTTGGCCTAAAATAAAGTGGACTAGTTTCAAACTTAATGCTCTTTGAGTCTTGTGAGGGCAGTTGGACTACTTTTAGTATCTGTTGGTTGTTTTCTACTTCTATATTATTTCTTCAAGTTAGTTATTCTCTGTTGACCATCTACTAAAGCTTTTTCTTTGCAATTTGTTTTAGTTTGTTTACTTGGTCGTGTCAAGTAGTTGGGGAGGGTTACTTATATAAGCTCTATATAAGTTTGGGCCATGTTTTAATTTACACTAGTTATTCTATTAGTCTTCTAGCTATTGGATGGGTACTCTTTCCTGGGTCCTTTTGGGTGCTCTACTTTGTTTTGTTGTAGAAATTGTGGGACCTGCTTTTTAAAAATCCTCTTTATTATGGTGTAAAGGTTGTGAGACCTACTTTCAAAACCCTCTTCTTGGTTGTGGCACCTCTGAAAAATGTTTACTTTTAACCCATATCTAATAAAAAATTTAAAACTACAAAAAAAAATTTGTGGACCCTAACCTAATAATTAAAAGGTTAATTAATTCATAGTTCATTTTACTAGCAAGTTTTGAAGAATTTAATCATAAGGTGGATTAATAAATGAGGGATAAGTGTTAAGTTATTTAATAAAGTAATCAAAGATAACATACAGTTCCCAATTGACTTAAGTTATGGTGGGTCAAATTCCCACCATTGGATTGGGTGGATCTTTACCACTAGATCGAGGGTTTCAAAAATTACCCTAATCTTTGTAATGCACATATAAAAGTTAACTTCCAAAATTGTGTTTTTATTTCCTTTTTCCTTTGTTTGTTTCAGGTTTGGCAGATGGTTTGGAAATGGAAGAGGGATAACACAAAAGAATTCTATATTCTATATTTCCTTAAAGTATATTCTCTCTCTCTCTCTCTCTCTCTCTCTATATATATATATATATATATATATATATATATATATATATGTATGTATGTATGTATGTATGTATGTATGTATGTATGTATGTATGTATGTATTTTCTCTCCCCCTTTTTTTAATACATATTATAATAATAATTAATCTTGTTTTAAAACTGCACATGTATATTCAATAAAAAAAAAATTACACATGTTGAACCCTACATTGTGGCCTGAGGGCCAATGACAACCTATGCTTTCAAAGGGATTAGATGGAGGAGGGTTAGCTGACCTGACTCTCTTCCCCCTTCCTATAATGAAAGGGATATGGTTCGACACTGCCACCACCTGCTCCCATTACTTTATTTTATTAAAACTAAAAAATAAAACAAAAATTAATAAAATCTTATTAGCATGTATCACTCTTTATTTCTAATCCGATTACTATATTTTCAATATCTTAATAATTTTTTTCATAATAATAATATGTGTGTGTACATACATATATTTGTTTAATATAAATCATTTTTTTTTGTATTTTTTATTATATATGTATTCATTATAAATTATTAATGAATAACATTACTCTATATATATATATATATATATATATATAATTAGTAATGTTATATATATATTTTATTCATTATAAATTATTAATGAATAACATTACTAATTACACACACACACACACACACACTTAGTAATGTTATTCATTATATATATATATATATATATATATATATATATATATATATATATATATATCATTACTAATTACACACACACATAATTAGTAATGTTATTTATTATATATTATTAATGAATAACATTACTAATTATATATATATATATATATAATTATAATTTTACTCACACACACACACCTAAAAAAATCATTAATGAGTAAAATTATAATTTTATATATATATATATATATATATATATATATATATATATATATATATATATATATAACCCATTCTTTAATATATTAAAGAGATGTGAGCCTAATAATTTCACAAATCAATTAGTATTATCCAAACATAAAGTAGCATAATTTCATTATCAATTCTAATTTTTTCCAATCAAAAAAGAAGTACTGGAAGGAGTGAGGAGATTCACATTTTTATTTGTCTTATACAAATTTATTTTTAAAAAATTTTACTTCATAATTATAATAAACAATCTTCATATATTTACACAACATACATATTTTTCAAACATATTGTTTTATACTTTAAAAAAAATAATAGCTTAAAAAAAATGACCCATTTTATTTTTGCAATATACAAGTATAAAAATGTACAACTTTTATCTTCACTTATTTTTCAAAATTCAAGAGAAGTATATGAAGAAATAGAAGAGAGAGAGGGGTCATTATTTCTACAAATAACTATTCAAACACCAATATTCTATTTTCATTTATAAATTAAGATTTTAATTATAAGAAGTATGTTAGAAGAGAGATAATAAGATATTTATGTGTTTTCACTATAAATAAAATAAAAGAACAAGTTTATTATATGCATTTTTTTATTTTGCAATAAACAACTTTCAAATAAAAATTTTAATTACTCTAAGATTCAAAAGGGAAAAATAAAATCATGCAATTTTTTTTTCACAATATGAGAGATATTAGTGAGGATTGAAGGAGAGAGATTTTAAATACAATCAAAACATTAATTATAACTTTTCTTTTGTATTATTTGATCAACTAACTCTTTTTATACACAAATTATGCCAAATTAATACCCACCTCATCTCCTCCATATGTCATGCATGCAACAAGCTCCTAAGCTCTATAAAGATCTACTCCTCCTTCCAACAAACTCTTCCTCCCACCTAAAATAATGAACCCAATAATGACCAATAATTTGAAATAAAAAGAGAGTCAAATTCTTCTCATTTAACCTTAAATTTAAAAAAGTGGGGATAGGTTTAAAATTATAGAAGTAGATTAAGCACAAGGGTGATAAATTAATCTGTAGTAGGCCAATTAATTGAAAACTCACATAAATAAATATTATGAATTATAAAATTGAGATATGCTAAATATAGAAAGTACAAGTTTGAAATAAGTTTAATTGATTACAATACCAAAAATAATTGATACTTAGTTGGGTTTATTGTGCATAAACAGATCTGGGTTGGTCACAAGTAAAAGTCTATAGGATTAGGATTTTAGAATAGTTGTCAGATATTAGAAATATTATTTCTATCACCATGAACACTACCATCACCTTTGGGACACTACCGTTGACACATGTGCTCATGTTGTGATGTTATTATCATGTAAAAAATATCCACTATATCTTGATGTGACATCATTATAGATTTTATGTTTCCTTTTTGATGATTTATTTAAATTTAGAATACAAATCATCTTTCTCTTCTTATTAATCAAACCCTTTCTCTTCACCCTTCTTCACCCTTAAAATGAGTTTTCCAAAAATAGATTAGTTCGCTGATGATGTTGAGTTGACCTTAATGACTTCTCTATCAATGAACATTAACCACATATCTAATACTCCAAGGAGGGCCTCAAACTTATATGTATTTATCTCTTATGTGTGAAAGTGTGTGTGCACAGGGTGAAATATACTATATGAAGATGCATGCAGTTATATAACTTGTAGTTTAAAAAATATTTATCATGGGATAGTATTTTAATGCTTTAGAAAAATTATATGACTAATAAATAAATATGGATGAATCATAGGTAAAATAACTTAGTTGTGTGATTGATTGAATGAGCCTTGGTAGGTGCTTGTTTGGTATGTGTTAGATGAACAATGAGAAGGATTAGATTTATATTTTTACCACACATTTTGAAAATATCTCATGGTATGATTAAATAAAATAAATAGGCTAACCCATAGGTTTTGAATAATTTATAATTTGGATGAAATTTGAGTACTGAACCCTAAATAAGGATTTGGACACTAGCATTGATGTTAGTGTCCCTTTGTTGTTGGTAGTGTCTATGAGGATAGAAAATATGTATGGATATGTAACTAAAAGTTCATGATATATATCAAGTTTTAATATTTATATAGTGTACAAGTTGTTTAAGTCATCTTAATGATATGGGCCAGACTATAATATAATCATTAGGCATAGTGAGATGTCAAATGCAAGCTTTTTAGCAATAAGAAGGTCCAAAACTAAAGGGTAGAACCTTGTTTGGTATTTTTGAAATGTAAAATACTGAGATGCTATGGATATTCATTTTTAATATCTATATTCCTACCCCCTTTATTATAGTAACGCATAAAGATGAAATTAATAGATTAAAGGAAATAAATATACACCTGGGTGTGTATAACACACCATGCCTTTTTCTTGAGCCCAATTTGAATGTTTTGATGGTGTATAACCTGTAACTAAGAGCATGTTACAATATAAATCAATGCATATAATTTAAAATTTGAAATAACTGAAATGCTTGAAAGTAAAAAGAGCAAGGAAGGAGTACACCTGTGTGTTGATAAAATCATGCTTTCCCATCCATAGTATTTTTCTTGATAAAGATGCTTCTTTATGAAGTATTAGAGGTGAGAGAAGTTTAAACCTAAACCTTAGATATTTAAAAAGGGATATTGGAAGGTATTATGCCCCAAATACGGTGTAAATATGAGTTGTGACTTGAGCATTGAGATCACTAAATATCAATAGCATAACTTAAGTATCAATATATAATCTGGTGAGTGTGAGTGATTTAATCAACTCATCCTAAAAATATAGTGAGGTTAGATGATTTAATCAACCAAACCTATAAATATGGTGAGGTTAATTGATCTAATAAATTCAAATTATAAATAAAACCAACTACTGCACATATAAAAGGTTTGATAACAAAAATTTTGGTGTAAAATGGTGCTTGCAGCTGATAGTAATTTAGATATATAATTGGTAAATTTTGAAATTTTTGGTGCACTAGCATGGAATATGCCCCCATAATGTGTCTCAAGCTAAGTTATATATTAAAGTGTAACCTCTAATCTATAATTTTGTATAATATGTATGCCACAAATTTGAAAACTTTGTCCCTAATCTATGAAAATTTGGTGCAATGTATAGGATTCTAACCCGATTGTATATCTAAATCATGTAACTATACTAGAGATTTTTTAAGTGTGGAGATAATATATTTATTACATGCCCCCACTTAAATATATAAAATATGTAAATGTGGGGGCCATGCTTTTATGACATGCCCACACTAATATAACCCCCCCCTTTTGAGGTGAGGGAAATAGAACTTGGTAGGTACCTTACCTCAAAAGGATAAGGTAACTATATAATATATGTATAAACCATGTACCATATAGGAGTAACATGTATAAGTAGATATAACAATGAATCTTATAGTATATGATGACATGAAGCCCTAATATTCATGTTGTAGATCATAGTAATGTTTTAAAAGTAATAGTACAAGCTCAACAAATAATTAAGCACACACATAAGAGTACTCAATGTAATGTAAAATAATGGCCAAGGAGATGTCATACAAGGGGAATGTTAAAATGCCACATAATTGAAATTAAATAACATATTAAAATGTCCAATTAATATATAATGACATATTCAAACGTCCAATCAATATAGAATGACATATTTAAATGTCTAAAAAACATACAATGCCACATGGGCTAACAAGAAATGAACATATTTAAATGTTCCACAAACAAGACAATAGAAAGTAATGAAATACACTCAAAGAATTAAAAATGTGAATAAATTAATTATAATCAACCAACATAAGCATCTCAGTTTAATCCTTACATACATGTCTTAGTGAAAAATGTCATATAACATAACATATCAAGTACATTAAAAAATATATGATCATGGATATAGACATATGTTAGTATGTAACCTCAAATATGATAATGTAAAAATGATCTTAAAAGATATGTAACCCATACTAATCCTGATCTATGAAGTAGATTCCCTCAATGGACTATATGACATGGGTAGAGGAGAGGTCCAACATCTGTATGTGCATATATCATGTGTCAATGGTATGCTTATATTACACTAAAAATTGTGTGAAACATATGTATATGGAAATGATATTCTATTTACTAACATGAATCAAACAATATATGTGCCAAGAGGTTGGTAAACATAGGACTATCTAATATATTTATATTTTGCTAGGTTATTTGAATGTTTTTTTATTTTCTTGAATACTTAATATTTTTAGATGTTTGGAATATTTATTTTTTTGTAATTTTTAAAATTTTATAAAGGGATAGCTGATTATCCCATCTAAGGGATGCTCATGACGTGTTTTATACTCATAATATGGTGAATCATAATGTGATACTTCCAAGGAACATGTATAGGTGTCATATTTAGATCTAGAGATTCATCGATACTCTTAGTATGCCTCATAAGCGTATGTGGTCATGAATCAATAATAACATAAGTACTAGTTCATGGAACCCATTATTAAGTGCTCTTTATTTTGTTTGGAGTAATAGTAATTGGAACATGTTTAGTTGCTCTATGTAGATGGGTATGTTGTGTATAAGTAGATGATTATTCCATGGAATCTATTGTACATCTTTGGTGCAAAGGTATTTCAAGTATAATCAATATGGGAAAGGGTATTTCATGTTGCCTACCCTTTTATGAATGATTGACCTTAGTAATTTTTATGAGTATTTATCTAGGAATAAACTTCTCTTGTTCAAGTGGATGTTCATATGGGATTTTATAAACTATGACTAACCTATTATTATGAATGTATTTAATACACCCATGCACCATGGAAAGTACTACACATAGTTTATGTATCCAAGGGTATCCCAATAAAATATCAAAGACTCCTGTGTATGGTAACTAAAAAGGTAGTAACCATATGTGCTAGCCCAACCTGTAAAGGTAGGTCAATCTCACCAATAATATGTTGTGGTGTCCCATCAAATGCTTTGACAACTTTGGTTGAAGAGTATAAATTATCATGTGTATAACCAAAAATTATAAGTAACATCATGGTACATATATTCTCACTTACACCATTATGTAATCATAATGCTATGTATAGTTTGATGATCAAGGTATGCTTGAATAAATAATAAATGAATATCTAATTCATCATCTACAATTTCATTGTCAACAAATGAAATAGAAGGTCTATGAGCCATATGAGGTGTTGTGCATGTATAAGTTCTAATAATTCCATATAATGGGTACCCATAATGTGGTGGAGGTGGATGTGCATGATATGCCATTTGCACTTTAGAGTCTTTCTTAGAATGATCTTACAATGGATTTTTAAATATTTTTTGGTTTTGATGTTCACTAGGTTGTGAATTAGAATAATTTAGAGGATCATCAAAGGTGATCTATTAGTTATCTATAAGGTCTTTTATCTTTTATTTTAATGTATAACATCTATTCGTAGAATGCCTAGAGCCTTGATGATAGTCACAATATGCATTAACATCATATCCTTTTAGTAGAGGATAACTCATATCAACCAATATAGGAGGAGGGAGAGATATGAGATGACACTCCACAAGGTTCTTAAGTAGAAAAGTTGGAGACTTAGGGGATCATGTGAATTTTATCTTAGGTGCATTAGATAAGATGAGGTGATTAGGTTGCCATGACACTACATCAACCATTGTGGTTGTTTTGTTTTTAAGTTATGTAGGTTTTAGTTTATCATTTAGTTTGATATGAAACTTGGTATAAGATTCAATCAATGTGTTTTATACATACTTAAGCTTGATCAAGGAAATAAATTTTATTTATCAATCTCAAAAAATATGGCATAAATCATTAGAAGATTTACACTTATTGAAAACAATAGACTCATGTAATGGGGCAAGTAAACTTTACTTAAATATATCTTGAATCTCTTTATCTACCATTGGATTTGTTAATTTGTCTAACATTGTTTTATACCTTAAGACATACTCATTGATAGGTTCATTGGTTCCTTGTTTGATTTTATCGATTTGTGAGTAGGACATATTTTCAGTGATGTTGATAGAGAATTGTGCTATAAATTAATTTGATAGGGGTTTGAATGTTTTCACTGATTGGTTTGGTAAGTAATATAGCCATCTTAAATCATAATCCTTTAAACTCATTGGAAATAATTTGATCAAAAGTTTATCATTTAAAGCATAATTAAGGCATGATACATAGAAAGATCGGAGATGTTGTTCAAGATAACCCTTGACATCATAAAATGTGAACTTGTGTACAACAAAAATAATTGGAATATTGTGAAAATATATCTTAGGTGCTGAAGGATTATGTAATACATTTTGTGAATCGATATCATGAGTTGATTTCAAAGCATTTTATTCAATATTGGAACCTTACATTCTAAAGTTTTTATAACTTGGATAAGAGTTTTCACTATAGACCCATTGGGGTTAAGATTAGAGACTTGAGAAGTCACCAAAGGGGATGAAAACACCACTTGTGTTGGTGTAGGCATTAAAACTAGTAATTGAGTTGAATTAATAATTGTTCCCATGAAGGATGTATCAAGAGTTATTCCATCTAATGGTCCACCATTAATGGATGTGGATACAATATCCTTAACATGGTTATTGATTTATTCTTGGGTAACATGTAATAATGCATTAATAATATATTTATTTGTATTAAAATGGTTTATTAAGGATTTTTTTATCTTTCACTTAGAAACTACATTTGTTAACATTTTCCATATTTAATAAATGCAAATATAATTACCCAAGGAAATGGAAAAACTTAGATCTTCAAATTATTGAAATAAAAAATCCTAGAACAAGCTAGGAGTTGCATGAAAGGACATGATGCTCAGGTTCACAAAATGTTTAACCCTAATTTAAAAAATGTGTGGATAGGATTAATAATGTAAAAGTAGCTTAATCACAAGGGTGATTAACTAATCTATAACAAGTCAATTAATTATAAACTCAAATAAATGAATATTATGAATTATAAAACTAAGATATACTAAATATAGAAAGTACCAAGTTTTAAATATGTTCAATTGATTATAATACCAAAGATAAATGATACTAAGTTGGTTTTACTATGTGCAAGTAGATTTGGACTAGATAAAAGTGAAGGTGTGTAGGATCCATATTCTGGGACATTCATCAAATTTTGAATTTATTATTTTAGTAACCACGAACACTACCATTACCTTTAGAACACTACAGTCAATGAAAGTGTTTGTGTTATGATGCTAATATCCTATATGAAATATCTAATGGATCTTGATGTTACCAAATTCATCATTCTAGGTTTTCTATCACCTTTTTGATGATGTATTCATATTTAGAATATAAGTTGGCACTCTCTTCTTATTGATCAAACCCTAACTCTTCACCCTTCACCCTAAGAATGAGTTTCCAAAAATGGGTTAGTGCACTCATAGTGTCAAGCTGACCTCCAATACCCTTATATTAATGAGTCATGCCTACATATCCAATACTCCAAGGAGGGCCTCAAACTATGTGTGGGAGTGTCTATGAACAAGGGTGAAATATAATATATGAATATGCATGCAATGATTTATCTTATAATTTGATAAATATTCATCATGGGATGCTCTTTGAATGCTTTAGACCTTTTATCTATCTACTCTTATGACTGATAAATAAATAGGGAAGAATAAATTAGATATGTGATTGATTGAATGAGCCCTTGTAGGTACTTGTTTGGTATATGCTAGATGAACAATGAGAAGGCTTAGACTTGTATTTATACCACATCTTTTGAAAATATCTCATGGTAGGGTTCAATGACAAATAGATAGACTTATAGGTTTTTAATAGTTTAAAATTTGGATGATTATTAAGTATTGTAAACTAAATAAGTATTTATATGCTAACATTGATAAACATTACCATTGATGCTAGTGTCCCTCTATGGTCAGTAGTGTCCAAAAGGCTAAAAAATAAGAATGGATCTATAACTGCAAATGTAAGGTATATATCAATTTTTGATATTTTTGTAGTGTACAAGTTTTCTAGGTCATCAAAATGATATGGGTTGGACTATAAGATAATCATTTAGGCATAGTGAGATGGTCAATGTGATCCTTTCGATAGTGGGAAGATCTAGAACTAAAGGGTAGAGCCCTGATTAGTATTTGTCAAATGTATAAGATTGAGATTATATGAATATTAAGTTGTAGTATCTACATTGCCAAAATCTCTTTGAAGGAGTGGATTACCATCCCTTACATGGGTCCTTTCATGTCATAAAATGACCCATACTTTTCTTACACACTTGAGGATTTCTTATAATACACATGCCTTACAATAATAAATTCACTTACATACCCACATGGGCTGCTTACACAATTTAATTCACTTAAAAAACTCTTGAAAACACTCAATCAAGTGGGTCAAGCCTACTAACTAGGCTAGGACCCTAAGGATTGTAGGTTTACTGGAAAGACTATTAGATAGGGTTCATAGCCTTTCTAGAAGGCCTATGACCTTTTTAAATATTATTAATTTTAAGAAAATAGAAATATATGTTTAAGATGTGAAATTTTAATTTAATTAATCCCTCTTAAATTACTTGCAAGCATTAACCTATTAGAAACAAGGAGGGAAAACAAAAATTTAAATTTTCTCACCACCATGGTTATCACACTTGGTGAATGCTTCAATTCAACACAAAAATATGGTTCCCCACAAAGGGTTATTACATGAAATCTTTGGAAATAATAATATTCTCAAAGAGTCACAAATCTTAAATAAAGATTTAAACATTTTTCATGCCAAATATACTTATTTATACTAATATACCTGATCCAAGTTTAAAAATAAATCTATATGCCATTACATTTTTAGAGGCTTCTTTTACTTAGAATATTAAGCGACACTTTGGGACACTTTGTGACTTTGTGATGCCATTTTGGTTGTCACGTCTTTTTTAATATCACATGTTTTATTAAAGTATTATGTACATATTATTATTATTTTAAGACGCTATTATAAATGTTTTTGCACATTATGTGCATGAAAAGGTGCATATATATATATATATATATATATATATAAAGGTGAAAGTTTAGTGGATACATGGAATTCAAATAAAGTCATTTGAATTCTTGAAAGCAATATGTGACCCTGTGACTAAAATACAATGAAATATTATCATGTTCATCAATTTGAGTTGACAAAATAAAGATAAAATTGAAAATAAAGACTTGGAACATGTTGTGTTTACTCAGATTTGATCAAATATAAAGGTGATTCAAATATCCAATGCATCTATAGAATCTTTAGAGAAGACATGACCACTAAAGGTGAACTTTACAACTTTGTGAGTCTATGACTATAATACAATGAGAAATTTCCACACATATCACTTTGAGTGGACATGGTAGAGATAAAAGGAATGAAGAATTAGAACTCGCCCAATTCACACTACACATGATGTCACCACATGGCTACCACACATGAGAAAATTAAAGGCATCTACATTTGAACATTTATGAAGGAAAATTTAATTTTAAATTCATCCATTGAATCTATAATCAACAATGTGAATATTAAAATTAAACTTAATTCATATCATTTTGTAGTGATTTAGATGTGATACACATTGGCCTTCCAAATTTAAATTGAAAATCATGGAATGTGTGAATTAAATAAAATTAAAATAGTTCAATAGTGACTTCCATTTTGATAAAGAAATTTAAATGGATATATAGACCTAAAAAAGTGAATTTTAAAGCTTAGAAGTACTCTATGACACTAGGACTGTGACTTAGTGAAAGTGTCATGTGTATCACTCCAAGTAGACATGGTAAATACTTGTAAACTAATGAGTAAATTTGGATGATAAAACTCTATTAATTTATGATTTCATGGCCTTAGTTAATCTAAAACTCATAAGTTTTTATTGATACATATTTTAAGAACACGAAAATAACACAGTAATAATGAATTCTCTGAGAAGAGATGTTTTATTACTCAAGATTGCAATACAACTATATGCTCATCTCTGGGAAGAGATGTCTAATTTCTATTTCGGGTTACATATTCATTTATACATATTTTTAAGGTAGGAGGAAGATTTTTAAGGTCACAAATCTCAATGGAGATTAAGTGGTTTGACTTCCATGATTTAAAACAATACAGAATTTGAGGAATTACTATTTTTAGAAACTTACTATTTTAGAATACACTACTAAAATTAAAATTTGGGGCACTTCCATTAGATTTTCAGGGGTTAAAAACCACTAATAAAATATTTTTGACATTTCACCACATTCTCCTCATTCTTATCTTTCTAATAATTCAAACGGGGAGTCAATCAGAGCTATGGTGCAAAAGTTATGGCTCCCAGAAGTTCTATCATCAATTGGGGTAGAACTGTCACCCGAATTATCACCTGAATTGTTGCCCAGATCATTAGTCACATAGGATAAATATATACCATCTATATGTCTCCAACATACATTTTTGGGGTCACAATTTTGTAAAGTTCATTACACATACCCTATTCTATAAGGTTAACCCCCACACTTGAGATTTTATCTTTCCAAATCATTGTTAAGACTTGGGATTGAACCTTGCTCTGTCCCACTTTGACATAGTTATTTTTTTATTTTGGGAAGAAAACGATAAAAAAAGAATATACACATGGCCTTTTAAAGAGGAAAATATAAGAAGAGTCTCTTGTAGAGTTTTTCTTCTTATTGTTGTTGCTGATGTCACATTGATTAAAAACAAAACATGATCCCTCATCTCATCCTCATAACATATCTGAACATGTTCCTTTTTTGTTTCATTTTATTAACCATCAACACCATATTTATTTTTTTCAACCATTAGGATGTCATTTCTTTGAAAACAAGAGAAACAAGGCTTGTCATGATTATAACAAGGCATGGGTGAGTAGAAGGTGGAACAATATATACAATCAACTGATCATAGGTATAAGGTATACCTGTGATGGATCACATAGGTGGTTATGATATTATCTAATAAATTTATATATTTGGGCGACTGGGTACTTTTTCATAGTGAAAACATATACATAGGGCCTTTAAATAGGATTTTTTTTGGCATAGTCTCATCCAAGATCTTTTCTTCCCATATCTACTCACGTCACACTAATTAAAAAAAATGTTCTCTCATATCCTTTACACAACATATATGAACACACCATCATTTTTCCTTTCATTTTGCAAACCCTCAACACTTTATTTAATTTTTTTGGCCACAAGGACATCATTTTTATGCTAATAAGAGTAGTAAGGCTATCCATGATTGCAACATTAATAATGCATGGGCATATAGTTGGTGGAATAATAACTAATATAAAGTGATTATAGATATTAATATATTAACTATTATTAATTTCTAAATTTATTCAACTGGTTCTAAATATTACTTCCCATTTTTTTGTCTTTATCGTGTCCACTCAAAGTGATACACATGACAATATTTCATTGTATTATGGTCACAAGGTCATGGATTGATTCTAAACCTTCAAATGCATTTGATTAAAGTCCATTCTATTGAAACTATACCTTTATATTTATTTTGAGTCTAGGCCTTTTCACACATAGTGCACAAATACATTGTGACCGTGTCTCAAAAATATTAATAATGCACACATAATAATTTAATAAAACTTATGATATAAAAATAAGACACATTGAATTCATAATGGAATCATAGAGTCATAGAGTATCCTGAGGTACAACTTAAAATTCAAAGTAAAATAAGTCTCTACAAATGTGTTAGAATATAGATTTTATTTTAAACCACAATCAGGTCCATTGGTATCAAAGATGTGTATTGTTGATGCTTGAATATGTATCACAGGAGCCTAGAGTGTTCAAGAGCACTTCTCATTTTAGAATTCTCATAATTTAGTGTATGAGTTGTAGGTTTTGATAATCCTATTATATGTTGATGAAATAGAGGTAAATCAAGTGGACTGTTTCATAATATTTATAATGTTTGATGGTTAGGAGCCACCATGGCCAAATAACTAATCTATGCAAAATATGAAGTATGCTATGCTAATAATGGTGAATTATTATCAAGAACTAATCTAAGATGGATATTTACAATTAAAATTAAGCTAGAGTGATCTAGTTAAAAAAGGATCAAAAGGAAAGGTAGGTCAGAGAAGATATGTTGTTGATCTTCATTCCAAACATCTTGACAAAGTTCAAATATCATCTAGGCATGCACTTAACCAATGTATGACATGAAGTAGCATAAGCTCAAATCCTTTTAAACATTAGACAAACATTTAATGATGGTGTGAAATAGTAAAAATAAGAAATTAAGTTCACTTTAAAGATTTACCCCTGCATATAAATAACATTAGCCCAAATGCAAGAAGAGTAAGCAAATGAAATGAACCTAAGAACTTTCAATTAACCTAGCATTGGCACAAATTAACAATTCTACATTAAAATGTACACACCAGGAATTCACAAAAACCATTCAAATTTGGAAATCAAAACAAACAAGTGAGAGAGAAGCCAAGATAACAAAAGACATAAACAAATTTGGACAAACTTTGCTGAATTCCTTGCTTATATTAATTGCTCAAATGTTACAATTGGATTTTGGCTCTAAAAAAATTCCTCTCTTCTTAAAACAATGATTATTTTATAGAATGCAAGGAATCATGTCTATTAGTCATATCTAATTACTAAGGTACAAGTGTTAGGACAACTACCCTTTCCATAAATGTTCTAGAATATACTAGACTTTCCCTAATGGACTGACCTATATGCAAAGTGTTTTACAAACTACGCATACATTTAAAAAAAATATATTCCAATTTCAAGATATACAATGCTTAGCTTTAAGAAGAATATTCTTACTTAAACTATGCTTTGGGACCCTAGTGCTATTGTAGCCTTATGCCTTACAGGATCTTCATTCCATAATGCTATTCATTGATCAGCTGGAGGTTAGCAATGTGTCTTATGAATAGCTTTTTTCTTGATCTCATAGGTTATAGAGGTCTTTATTATCTCTTTTTGAAGCCTATTTGATGCTCCTAACATTTCTTATCTTCTATCTAGGCTCTATCTTCCTTTGTCCTTGGTTCCTTACCTCTTGCATGAATTGAGTAGTTATGTGCTTAAGCTCCTCATCAGTGATGAGGCCTATGGAGCTAAATGTATTTGGCTTGGTGATCATCATCCCAAGAAAGAGTTACATCCTATTTTTCAGCTAGTTTTCATCCTCAAGGAGACTTTCCAAGTTCCCAGACCATGTGTTTAGGCTTTACAAGTAGTCCCATAACTATATTTCATATGAACTAGGTTGATGGTTTTAAAACCAAGGATTTGATCTACCATAAAGAGGTTGGTTAACTCCTTCATTTTATCCCTTGAATTATATCATTGGGTGACTAAGCTCTTTGATGATGTATCCCATTGGGTAAATCTCCACATCTTTCCTAGGAATGCCTCTATGAGCTGCCATGGCTAAGAATTTGTTCAAATTACTCACTAGTGGTATGCCATCTAATTATAGATCAAATAACTCCTATATAGATGACAATTCATCTTATTTGTCTTGATTATAGAAAATACAAGGCTAAATTGGGGCTTTTTTTAAAGGTTTTTTTTGTAGTGCTCTAATGACAATAGCTGATTAAACTTGCATGAGCTTTGTTACTTAGATCCTAACTAGACTGTGTGTTTATACCTTTATGTTTCTTGAGACTGCATGCTCTTCCACTTGGCACATTATAATTATGTGGCTCCAATTTGGAATCCATGTGGCACTTTCATGATGTTTTGTTCATTCATATTTAAAAAATGACTATTGTTTTTTTTTAAAATTCATACTCAAATTTGCACAGTTGGATCATCCTTGTATGGATTAATGCAGATCAACAATCTTGATCTAAGAGCTTGAATGCTATTGGATAATCATTACATTCCCTATGGATATGAAACTTATCACTTCCACATTTTCCTTAACTTTTCAACATTGCTATGCACCATTGATCTCAATTACATGGATCAATCACACTTTATCGATCTTGATCTACTTACTTATACCTCTTGCTCTATAGACCATTGATCTAAATGTATACACTCATCCATAGACCATTGATCTTGAAAATATACTCAAGCTATAATTTAGTAGCCCATAGTTATGCCAAGTTTCATCTCCATGTTCATATTGACTTTTCAATGTTCATCTTGCACTGTCTGATCATCCTCATCAGATCAAATGCACTCCATTGGATCTTGATCCACCATGTTGAAAACCATTGGTTACTTAGTGTTCTTTGGTCATGAGTGTGACACTTGTCACCTTCTCACTCATATTGGGGCTCCATTGAAGTTTTGACTTGATACATGTCATTTAATCAATTTGCCCTGATAAAATGTGTGTTGTTGATCTCTAGAAGATGCTCGAACTTTAGCTTAGGGCTGTAGCTTTGTTTTCAATCTTGTATCATTGGATCTTGATCATCTAAGTAAATATAGACTATACATGATGTTTAAGTCAATACTCAAAGAAAATAAAAGACTTAATGATGAACTTAAAAAAAAATAACTTCCAAACAGGGTTAACTGAGCATAGAATCTTCTGGTTTCTTACATAACATATACTGTAGAATATCAGAATTAAAACTCAATACATTTAAAAGGATTCAATATTCATGCATTGCAATGACTAACATAAAAAGCTTTTGGAGGACTCTTCACCATTTGTCTCTAGACTGGACGGTGACACAACTCAACAGAGTAAGTCAATTGATTTGTTTTGTTATACATTCAAATTTTGGCGCCCCAATAGCAACAGCAACGTCCTGAATTTTCTAATGACCCAGTATTAAAATGCAACTCAGCGTTAAATGTTTACCCAGCTAGAAATCTACGGACCAGCGTTGAATTTTGGACGCCCAGCAAAAAGAATCAGAAATGAACTTCATATGATGGGGTCGCTCCAGCCCAGCGAACATAACAGAAGTGACTTAACTTCAAGGGAACTCGTCCCAGCCACACACGCCCCAGCCAATATATTTGGCTTATCAAAGAGATGGGCGTGTTGTGTATTCAACACATGGAGCACCCAGCACAAGGTTCATACAGTCCAAACATTTGAAATGCCCAGCATTTGAAACACCCAGCACAATATGGCGGCCAACCAACATAAAGCGCCCAGTATTTTTTTTAAGACAGAAATGAATGTTCCAGAATGGTAAAACGCCCAGCATAAAATAAACAAACCAATAGGTATTAAAAATGGCTAAAAATGTTCAGAGGATATATGGAAAAACATACAGGAAGACTTATATTTCTATAAAATAGTACAGGAAGACTTACATTTCTCTTTCTCTGTCTATTACAAATCTTTTCCTCTTACGTCCCCTGCTTTCTCTCTTCTTTCAATGTATCCACCTGTTTCTCACAAAAATCTTATTCTTTTTAACACAAAACACATCCGAATGCAAACAAAAATCTCTTAATCTTAACATATCAAATTGTTCCATCCTGGGTTGGGCGCAACAATCTGCCCAAAATGCACAAAAAACTGACTTCCAAGATAAGGAGATTCTAACTACAGGCTATTTTTTTTATTTTTTTTAAAATTTATTTAACAGGCTTAAAACAATATTAAGAACAAAATAAATTTCAAAATGCAAAAGCAAAATGGTGGGAAAATAGAACAACTAGTTCTTCAAGTGATGCTCCTGCATCATTTTTCCAACCAGCAGAAGAGGTGTTCTTCACTTGTTGTTTTTCTGCATCACTTCGTCTATACTTGTGCCCAGCTTAAGGATATCATCTACAGTCAACCATGTTACATCTTCAGCTGGTAGATTCTTCCACTTAGTTAGATACTGGAAGTATTCTTTGTTTCTTGTCTTTTTAACTACTTTCTTCTCTAAAATACTCTCAATTTCTTTTGGCACTTCCTTTGGTAGTTGCTGCTCCCATTGGATAACTTCATCCACCTCAGTTTCAGTTTCTTGGTCTAGTTGTCCTTCATCCTCGTATGGATATAAATTTTAAATATTAAAAATTGGAGAGATTCCAATCCCCTTTGGCAGTTCTATTTCATATGCATTATTTGAAAACTTCCTTATTACCTTGCATGGTCTTATTTTCTTTACCTTCAGCTTGTTGTATTCTTTCTTTGGAAACCTCTCTTTTCTGAGATGAGCAAGAACAAGGTCTCCTATATTGAAACTGACCTCTCTTCTTTTTTGATCTGCCCTTAGCTTGTACTTGATGGTGTTTTCTTCAAGTTTCTTCTTTACCTGTTCATGCAAATTTTGCATGGCATTGGCAAATTCTTCCGCATCAGCACTCCTTGTCTCCATGCTGCTTAAATTTATTAACTCATACACACCTCTTGGATGCATTCCATACATAATTTGAAATGGGCTCAATCCTGTACTTCTGTTAGGAGAATCATTATAGGCAAATTTAGCTTGTGCAAGTGCAAGATCCCATTGTTTCGGATGCATACTTACCAGGCTTCTCAAGATGTTGCCCAAGCTCCTATTGACAACCTCTATTTGGCCATCCATTTGAGGATGATAGGCTGAACTGAAACTTAGCTGTGTTCCCAATTTCTTCCATAAGGTTCTCCAAAAATGCCCAACAAATTTGGTGTCTCTGTCAGAAATAATACTTCTAGGCAATCCATGTAATCTAACAATATCCTGGAAGAATAGATTAGCTATGTGAGTAGCATCACTTGTTTTAAAACATGGAATAAAGTGAGCCATATTTGAAAACCTATCTACCACAACAAATATGGAATCATGGCCTTTTTGAGTTCTTGGCAAACCAAGTACAAAATCCATGCTTATTGAATCCCAAGGCCTATTTAGAATGGGTAGTGGCTGATACAAACCTGTGTTTTGACTGCTTCCCTTGGCATATTGGCATATTTTACATCTTTCAACAAATTTCTTAACATCATTACTCATACCTGGCCAATAGTAGTGAGCACTCAATTGTGCTAATGTCTTGTTCTGCCCAAAATGTCCTGATAAGCTGCCACTATGTTTTTCCTTCAACAAATTTTCCCTCATGGAACTCTTGGGAATGCAAAGCTGGCTGCCTTTGAATAGCAGACCCTCTTGGACCATGAAATATATCCAAGGACTTCTTTCAACCCCCACTGGATTCATGCAAGCTTCATATGGTTCCTTAAAGTCTGGATCTTCCTTATATAGTTCCTTCAAATCTTCAAATCCCATAATACTTACTTGAGACTCTTGTATGACCAGATTTCTCCTGCTTAAGGCATATGCAACCTTGTTAGATTGTCCTTTCTTATGCTTAATAGTGAATGTGAAACTTTGTAAAAATTCAATCCATTTGACATGCTTTTGATTCAACTTATCCTGATTGCTAATGAACTGTAAAGCATAATTGTCAGTGAACAAAACAAATTCTTTAGGCAAAAGATAGTGCCTCCATTTCTTCAAAGCTTGTACAAGAGCATAGAACTCTTGATCATAAGCTGAATATTTCTTCTTAGCATCACTTAACTTCTCACTAAAGTATGCTATAGGCTTCCCATCTTGACTCAAAACAACACCTATTGCAATTCCACTAGCATCACATTCTACTTGAAAAAGCTTATTAAAATCAGGCAAGGTCAAGATTGGCTCTTCAGTTACCTTCTTTTTCAACAATATGAAACTCTTATCAGTAGCCTCAGTCCAACAAAAACTTCTTTTATCACCCTTGATTGTATCTATCATTGGAGCAACAATTCCACTAAAATTTCTTATGAATTTCCTATAGAAGCTAGCCAAACCATGAAAGCTTCTTACCTCATATGTGCTCCTGGGTGTAGGCCACTCAAGTATGGCTTTAATATTTTCTTTATCCATCTTCAATCCTTCTTTGGAAATCACAAATCCCAAATATATCAATTCTGTTTTCAGAAAACTGCACTTTTTGACATTGATTAGCAACTTCTCCTCATGTAGTTTACTCAACACCATTCTCAAATGTTTCAAATGATCTTCTTTAGTTTGACTAAACACCAAAATATCATCCAAATACACTATCACAAACTTACCAGTGAACTCCTTTAGCACTTCATTCATCAGCCTCATGAAGGTGCTTGGTGCATTGGTTAGTCCAAATGGCATAACTAACCACTCATAGAGTCCATCATTAGTCTTGAAGGTTGTTTTCCATTCATCCCCTTCTCTTATCCTAATTTGATGGTAACCAATTTTCAAATCTATCTTAGAGAAATATGTAGCTCCACTTAAACAATCAAGTAAATCATCAATTCTTGGCAATGGAAATCTATACCTGATAGTAATCTTGTTGATTGCTCTGGAGTCTGTACACATTCTCCAACTCCCATCTTTCTTAGGACTCAACACTGTAGGGACAGCACAAGGACTTAAACTTTCTCTTACCAATCCTTTGTCTAACAATTCTTAAACTTGGTGTTTGATTTCTTCATTCTCCTTTGGTGTCAACCTGTAGGCAGCCTTGTTTGGAAGATTTGCTCCTGGAATCAAGTCTATGTGATGGCTAATACTTCTCAATGGTGGTAACTCATTAGGTAAATCATCTACCACAATGTCAATGTATTCATTCAACATATCTTGAATCTCTAGTGGCAAATCAATCAACTTAGTACTAGTGACTACACTCTTTGGCTTACCAATTACAACAAAGTTTACCTCTTCTTTCTTCATTTGATGTAGAAACTCTTTGCCACTTACTATCAAAACTTTAGAATTCTATCCAACAACAACAGCAGCCTCTTCTTTCAATGGTGTAAGTGTATGCTTGATCCCATCCTTTTCAAACATGTATGTATTCTGCCTTCCATCATGTATGGCCTTCCTGTTGAATTGCCAAGGCCTTCCAAGCAAGATATGACATACATCCATGGGCATGACATCACATAAAATCTGATCCTTATATGTTCCTATCTGAATATCTACTTTGCATTGTTCACTTACCAGAAGTTTGTATCCTTTTTGTAGCCAAGAGACTTGATAAGGTGTAGGATGTACCTCCTTCTTCAAGCCTAGTTTCTCCACCATCTCAGTTGACACAAGATTGTTAGTACTTCCACTGTCAATAATGACCTTACAGCATTTTCCCTTACTCTTACATGTGGTTCTAAATAAATTTTTTCTTTGAGGTGGTTCTACAACTTCTTTATTTGGCTTTAATAAATTTCTTTTCATCAAAAGAGACTCACCTTCTTCTGGAGTATCTTCATAAGCTGCTGTAACTTCTGCATTTTGTTTTTCACCTTCAATCACATGTACACTTCTCTCATGGCTGGTAGAAGGGTTCTCTGGACACTCATATGCCCTATGCCCTGCATACTTGTTGCATTTAAAGCATTTGCCCATGAATCTTCCTCTTCCTCTCTGATATCCTTGGTATGGTCTTCTTCCTCTTGGTGTATAGCTGCCTCTTGAACTTTGTGAGCTGCTGGCCTCTTCATGAGATGTTTGCAGCTGTCTTCTACCTCCTTGAAATCCTCTACCTCTGTTGAACCTGCCCCTTCCTCTTGAGAAGGATGTTTGTTTCCTTGCAATCTTCTCCTCAGCTTTCAAGGCAAATTGATATGCCTCCTCAACTGTCTTAGGAATGAGAAGACTAATTTCATCTTGAATGGCAAATTTCAAGCCATTGGTGTATCTGGCTACCTTCTCTGTGTCATCCTCAATATGACTTGATCTTATAGTCAACCTATAAAACTCTTCAGTGTATTCTTTCACAGACAATTCTTTTTGCTTCAAATTTTGTAATTGCTTAAAAAGATTTGCTTGATAATCTTTAGGCATAAACTTACCTTTCATTTTTGCTACCATTCTATCCCAGCTTCTGATCTTTGGCTTCCCTTTCCTTCTCCTTTCTTCTTGCACTCCATCCCACCACATGGATGCATGTTTCTTTAGCCTTGTCATGGAATACTCGACTTTCTTTTCATCTTCTTCAATCCCTTCATACTCAAAATATTTGTCTAATGCATTAATCTAATCAATTAATTCTTCAACATTCAAATTACCTTCATACATTGGAACCTCCATTTTTGGCTTGGTGTTCACCTTCATAATGGCTTTGATCAACCTCTCTTCAGTTGTTTCTTCTTCCACCACCAATTCATCTTTTGGTGGCTCCTCTTCTTTGTCACTGACTTCACCCATGTCAGTGCCTCTTCTTTGAGCCATCTCCAGTTCTTGCAGCCTAGCTGTCAGGTTTCTAATCTCTTCTGCCAATGCAACCTATCCTCTAGGTCTCCTTCCTCCAGCTCTACCTCTGTTCCTGATTCTCATGGCCATCTTGCTTTCTGTCCACAAATCTGGTTCTGCTTCTCTTTGGCTTGGATCATAAGCTCTGATACCAAATGATGAACTTAAAAAAAAAACTTCCAAACAGGGTTAACTGAGCATAGAATCTTCTGGTTTCTTACATAACATATACTGTAGAATATCAGAATTAAAACTCAATACATTTAAAAGGATTCAATATTCATGCGTTGCAATGACTAACATAAAAAGCTTATGGAGGACTCTTCACCATTTGTCTCTAGACTGGACGGTGACACAACTCAACAGAGTAAGTCAATTGATTTGTTTTGTTATACATTCAAATTTTGGCGCCCCAATAGCAACAGCAACATCTTGAATTTTCTAATGACCCAGTATTAAAATGCAA